>CM037153.1:36274808-36611933 GCA_020921065.1 Vaccinium darrowii | reverse complement strand
GAGATCTGAATCTGAGATTTGAGAAGGAGAAAGGGGAGTGTGCATTTGGGGAGAGGAAGAGAGAGAGAGAGAGAGATGAGTCTAAGATTTGAGAAGGAGAGATATGAAGAGAGAGAGAGAGAGAGAAAGAGAGAGAGATGAGTCTAAGATTTGAGAAGAAGAGATCTGAATCTGAGATTTGAGAAGGAGAAAGGGGAGTGTGCATTTGTGGAGAGGAAGAGAGAGAGAGAGATGAGTCTAAAATTTGAGAAGGAGAGATCTGAATCTGAGATTTGAGAAGGAGAAAGGGGAGTGTGCATTTGTGGAGGGAGAGAGAGAGAGAGAGAGACCAATGCAAAATATGAGATATATTATGCGGATGAAGTGTGTGTATATATATATATATATATATATATATATATATATATATATATATATATATATATATATATATACATACACACACACACAGTCCGGATCCAATAAGGGGTCCTTCATTTTTTTTAAATGTAGACCAACCATTTCCCGATTGAATTTTGATGATTTGAACCAAACTGTGTGTTTAAAACATGTTGTTAAGGGTCCCCACGAGGAATCAACCCCTTCGAGGGGACCCTTGAACACATGTTTTAAACATAATGAACAATCCGGATCGTTAAAATTCATTCGGGAAATGGTAGGTCCGCATTTGAACAAAATTGTGGATCCCTCCTTAGATCCTATATGTATATATTTGGGTCGAGTCGGGTCCACCTGGAACTCAAGACCCAAAACCCAAAACCCGCCCCAACATCATTGGGTTACCAAAATTTCAAGCCGATCCCAACCCTCTGGTATTTCAAAATAGCTTTAAACCTGTCGGGTCGGAGGGTTGGGCCGAGTATTGCTTACCCCTGCATGTATGTAACCACAAATCGACACGTAATAGGAAAGTATTTAGGAAATTGATTTCAGTCTGCTCTAGACAATAATTTTTAACGTCTATGTGAGTTTTGTGAAAGTACTTAGTGTAACAGGTCTGCATCTTCCTCCTCTCACATTGCAGTGGTCCCCACTTCATTGACAACAATTAGGTGCCTATCGAATGTCTTTGTCCACATGAAACTTGAAGAAAATGACATTATTTTTTCACCAATAATGCGACAAGCATGATTTTTGCAAAAAAAAAAAAATGACCTATGAAACTTGTGACTTAATCCACAAGTATGGGACCCAGTCAAAAGATCTTAAATGTATTTGTGTAATTTTGTGAAGCACACTATCTGTAAGAGGAGTACATATTGGGAGTAATAAGCGGACATATATTCTCCATTATTAGTTAATTTTGTCTAATTTAGTAGTACTCTAGCTCCTACCTTTCAAAGGTGTCTTTTTATGTGATTGATGTATTTGAATAAACCAGCAAAAGATAATTAACTTTCATTGTAGGGATAAATTGGTCAATTTGTATGTGCATGGATATTGATAAATTTGGGGTTTTATGAGTATCATGGCCATTTTATATATCTAAGGGTATTATGACCATTCTACGATGCAATATTTATAGTATTTAGGTAATTTGGTAGATGTGGGGATTTTTGTCAATCGGTATATGAAATTGTAGCGAACATTTTACAATATTATGGTGGTACTTCAATCGTTTTTCATTTTTAGGGTGGATTTTGGTCATTTCGTATATTATATGATATGATATTTTGGATCATTTATGCTACAATGTATACTAGTCATTTAAATATATAGGAGTATATATGAGTTGTAGGGGGTATTGCATGTTTTGCTCATTGTATTTCTATGATTAAATGATTCGATAAAGTCGATTCATCCTATGGCTTATATTACTCATATAAATATTGTACGGAAATTTAGTAATTTTGCGTACATAAGGCATTTTGACTATTTTGCATCATAAGGGCTTGGTGCATTTATTTTTGTACATGTTCACTTCTTCCCCTGACATCTGTCTTGAGGACATCGAAAACTTCAATATGTCAACTAACACCAATAAGATTCAATTCACAGAACGATTGTTTTTTTGTTCCCACCTCTAGTACATGGAATATATAATACGATGCAAATGTGGTATTAGTCTGATGGGACGCAATTTGTAGGCTTAAATATCCTTCCCGCTATTTGTTCATTGTCCAGTCAAGCAAATGGGCCCCAAAATCACACGGTTTTGTTTGGGGATAAAATTTTCACTCCTCCCTTTTGACTCCAAACACCTTTTTTAGTCTTTATTCACTTGAAAGTACCAAATTGCCCTTCATTGAAAAAGTGACTCATGAGGTAAGGATAGTTTGGTAATTTCAAGGTGAATAAAGATAAAAAGGGAGTGTTTGGGGATAAAAGGAGGTGTGGAAATCATTTCCCATTTTTTCTAATGGCGCAAAAAATATCCTTAATCATAACAAATAAAAGATGAAATCAGTACAGTTGGAAAAGAATTGTATTAAGAGAAGTTCGAAGAGTACAATAACCCTTCTACTACTATTACTCCTCGCAAATGCTTAACCTACCTCCAAACCACTCATTTCTTAAAAATAAAATAACAAAAATATAACATTGTTGATTCCAACAGATAAAAAACACAAAAAGAAAAGAGAAAAGAAGGCATTACCTCACAAAAAATATGCAAGAAAAAGTAGAGAAAAACAATTGATGGGATCGTCCTCTACAACCTGACATTCTATCTTCACACAACGTACAAATTATAAGATTGTGAAAGAAAACGGGCTATTTAAACTTTAGTGTCTAGAGGATCCAACCTAGTCTGTTAGCATTTTTTTCGTGCATTATGAAATGTGGGGACCCCATTATACATATATATACAAATATCTTGGGTATCCAAAGTTTCAATCCGCGGCCTCCAAGTTTCTTTGTTCTATTCCAAGCCTCCCTCAAGCGAGACAACAGAATAGGGAACTCCATGCATGGCTCCTTGGCGAAAATGTTTTCGCACGGTTTTCTGGATTACTACTAGACTGATTGTTCAAATTCCATGGATTTCGTCCCTTGATCTTCCATACCACGCGTTTTTTCTTACTTTTGTTTTTTTATCAGTAATGCGTGTTTCAAATTTCTAAACGACCTCGCCCGTTGGGACCAGACCACGTGATTTTATGAATGGCTGCAACATTTGTGTCCTTTCCCGTACCATGAGCAACGCACCTTGTGATTTCGTATCCTTTGTTTTGTTCTTCTATTCTAGTCAATCCATTGCTCCTGAAAGCCCCAAGTTCCTCGAAAACCGATGAATAGAAAGAATCATCATCAAATTCGGGAAATGGGATTTCATTTTCGTCGTTGCTAATGGAGACTTGGTCTTCTACGACATCAAAATATATGCTCCATCTATTCATACAACAAATAGTTCAACTGGGTCAGAATTTTAAAACCAGTTCTAGTTGGTGAAAAAGTTGAAAGTTGAACGAGAATTGCACACATGTGCTCTGATATACACAACAATCTCAAACACAATCTTTATTTTAAGCTCACACATTCAATTACTGTATCAAACTCACACTCACACACTTTGATTTCTTTCCTTTTTTGTTTCTCTGTCTATCTCTCAATCCACAGTCCACCCCCATGGTTTGAAAAGCACACACACACACATATTTTTATGGCAACTCCATAACTGTGAAAGGAGGCTCATCAATAGCTTCTTGGTTGGTTCCTATTAATTCACTGCACAAAATGCAACTGTACAAGGTAAGTATTTATTCACATAATAGGAAAATATTTTGAAAATTTATTTTGGCCAGCTCTAGACATTAACTTTTAAGGTCCATATGCTTAATGTGAAAGTAGTTAATGTAATGGGTCTACATGTTCCTCCTCTCATAATGCAATGGTCTCCATTGTAGTGGTCCCCATTGAATTCAAGTAATTTGGTCCCTACCAAATTTCTTTGTCCACAGAAAATTTGAAGTAAATGATACTCCCTCCGTCCGGATTTGTTTGTCCGTTTTGGGGATTTCAACTTTTTTTCCATTACCTTTTGAGTTTGTTAATTTCCTATTTTATCTCAATCCCTCCATTTAATACTCCCTCCATTCTAATTTGACTACGAAATTACGTGCAATTTTCAAACTCAAAAATAATGTAGTTACAAAAATATTTTTTTTATCAATATAGATCTTGTTTCATAGATCTCATTGAGAACTTTGATACGGTGCAAAAAAATTCTAAAATGTAAACACATTATTTTAAAAAAAATAGTTTTGGAGTTGTTATTTTAAGTTTTAAAAGGGGCAATAAGTAAATTTTTTATACTTTATCCTTTAACTTTTGAAAATGGACAAACATTTTAGGACTTGAAAAAGTATGTTTGTGGACAAACAAATCTGGACGGAGGGAGTAGTATATAACCATTAAAGTGATACACGTGAGTTTTGGAAGAAAAAAATATCATGAGAAAATTGTGAGATATAGTAAAAAACTGAAACAATGCTCCAAAAATCTTTAAAGGAAGGTTTTATTAGATTTTACATCGACCATATCGGTCTTCAGTTCTTCTTATCTTTGGTAATCAATCACTCAAGCAATGGTCCAAAAACCAAGAGTTTTTGGTTTTTGGGTTCCAACCAAAGGTTGGAAAATAGACCTGAAGGCCAAGCCAAATACATCTGTGGGCCTAAAATGGCCAAACAGGAGAATGTAAAACAAACACCCAAAGGCCTACAGGGCCAGATTAGGCAAGGCCAGCATAAAAATAAAGGATCCAACCCAACAAGGAGGCTAAGCCCAACCCAAGAAAACCCTAAACCTAACTACAACTCCATGCATCTTTAACTTCATCAATGCCCACAAAAACTTCAAGTAGCTACAACCATACAAACCACCGCCTACTTGCCAAATCCACACAACCACAACATCACCCTAGCAACATAGGGAGAGACAAAACCGACGGTCACAACCCCAGACTGCCTTAGAAGCTCACCCAAGCCGTTAGGCAAGAACCGCAAACGTCTAGCAACACACATGGCAGGAGACCATGACGATAACCTACCACCACTGTACATGCCCCTTGTTGTTAGGGCAAAAATTGATAAACCCAGCTATGAACCAACCGGAGAAGCACGGGATAGAGGGAGAACCGAGAAGCGAAAGGCGGAAGAGAAGTAAAAGAACCATGGAGGAGCAGGACAAGGGGTCAAAAACAAGAGAGCGAGACAGGGAGAGACATGAGTGACTGAGAAAACATACCGATGCCGACCCTGTCACCGTCCATGGAACCCTATTAGCAACCGTTGAGAACCCACCATTTTGGCTCCCAAAAATGATCAGGAGAAACCCAAACGTCAAAATCCATAGCTCTGGCGATGACCTTCAACACCGCTGCCGCTATCCATATCAAAATATTGACGATCGATTTTTGTAAAGGGAAAAAAAGAGTAGATCAGAAATCGGAAAGAATGGAGGTAAAGGGATGGAGAGACAGAAGGAGAGAGAGGAGAGGAGGGGTGAGGGGTGGAGGAGGTGCGGCGGGGCGCCTCCCCCACCCAGAGATTAAGCAGCTGCGGCGGCTGAGTTGAATAGGTTAAAAAGAGAGGCTCTAGGGTTAAGACAGAAGGAAAAGGTTTAGTTTTGTGTTGCGTTCTTTTACATAACATAACATATATATATATATATATATATATATATATATATATATATATATATATATATATATAAATTGCGATCAAGGTTAGTTTGGTGAGAAGTTTTGGAGTTGTATGGAGAAGCATCGTATTCGTATAGTTTAACTTCTTGTAAAGAAAGTTAAAATTACCTTAACACCCTTGTGTGATACCGTATCACGTCTCATAAAACTATATATAATCCGACAAAAATGTAATATATGACTAGAGGACAATTTTGTGACGTTTAGGTGACTAATGGAGTATGAAATTACAAGCCCAACAGTATAAGGAAAATATTTCCTCACCTTCATTAATCCGTTTTCACAAACTCTAGACAGCAATATTGTAATGTTCACGTAATTATCTTAAGTAATCACAAATCCACATGTAATAGGAAACTATTCCCTCCGTCCGGGTTTGTTAGTCAATTTTAGTACTTCGTGCCACTTTTTAAATGATTATATCTTTTAAATTATAATATTTTATGTAATTTAAAAAAAATTATCTTATAAGACTAATCGAGAACTATCAAACAAGATCTATATTGGACATATAATTGTTTACCAATTTAAAAATATCACTAATTTTTTATCTAGTTGCAATAGAACTACGGACAAATAAATCTGGACGAAAGGAGTAAGAAAATATTTCGGAAATCGATTTTGACACTCCTCAAATAACAAACCGTACTCCAAAAGGGGAGTGCACAAATAAATCCCGGAAGGCCTACATGTGTGTAATGTGAACGTATTTAATATAACGGGTGTTTATCTTCCTCTTCTCACAATGCAACAGTCCCATTTTGCAGTGGACCCCAATTTTAGTGGTCCCCCTGCAATGACACTAATTTAGCTCCCATCTAATGTCTTAGTCCACACAAAATTTGAAGAAATGACGTTATTTATTCACTATCAATGTGACAGACATGATTTTTGCAATAAGAAATGTCACAACAAATTTGTAAGTGAACTCGCAAACAAGACCCAATGAAAAGCTCTTATAAATTTTTGTGCATTTTTGTGAGGTAAATTATGTACAAGAGGAGTAGATATTGGGAGTAATGAGCGGGCATATGTTCTCCATTACTGTTTAATTTTGTTTAATTTCGGTATGGTAGCTCCTTTCATCCAAAGGAGTCCTTATCTGTGATTGATGTATTTGTATAAAACTAGCAGAAGATAATTAACTTTCGTTGTAGTGGTATTTAGGTCAATTTGTACGTTCACAGATTTTGATAAATTAATGTTGCAGGGGTATCTTGGTCATTTTATATATCTAATACAGGAGTATTTATGTCATTTGGTTGATGTGAGCATTTTAGTCAATTGGTATATGAAATGATATCGAATATTTTACAATGTAACGGTAGTTTTGATCATCTTGTATTTGAAAGATAGGATCTCTTTGTGTATAAAATGATACTTCGATCATTTTATTATGCAGGGCATTTTGGTCAATTAATTACAAGTATATGAGTTGTAGGTGTGTTTTACGCATGTTATGATTTTTTTTTTTTGCTCATGTTGTGATATAGATACTTGTAGGGTATTTTGGTAATTTTGTATGCATTATACATTCTGATTATTTTCTATCACAAAAGGTCTTGGTGTACGGATGTAGTAATTTTGCATATTTGGGAATATTCGACCACTTTGCTCGCATTCATTATCTTCACAAATTTTAGATAGCAATGTTGTAATGTTCAAGTAATACTCATATGTAATCACAAATCCACAGATAATATGTACATGACCTGCTATAGACATTAGCTTTTTTAATTTTATTGCATTGTAAAATTTCCTTAAATGAATTCGGGTTGAGTGGGACAATCTTAAATTGTTAAAAAAAAAAAAAACTAAATTTTGATTTCCTCCAAATTCGATTACAAGATAGTAAATAGATAATGAAAAACAATGAAACTTCTATTTTTTCATGATAAACCATCCTCATTGTCCTATTGTCTACACACACAATAGGGACATAGCCAAGGTCGTTAGTTAAAGGTTTCTGCTTGAAGCAATTCAAAATGCTCTTCTTCTAAATGAATCAGAGTTGCACGGTCGTCAGCTAAAGTTTTCTGCTTGGATCAGTTCAGAATGCTCTTCTGCTGAATGAGTCAGAGTTGCACGGTCGTCAGCTAAAAGGATTTTGTGAATGGCTGCAACATTTGTGTCCTTTCCCATACCCTACACAATGCACCCTTTGATCATTTTGTGTCCTTTGTTTCCTTCTTCTATTCTAGTCAATCCTTTTCTCTTGAAGCCCCTAAATTCATGGAAAACCAATGAATATAATGAATCGTCATCGGATTCGGGAATTGGGATTTCATTTTCGTCGATGCAAATCAGGACTTGGTCTTCTGTGTCAACAAAATGCTCCATCTAATCATAAAACAAACAGTTCAACAAGGTCAGAACTTAAAAATCAGTTCTAGTTGGTGAAAAAGTTGAAATTCGAGTAGAGTTTGTATAACTTTGCAGGTATACCAAAGGTAGAAAAACAAAAAGATGAAAAAGAGAGAAAGCCTCACCTCTGAAAATTATTGATGAAAAAGTTGAAAGAAAATTGCACACATGTGCTCTGATACCATTGATATGAGAGAGGAGAGAATTACGCATAACAATCTCAAACACAATTTTTGTTTGAAGCTCTCACGCAATCGATTACAATATCAGATTCACACTCACACACTTTGACTTCTTTTTTTCGTTTCTCTGTCTATCTCTCACTCTACTCCCTTGGTTTTGTTTTTGAATTGTACTCCCATGGTTTATAATACACATACACACACCTATTTATAGGACAATTCCATACATGTGAAAGGAGGCTCATTAATGGTTTCGTGGTTGGTTCACATTAACCATCCAACTATACAAGGAAAATACTTATTCACATTTATTAATGTAATCCCTCTTGGCAAACTCTAGATGGAAATTATGTATTGGTCATGTGAGTAGTACTCGTATTTAATCACAAATCCATACGTAATAGGAAAATATTTAGGAAATTGATTTTGACCAGCTATATACATTAACTTTTAACGTCCATGTGCGCAATGTGAAAGTATTTAATGTCACTGGTCTATGCTTCCTCCTCTCGTAATGCAGTGGTCTCCATTGCAGTGGTCCCCACTGCATTGATAGTAATTTGGTTCCAATTTGATTTCTTCGTCATCATCAAATTGGAACTAAATAACAATATTTATCCATCAATGTGACGGACCTGATTTTTGTAATAAAAAAATATCACCAAAAACTTGTGAATGAATCCACGAGTATGGGACCCTATCAAAAACTGAAACAACGGTCCTAAAATCTCTGAAACAAGGATTTTCGGATTTTGCATTGACCGTTTCAGTCTTTGGCTCGTCTCAGCTTTGGTGACTTCACTAAAAGTGGTCCAATGAACAAGGTTTTTTGAATTTTAGATTGGTACTGTTGATTTCACCTTCCTTGATCTTCCTCTTCGTCTTCTTCACCACCGTTGTCGGATGATCTCGTGATTTTGCTTCATGTACAAAGTCCTTCCTTACCCTTGTGAGAGTTCCAATTGGTTTTAAGTTGGAACCCTTAAAGAAATCTAACAGCTATGGAGACTTGCCCTTGTTGATCGTCAAAATATTCCATCTATGTATTCATCAAGAAAAGAGTTCAATTGGGGAGGAATCAAACACCGTTTGTAGTTGATGAAAAAGCTGAAATTAGAGTATAGGTAACAGTACTTTGCAAACATATAAAAAGGCAGATAAAAACAAAGGAAAAGAGAAAGAAAGGCATTACCTTACAAAAGGTATGCAAGAAAAAGTTTTAAAAAAAAATTGATGGGATCGTCATTTACGACTTGACTTTCTATCTGCACTCGACATAGAAATTCTAAGATTTTGAAAGAAAACAGTCTATTTTTATACTTTGTGGCTACAGGATCCAACCTAGTCTGTTAGCAATTTTTTGTGCATTATGAAATGTGAGGACCCCATTATAAATACCTCAACGGCTGAGAAATTATCACATTTTTATTATGTAAGGGCTTCTAGAAATATCTTCAAATATTCTTTAAACACCTATTCCTCTCAATAAAGTGTATAGGAAATTGCGATCGAGGTTAGTGTGGTGAGAATTTTCGGAGGTGGATATGTAGAAGCACCATATTCTTATAGTTTTACTTCTTATCAGGCAAGTTAAAATTACCTTAACACCCCTATGTGATTCCGTATCACTTTTACTTGGACAATATTAAATAATTATTTGTAATAATCAACAAAAATGTAATATATGACTTGAGGGCAATTTTGTGACGTTCAGGTCAGTAATATTATGTGTAATCACAAAACCAACTGTATAAGGAAAGTATTTACTTGCATTTATTAATTTGTCTTGGTAAACTCTAGACAACGATATTGTAATGTTCATGTAGGACTCATATGTAATCACAAATCCACAAGTAATAGGAAAATAGAAAAGTATTTTGTAAATTGATTAATTTTGACACTCCTCAAATTACTAACCACACTCCAAAAGGGAAGTGCCAAAATTAACCCCTAAATGCCTACATGTGCGTAATGCGAAAGTATTTAATGCATGTAACGGGTGTACATCTTCCTCATCTCAGAATGCAGGGGTCCCCTTTTGTAGTGGTCCTCCTGCATTGACAGTAAATTGGTTCCTATCTAATGTCTTGGTCCACACGAAAATTGAAGTAAATGACATTATTTATTCACAATTAATGTGACAGACCTGATTTTTGCAATAAAAAATGTCATAAGAAACTTGTGAGTGAATCCCCGGGTGAGACCAAGTTAAAAGGTCTTAAAGTTTTTCTGCAATTTTGTGAGGCAAATTGTCTATAAGAGGAGTAGATACTGGGAGTAATGAACAGACATATGTTCTCCATTATTGTTTAATCTCAATATGCTAGCCCCTTTCATCCAAATTAGTCTTTCTATGTGATTGATGTATTTGAATAAAACCAGCAAAAGATTATTAACTTTCATTGTAGTTGTACTATGGTCATCTTGTACGTGCATGGATTTTGACAAATTAAGGTTGCAAGGGTAGCTTGGCCCTTTTCTATATCTAAGGGTGTTGTGATCAATTTACAATGTAAGCTTATAAGGGTATTTATGTCATTTGGTACATGGGGGGATTTTAGTCAATTCTTATATGAAATTGTATCGAACATTTTATAATGTGAGGGTAGTTTTGATCATCTTGTATTTGAAGGATGGGATTTCTTTGTGTATAAAATGATATTTCGATCATTTTATCCTGCAGGGTATTTTGGTCAATTAATTACGACCTCGTTTGATTCGTGGATTAACTGTCTAGGATAGGACTAACTGTACCACTTCTTGAGTTATCTCACGTTTGGTCCCCGAAGATGCTCGGAATTTGCTAATCCCGGTATTATTTTTATTCCTATATGGGGGTACTAAATAATCCCGGGGGCCGGGAGGTGGGATTGAGTAGGATTGACAAAGATGGAATTGTTTTCGAAAATATTCGGATGATATTCGAATTGTTCTAAAAATGTACTTTCAAAATTTTTTTTTTTTAAATGTTTTACAAAAAAATATGTAAATTTTTTTATAAATGTATTTTCAAAATTTGAAATAATATTTTTTAAAAAATTTTTAAAAAAATATCTAAATTTTTTTTGGAAAGAATTATATTTATCTTAAAAAAACTTTAATATTAAAAAAATTGTTTTTTAAAAGGGAGAGTTAATTAGGCATTCAGTACAAAAAAGATCATTATGATTCCATCCTATGAGATTTGAATACTTATGATTTCATCCTGAAATTCAAATAAATCCCAAAACACCCTTTCTCTCTTCTAATCGTTCCTAATTTATTTCTCTCTCCTATCTTGAAAAATTTCTCTTTCCTAGTCTTGTAATTCTCTCTCCTAATCTTTTCACACGTAAAATCTTTAATTAAAAAAAAGAATGAAAAACTCATTATGACAACAAACAAAGAATACATGATTAATAAATTAATTGATTTTCATAGACTATGCAAAAAATAAGATAAACTAATGATGACAATAATCCCGAAAATCAAGCAGCCAACATCCCATTTTGAAACAACCCATTACCCCATTATCCCATTTAAGTAGAAGATATCATGGCTAATTGGTGTGTTTACACAGGGAACACGGTTTATTGATTAACCATGTTTGCTGCAACCAAATGTTCATGCATGGAACATGGATTATTTATTAACCATGTACCCCATTTCTCATTTAAGTAGAAGATTTCATCACAAAGTGGTGAGTTTTCACAAGGAACAAGGTTTATTGATTAACCATATTTGCTGCAACCTAATGTTCATGCATGAAATATCGATTATTGATTAATCATGTTGTTTCTATCGTCACATTGCTGAATTATTGATTAAGTGTAATCATACTGGGAACATGGTTTCATATTTAACCATGTTTACTATATGAAATAATACAAATTGCAAATCAATAAACCATGATCACTGTATGAAATAACTATATTTTAAAGGACATGTGAACATGGTTTAGTGATTTACCATTTTTACTGTATCGAAAAAGAACATGGCCTTGAATCAGAAGAAAATAACCCACTTCTGTGTGGAAAATCATGAGCAACAAAAACACAATGTTCAGTGACTCAATCAAACACTATAAATTCACTGGACCAAACATGATAAACTGATTTCTCGTATTGAAAAATGGAAACAATGTATAAGGGTAGTTGTGGCTTGTAACATAAGCTGTCACACCCCAAAAAGGGAAATGACCGGCCGTGAACCACATGGCCAACTGATGGATCACGAAGCCTAAAATTAAATTATATAAAATAACAAATAAAATAAAAATCGTTAAATACCAAACGACCATTTCTTATGGTTAAACAAAACAAAGCCAATATGTCTTAACCATGTCTTAACCAAAGAAGGGAAAATACCATCCCATGAACCAGATAATAAAATTATCCATCATTGACAAAAAGAATCTCATAATTATTTTTACCAAAAAGGTTTAACAATATGCGGAAGCGAATAAATAAAATACTAAAACTAGGATGCAATATCCTATGGAGGTCGACACAAAGAATCCCCAAGATGCAGCCAGAGTCCTCACCTAATGACACGATTTTCCTAAAAATGATGTTGGAATAAATTCGTCAGCTGACAAGCTCAGTGAATGGCAAAGCATATATATTAGATAAAGTTCTAAAGCAAGAATTAAAACTAAATTTTCATACAAACATAATTTGGCAATTGGCATAAGGAGGTGTACAACAAAACAACAATTTATACCAATAAATCCTTTTTACCAACAAGTCTTAATGGTGATCACAATACGATATCCAATAAAAATGGGGAACCACAACCAATACCTAATAGTACCAAGTGCCAGTGAACAAATATCTCAGAGATTGGATCCAATATCGAAACTTAGAGTCACAACGAGTAGGCAGCCCGTGGAACTTTTCCCTAAGAACGATCCGGTGAAAGTCAGCCGTTGAGCATTAGGGTCACCGGCCAGAACACGGTCTCTTCCCTAATGACCAGAGTCACCCGCACACAGAGGATTAATTTCCCTGGACTTCCAATAATAAATGTTCCCAACAATATCCACCAAGTTCTCACCAAAAGAATATCTTTTTATCGCATATGCCAATTAAAAGATGAAATATTAACAATTCGCGTTTTCAATAATAAAATGATAAACTTTCCAAAGAATAATTTATGAGACACGGGGAGTTTGAAAATACATAACATGCTTAACCACTCACCTGACCCAAAAGTAATAGAACGCGAACACGCAAAAGAAGTTAATTAACCTGGACAAAAGAAATCGTATGGATTAACTAACAAATACAAATGTAACACTAACCATCAAAACTAGGGAGACCATTAAATATTAATTTACCCTAACTTTGAGCCTAATTCCATGTTGCTACACCAACAATAGACACCAAAATAGGACCATTTAAACCTTTTTGGCCAATTAGAACAATTTCCCTTACACCAGAAAGGTGTTCTTTTCCTTCCATCGTGCAAAACTCTTGGCACCAAAACCTTATAGGCCACAGACAATAATAACTTCCAAAAGCACTATCCCCTATGTTTCTAAAACAATTTGCAAAATATGATTTTCCAAACTACTTCAGTAAAACTCGACCGCGCACCCCTTCGCACGTTCTCTCATTCCTTAACATCAAACCCAATTAATCTCATACCCAAAAAAAGAATGTGTAAACCCAAAGAAACTCTAATCCTCTATCAAGAAGTTTCGATCTAAAGTAATGAAGCAATAAAATTAACTTATATATTCTACATACCAAAATGGAAGATGAACATGAGTATGAGAACCTCCTCGAAAAACCCTTTTTTGGCAGCGGCGACGGCTGCTCTCTCTCTCTTTTTCTCTTTCTCTCTCTCTCAATCAAGCCTTTTATCTCCAACCGTTCTGTTTAATGAAACCCTAATCAACTTATAAATATTTGTCTGGCAAAGCTCTTAAAACTACCCACTACCCATGTCTCCCTAAGTTAAAGCTAACTAGCAATTAAAATATTTAAAATAACTTACAAACCTATAATAATAATAATAATAATAATAATAATAATAATAATAATAATAATAATAATAATAATGGCCCAATAAATATACTCTACTAAAATATAGGCTTATAAAATTGAAATTATAATAATGCCAATTACACCCATATCAAGGGCAAAAATAATTAAATGGGACACGACCATAAAAGCTAAATATATGAGCGACCAATTATAATTATGAAAAGAAAATTTTGGGATGTCACATAAGCCACATCAATCGTGAGAACAAAATCACATGATTCATTAATATTTCAAAATTCTTTCAACAAAAATCCCAGGTGTGAGCAAAACAGCCATGGTGAGAACAAGGGTTGGCATCAATAACTTATGAATCCAAGCCATGGTGAGAACGCCTTTATCGTTCATCGGGTAGGGTTTTGCACCAGCGGAAAATCCTTCGTTGAGGAGATCGATATGTGTAGCCGTTGCCGCCTTTACCGCCATTGCCGTCAAGTTCAAAATCCCACCATGTCGATAGATCTTCCGTAATCCCCGCTGCGACGTTACCAGTGCCGTTCCATTTTCTGATTTTGGGGTTTTAGGATTTGTGGGGGTTACGCTGCCTTATATAGAGAAAGGAAAGTGATAAATCATGGAGAGAGAGAGAGAGAGAGAGAGAGAGAGAGAGAGAGAGAGAGAGAGAGATTTTAGGAATTTATGTAAATCCTAATTTTAAGCAACCGTCCGTACGTATGTAAATTGGTTAAGGTAAATATACTCCTGATATACAAATATACTAATAATATACCTAATAAGGGCACAATGGTCCGATTATCTATTTTCAGGCTGGAATAATAAATATTCAAATCTCACAGGATGGAATCCTAATGGTAATATTGGTACGGAAATAAATATATCTAAAAAAATTATTTTGGAAAGAATATTTTATTAACAAACTTTATTTTGACTAAAAATAGTAATTTTGATTTAATTTTTAAAAAGATCTTTAAATTTTTTTCAAAGTAAATGTTTTTAAAATCTAGTTTTTGTTTTTCAAAAAATGTTTTCAACAAACATGTTTTAAACGTGCTTTCTTTCAGAAAATAAATCTTGTTTTTTTAAAAAACTAATTATTTATTTAAGAAAACTTTTTTTAACTCTTTTTTTTTTTTTGAAAAAAAATGTTTTTGATAAAAAAAAATTATCTCATAAATAATTGAACATGGGAATCAAACATGAGATTGGGTAGGTTAGGGTTGAAATTAATACCAGGATAAATAATCTGGGACAACCAATCCCACGATTATTAATCCCACCTATTTCAATCTGCGAATCAATGATGGAACTAGGAGTGGGCTATTGGGGGTCTTGGCCCCTGCCCAATGGGAAAATTTTACTGTTAATTTTTTATTTTGTTTATGTTAGGACTTATACATGGTGCCCCACTGAAAAAAGAACTTCACCTGACTCAAAAAGTTTCGGCTAGAATAAAGAATGGAAAAAATTGGGAAATATTTCCAAGCTATGTAAATGGTTGCACTACTACAAAAACCTTAAACCATGACAGTTAAAATGTGTCATGAATCACAAAAGATGACAGTTTTAAAACTGTCATCTTTGGAGGTGACATTAAAAGTCTAGATTTGTTATGACAGTCAAAAAATGTCATTGAAACATATAAGATGACGGTTTAAACCTGTCATTTTTGCAATAAGATGACAGTGTAAACCTGTCATCTTTACAATCAACGATGACTGTTTTAAACTGTCATCTTATCTATCCTCCATTCTATAAATAAAAAAAAAAAATTCCAATTCTAGTTCGAACACGTGGCTCTCGTGTGGCCGCCCTCACATGACCGCACAGTGGAGTTCACATGGCACCCTCGTGGCGCTTGTGTGGCGCCTACGTAGCACTTGTGTGGTTAGGTAATATTTGCTTGCCCCAGGACTCGAAGTCAAGACCTTGACTTCCTCGCGCACGCACATGTTACCAACTGAGCTAGCATGCTTGTTGTTGACAAAAGACCAACAAAAATATTTATACTATATTTTCGAAAAATTTTAAGCTGAGTACTTTTTATGTCAGTTTTAGATTTAATAACTGTCATCTTATACGTTTAATGGCACTTTTTGACAGTCATCTTTTATGATCAATTTCAATGTCGGTTCTAATTAAAACTGACATTAAAAGGGCTTAGTTTCAATGTCACTTTTAAGGAAAACTGACATTCAAAGGTTATCCATATGGGCTTCTAGAAGTGCTTTGTTTTAATGTCATTTCTAAGCAAAAACTAACATTAAAGAAATAGATAATATGTCACTTTTATTATAAATTGTCATCTTATATTGCAAAGATGACAGTTTTTAGGATAAACTGACATCAAAACTCTACCCTCATATTTTCGATGACAGTTTTACAAAAACTGTCATTGTTTCAATTTTTGGTGTGTCATCTTTAACCATTATTGTAGTAGTGTTGGTGGAGACTAGAAGATCAATAACCTATTTACTTGTCTACAGAGTGGCTCTTTGTGCTTACTTTTCTAGTTTTTACTGCTACTACATAAAAGACATTTTTAGCTATGAATATTGTCTAGACTGGACTTCGCAACAAAATGGAGGATGAGCTTTTCACAGATGCTTTGGTTTTGTTCATCGAGAAGCAAATTTCTTCTAAAATTTGTTCTTACTCAATCGTAGATGATTTTCGAGATCTAACATTCCGCTCTGATTCATGGTTGAGGTAATGCATTGACAAAATTTTATTTTTTAACTTTCTAGTTGCTTTTGGTTTGTTAAGAGCACTTAGATATTTTTTAACATTCCGCTCTAATTTAGACATTTAAATGTTTTCAATTCTTGAACCTTGAATTTTCAAAATCTTGGTCTTTAAATTGCGGCCCCCTTGGATACAAAATTCTAATTCCGTCCCTGCCGCGAATCGAACGAGGCCCAAGTTTCTAGAGTTTATTAAAGAACACCCCTACAACTCATATAGTTCTTGTAGGGTATTCTGGTCATTTTGTATAAATAGCGCATTCTAATTATTATATATCACAAGGGTTCCAGGTGTATTTACTAATTTTGTATATTTGGGGACATTCGACCATTTTACACTATAAGAGCATCTCCACCCTTTTCTAATCCAATCTTTATTAGTTTGATGGAGGGGATGTGCAGCTTCTATGGATTGAATACCCTTCACTATTAGGTCATGGTCCAGACTCCAGTCAAACAAAGGGCTCCTAAGTTCAAACGTTGCACCTATTTCTTTTATTTGGAAATTGCGCTCAAGGTTAGTAAGGTGAGAATTCTTGAAGGTGTATGTACAAGCACCATCTTCCTTTCGTTTTTCATCGGGTCAAGGAATTTAAAATTACCTCAATGCCCCTGTGTGATTCCGTAGCACTTTTACTTGGACAATATTAAAAAACTATTTGTTAGCTTCCCAAAAATGATGATTCTAATAAAAAGAAAATAAAGGTATATGACTCGACATCAATTTCGTGCAACCTTCATGTGGAGTAATATTCGTATGCAATTACAAATCCACCTATACTAGGAAAATATTTATTTGCATTTATTAATCTCCCTTGAACAATTGAGGAATTGTAATCACCTTACCACCTCTGTGTTAATTAAATTACTACACTCATGAGGTGTACGTACGAATCCATCTATACTTGGGAACAGAAAAACTATGCGCAACAAAATTTATACCGAACCATACACAAAATGTGAGTGTTTTTTTAAAAACGTATTTACAAAACGTTCTCACATTACTTACATTCTGTATATAGTTTGGTGTAAGCTTCCGGATGTAGTATTTATTTGCATTTGCTGTAGTATTTCCTAAAATGAATTCGGGTTGAGCAATTTGAAATTATTTTAAAGCCCCACAAAATCATACTATTGATCGACACACCATTTCATAACCACCCCACATCACTCTTTCGTTGCACTTACTCCTCCCATGGCCACCCAAATCCACCACCGCCACCGCCATCTCCACTTCCTCATCGTACCCCTCATGTCCCAAAGCCACCTCATCCCCATGACCGACTTCGCCAAACTCCTCGCCGCCCACGACCGCGACCTCACCGTAACCATCATCACCACCCCCTTAAACGCCACCCAGTTCCAATCCCTCATCGACCGGGCCACCAGTTCCGACCTCGATATCTGCCTCCTTCCCCTCCGCTTTCCTGGTTCCGAAGCCGGGTTACCCGAAAACATTGAGAACATGGATTCCCTCACTTCCCCTGACCAAATCATACACTTCTTAACAGCCACCTCTTTACTCCAACAACCCTTGGAAAAGCTAATATCCGAGTTAAAACCCCCGCCCAGCTGTTTAATTACCAGCAATGCCCTCCCTCGGACTTCAGAAGTCGCTGCGAAATTCGATATCCCCAGATATGTTTTCAATGCTATTTCCTGCTTCACTCTACGTACTCTGTTCCAACAGGATTGATGAGGGTGATTTAAATTTGGATTCGGAGTCGATTATTGTACCCGATGTGCCTCACCGGATCGAATTCAAGAAGACCCAGTTGCCCAAATTCCTGAGAAGGAATCCCCAAAAGCTGAAAGAGATTTTGGATCCGATAAAAGATGGCATTTCTTCGGCGAGGGGTATTTTGGTCAATAGTTTTGAGGAGATGGAGTTGAAGTATGTGGAGGAATATAAGAAAGTGGCGGAGAGAACATGGTGCATTGGGCCTGTTTCTCTATCTAACAAAGAGGTTTCTGAGAAGTTTGATAGGGGAAACAAAGCTGCCATTGATGAGCACTACTGCTTGAAATGGCTCGATTCAAAAAGTTTGAATTCGGTTATTTACGCTTGTTTTGGTAGTTTGTGTCACATTTCATGTTCTCAGTTGATTGAAATTGGGTTGGGTTTGGAATCTTCGGATCGACCGTTTATTTGGATAACAGGGGGGCTGATAAATCAGCTGAGGTGGAGAACTGGTTAGAGGCGGATAGATTCGAAGATAGGAATATAGAGAAGGGGTTAGTGATAAAAGGGTGGGCACCCCAAGTCATGATACTATCACATCCGGCTGTTGGAGGGTTCTTGACTCACTGCGGGTGGAACTCGACTCTAGAAGGAGTGTGTGCTGGGGTGCCCATGATAACGTGGCCGATGTTTGCTGAGCAATTTTACAATGAGAATTTGATTACGGAGGTGTTGAGGATTGGAGTGAGAATTGGAGTTGAGGTTGGGATGCAGTGGGGGAATGAGGACGAGGTTGGGGTGTTTGTGAGGAGAGAGAAAGTGAAGAAGGCCATAGAGGAAGTGATGAGGGATGGGGAGGAAGGAGGAGAGACAAGGAGGAGAGCTAGAGAGCTTGCAGAGATGGCAAAGAAAGCAATTGAAGAAGGTGGATCATCTTATTTGAACATGACATTGTTGATTGATGATGTTATCCAGAATGCCAATCAATCCAATGGGCTCAAAGCCTCAAACTAGAAATCTAGTTTTCGAAAATGAATTCTGGTTGAGCAATTTGAAATTATCTTATAAACCCCTTGTAGGTTACTTGGATATCATAAATTGTTTTATAGTTATTTTCCTTAGCAATGACGTAGTGACTATGTCTGGATATCACATTTTAAGTATCATATGAGGTGTCACCGTTGCATTATTACATGAAAAATGGGCACATTCTACTAGTGACACTTCAAAAGCCTGAGACTGAAAACCATAATTGGTAGGCATAGAAACTAAAATGGTTTTGGTTTTGAGCAACAGCAGTTGCATTATTGCATATGAAATGTATTACCGATTGAAGGAAAGATATATATAATCGATTTTCTATCTGGCTAGAATGGAACGAGGGAGTATATCTTTGGGATAGAGGGAGTATTAATTATACAGTCCCATCCATTCAAGTTGACTTCCCAATATCGACATTTCACTTTTCAGATTTCTCCTAACCTTCCTTTCCTCATTTTGTAGGGGCACCGGACTCTGATTTTATATCAATTGCTCTGAAATGGTACTTGGAAATTCCGACAACTTTAAAAGTCATTCAGGATGCATTAAGAATCTGTCAATCCTACTCCACTTCTCACCCTCCTTTGAGTTAGACCAAGAGAACTGTCTCCCAATTAAGCATTTGGAAATAAACCAATTCCAGCTCACCACTGCATGTATGTAATCACAAATCCACACGTAATAGGAAAATATTTAGGAAATTGATTTTGGCCAGCTCTAGACATTAATTTTTAATGTCCATGTGCGTTATGTGAAAGTACTTAATGTAACGGGTCTACATCTTCCTCCTCTAACAATGCAGTGGCCCACATTGTAGTGGTCCCCACTTCAATGACTGTAATTAGGTTCCTATCTAATATCTTTGCCCGTACGAAACATGAATAAAATGACATTATTTATTCAATATAATGATAACCACTAACTTGTCAAAAATGATCTACTTTTAAGGGAAAAATAGGAAATGTAGCCACTAATTTTTCAAAACACACACTTATTAAATACAGCCCAGAATGGAAAGTTAAACACTATAAAAGGGATGGATGGAGTAATTAAGTTCCATTGTAGGCGTAAATTGGTCAATTCGTAGGTGCAGGGATTTTGATAAATTTGGGGTTGTATGAGTATCTTGGTCATTTTATATATCTAAGAGTATTATGACCATTCTACAATGCAAGGCTTATAGTTCTTATGTCATTTATTGGTAGATAAGGGGATTTTAATCAATTGGTCTACAAATGGTATCGAACATTTTACAATGGTACTTTGATCGTTTCGTATTTTTAGAGTGGATTTTGGTCATTTTGTATATTACGTGATATTTTGGATCATTTATGCTACAATATGTATTGGTCATTTAAGTATATAGGAGTGTATATATATGAGTTGTAGGGGTTACTGATTTGCTCATTGTATTTCTAGGGTTAAATGATTCCGAAAAGTCGATTCATCATTTTGCTCATATTAATTACTAATATAAATATTGTTAGGGAATTTAGTAAATTTGCGTACATAAGGCATGTTGATTATTTTGCATCATAAGGGCTAGGTGCATTTTATCTTTGTACGTGTTCACTTCTTCCCGACGCATCTGTCTTCAAGACAACGGACAACATATCCAAATTTTAATATGTCAACTAACACCAACAAGATTCAATTCACTGAACGATTGTTTTTTGTTCCAACATCGAGTTGCGGAAGGATTGTTGTCTCTTGCAAGGTAAAAGCCTACAATATCCATCGGGTATAAAATCCCACAAGAACATGGGCTATATAATACGATGCGAATGTTGTGTTAAGTTTGACAGGATGCAATTTCTAGGATCAAATATCTTTTCCCCTATTAGTTCAGTCAAGCAAATGATCCCTAAGTTCACATGTTTTTTTTTCTAATGACAAAAAATATTTCCTCAATCATTTCGATTAAAAGATGAAATTAGTACAGTAGGAAAAGAATGGTTTTGAGAGAGGTTTGAATTAGGCGCACAATAACCCTTCTACTATTACTAATTGCAAACGCTTAACCTACCTCCAAACCACTCATTTTCTTAAAAATAAAATAACAAAAAATGTAACATTGTTGATGCTAACAGATAAAAACACAAAGGAAAAGAGAAATGAAGGCATTGTACCACACAAAAAAGGGGGAAAAATTTTGTTCACCCCACCAAAGAAGGTGAACATAAACCCTCACCCTGATTGCTTGAAATGGTGTAGGTTCTACGGAATCAATACATTTTTTACTATGCATGCCATCACTATATAGTAGGATCCACACCATTTTTGATGGACCTCATACCATTTTAACCAATCAGAGTGAGGGTTTTGTTCACCCTCTTTTGCTGGGGGCGAGCAAATTTTTTTCCCAAAAAATGTGCCACAAAAAGTAGAGAAAAACAATTAATGGGATCATCCTCTACGACTTGACAATCTTCACTCAACTTACAATTTCTAAAATTGTGAAAGAAAACGAGCTATTTACACTTTTGTGGCTAGAGGATCCAACCTAGTCTGTTAGCAAATTTTTCGTGCATTATGAAATGCACAGGGACTCCATTATATATATCTTGGGTATCCAAAGTTTCAATCCGCGGCCTCCAAGTTTCTCTGTTCTATTCCAAGCCTCCCTAAAGCAAGACAACAGAGCAGGGAACTCCATGGCTCCTCGACGAAATTGTTTTCGTACGGTTTTCTAGATCACTACCAGAATGATCCTTGAAATCCACATATTTCGTCCCTTGAGCCTCCATACCACGCCTGTTTTACATTACCATTCCATCTGCATTTCTTCGTCATTTCTGTCGAGGATGTTGGCCGAGTTTAGCCTTGATGTTCGTTGGTTAGTGGAGGAATTATCAAATTAACAAGTCAATTGAATTGCGGAATTGGGTTCTCTAAACATGGGGAATTGGGAAATCTCTCAAAACAGATTTTTCCATTCATTCAACTAGTGAGACTTACAGGACATATATAGACACAACTTGGACTTGGGCTAACACTAGAAGATTCTATTTAAGGACCAACTACAAAACATAACATGACCCAATTACAAATTTTAATTTTTTAGGCCTACTTACAAACATAGTAACATTTTAAGCCCAAATACAAAATTACAATGAGATACTATTAAACTTAAATTGAGGAAACGCGGAAAGCTTCTGAACGACCTCGCCCGTTGGGACCAGACCACGGGATTTTTCCTTCGCTTGTTACGGCAGGTGTGCTGGAGAAATTGGCGAACCGAATAGTTGCATGACACTAATGAGGGCCCCCACCTGTGGATATCCAAAAGCCAAGGAGGTGAGCTGGTATTACCCAAGTAAAGAGTACTATCTTAGCTAGCTGAACCAAATAGTTATGGAATTCAATTCTCTATTAGCAAGAGCACAGGACTAGGTCAACCCCGTGGCTTGATTATCAGTGCTGCTACCTCCCTCTGGCTCCCGCTGCCATATCAAGCGTTATTTGTTTCAGCAGGTGTGCTGGAGAAATTGGCAGGGAATTATGCATCTCTTTCCATGAACAAATACGGGAGCAATGTGGTGGAGACATGTATAAAATTGTCGAGAGAAGATCAGCTTGCACAAATTATCGGTGAGATGATTATCGATCCAAATTTCTTGGGTGTGCTTCCGGATCCTTTCCGAAATATGTAGCTCAATCCGCACTGGAGAAAGAAAAGATACGTCATTCACGTCCTTCCCCATGCCCTGAGCAATGCACCCTTTGATCATTTCGTATCCATCTTCTATTCCAGTCAACCCATTGCTCTTGAAAACCCCAAATTCCTCGAAAACCAAGGAATAGAATGAATCGTCATCGGATTCGGGAACTGGGATTTTGTTTTCGTCGATGCAAATGGAGACTTGGTCTTCTACATCATCAAAAGGCTCCATCTATTCATAATAAACAGTTCAACTGGGTTAGAACTTAAAAACCAGTTCTAGTTAGTGAAAAAGCTCAAATTCGAGTAGAAAAACAAAAAGATGAAAAAGAGAGAAAGGCCTCACCTCGGAAAAATTTTGATGAAAAAGTTGAATGAGAATTGCACACCTTGTGCACGGATACAACTGATGGGAGAGAGGAGAGAATTACACACAACAATCTCAAAGACAATTTTTATTTGAAGCTAGCTCACACAACCAATTACAATATCAGACTCATACTCACACACTTTGATTTCTTTTTTCTTTTTTTTTCTCTGTCTATCTCTCACCCCATTGTCCACTCCCATGGTTTATAATACACACTCACATCTATTTATAGGACAATTTCATAACTGTGAAAGAAGGTTCATCAATAGCTACACAGCACAAATCCAACCATACATGGAAAATATTTATTCGCATTTATTAATCCCTCTTGGCAAATTATAGACGGAAATTTTTTGATGGTCGTATGAGTTATGCTCGTATTTAATCACATATCCACACATAATAGGAAAATATTTAGTGAATTGATTTTGGCCAACTATGGACATTAGCTTTAATTTAACATCCATTTGCATAATGTGAAAGTATTTAATGTAATTGTTCTACATATTCATCCTCCCATAATGCAGTGGTCTCTGTTGTCGTGGTCCCCACGGCATTGACAGTAATTTAGTTCCTATTTGATGTCTTCTTCCACACAAAATTTTAAGTAAATGACAGTATTTATTATCCGTTAATTAAGGTGACAGACCTGAGTGTATATGGGACCAAGTGAAAAATTGAAACAATGGTCCAAAAATCTTAGAAACAAGGGTTTTTCGAATTTACATCGACCACATTGGTCTTCGGTCTCATCTTTGGTAACTTAATCACTTAAAATAGAGGTGTCAAATGGGTCAGTTGGGTTGGATTTGCTTGGGTTGATATGGGTAAATTGAATATGGGCCAATAGTATGTGGGTTGAATATGAATCAAGTTTTTTTTTTTTGAAAAATCAACTTCAAGCCACAAATTCCCAAATTGATTTCATGAACGAATTTACAATTTCGATGATGAATCAAAGAATAATTAAAAAAAAAATTCAAAATTGAACTTCTAAAAGAAAATATGCTACAACAGGTGTCAATGAGGAATTAACCAACCTGACAACAATCAAGCAATATTAAATTGGTATAATAAACGGTGATTAGCTGCTTGTGATTTTTTTCATCATGATGTTATTTGCAATAAATTACTTTACAAAGCGAAATGTGATAAAATGACATAAATAAAATAGAAAAGAATTCGAACGGTGAAACCCAGAAGTGCATAAATTAATTGTCTTTGATTTTTGTATTCCCATTTTAACTACACACAATGTTAATAAATATAATTCTACAAAAAATAAAAATAAAAACAAATGATCAACGAGAAAATAATGTGTGCTAAAAATAATGATTGAGTGATTTTGGATACCACCACCTACTACCTCGAAACTTTTTTCACATCGTAGAGTTCAAAGTAAAATGCATGTGCAATCTAAAAATGTATGATAAAATAGATTATTGGAGGTCAAGAGATGATGTCTGAGATCATTGAATAATTTCTCTATAAAAAAAAGTGCAAAATCAATTCCTATTTTTTTAAAATTGCCTAGTTTTTTTTTAAACTTCAAACTGAATTCCTAAATTTATCACCTCTTATTATTGTTCTTTTTTTTTTTTGGCCTTTACTTTGGATCAGCTAAAGTTTCGTCAATTTTTTTTCGCATGGGGCGTGGGTGTGGCCCACCACGCCATGTGCTGCGTTCCACTACGACGTTCCACGTCAGCCTTTACCCGCTTTTATTTTCATATTTCACGCTCCTAGTTCCACTAGATAGAACTGGATGGGGTTGATTTGGGTCAAGTTTCCAACCCATTTTGAACTTTTGAACTTATTTTAAACCCATGTGTATATGGGTTAATGTGGGTTGACCTATATATGACCTATAGTATAATATGGGTAAGTTAGGTTATAAGTGAGCAAGTTGGGTTGGGTTGGAAATTGCCACCTCTAACTGAAACAATAGTCCAATAAACAAGGGTTTTGGATTTTAGATTGGTGTTAATTTCACCTTCCTCTCCCTCTCAATCTTCTTCACCTTCGTTGTTTGGTGACCTCATGATTCAGCTTCATGTACAAAGTCCTTCCTCGCCCTTGTGAGATTTCCAAGGTTGGAACCCTCCGAGCAATCTAACAGTTATATATGGAGACTTGCTCTTGTTGATTACCAAAATATTCCATCAAGGACATAATCTAACACCGTTTGTAGTTGATGAAAAAGCTAAAATTAGAGTATACGTAAGCGGGTTTAGCCCAAAAGCAGGAAGCAAATTTAGTCCACGGAGAGGAATTTGAAATGACTGGCCGGTCCTATTTTTCTGTTTTGTCCCATCCAAGCACTTTAATGTGTTTCAATTCTATAAAAACCCAGACATGCTACCCAGACGCTGACACGCGGGTCAGCCAACCACCCACTTTCCCAGACGCCTCCCTCCTTTTAACTTGATGTGACATCACATATGTCCTTTTGAAACATATAATGTTTATAACTTTTAATTTATACATCCGATTTTGAAAAAAAAATATTGTTAGAACCTACTTGACGAGATCTATCAAACAAGACCCATATTAGATATAAAATTATGCGCAAAAAGAAAAATTAATTTTTTGGAGGGTGCAAATACTTTCATTTTTGGAGGGTGTGAATTGTTCAGAAATGCAATAAATTATTTCCTTTTGAAGGGTGTGAATTTTGAATTTAACGGGTGTGAATTCTTTCATTTTGAAAGGTGTGAATTCTACATTTGAGGGTGTGAATTCATTCATTTTGGAGTGTGAATTGTGTTTTTTTAGGGGGTAAGTTGTGTAGATGATGTGTAAATTCTGCATTTGATGTGGGTGGTTTTTTATTTTATTTTTGGAGGGTGAGAATTCTGTATTTTGAGGGGTGTGAATTCTTTCAATTTTGGGGTGTGAATTGTGTATTTGTGTAAATTAGTCCTGTGAATTCTCCGTTATGGAGCGTGTGAATTGTGTGACAAGGGGAGTAAACAACTTTGTTTTATTGTGTACATATTTTCATATTCAATGTCGATCTTATTTTAAAGATCTCGTCGAGTAGGTTTCAAATATATAATTTTTATTAAAAATGAATGTGTATAAAAAAAGTTATTTTATTTTGAAATCTAAAATAAGGCAGACAGAGAGAGAGGGAGAGGGAGAGAGAGAGAGAGAGAGAGGGAGAGGGTGGTCTTGTACAAGGAAAATGTTGTGTAGTGCAAGGAAAAGAGAGAATAAAGAAAATGTATGGTGCACTCCTGACGCGTGCGTGAAAAAAAGGACTTAAATGAAAGAGCGTGACGCGGGCTTAGATGGGAATACCCTCCCAAAAGAGGGCCGGCCTGGAAGAACCCAAGGTCTGTTCTTTCTATGGGCTGCATCACTAGGCCTCGATTGGTTCGGCCCAAGCTGTTTATTTATCACTTTCATGGGCTCCATGGGTAGGCTTCTAATCCACTTCAGGACCTATCTCCATCCATTTCCCGCTGATAGTTATTTACTGTTGACACGGGCCTATGGCCCAAGGATCAATCTCAGTTCTTTGGTCATGTGTTCCCTTTCCCTCTTCTCTAGATGGGTATGAAACATGTGTTTAATTTTATGTCTAGACATATGTAGCCATTTTGGTGTAGGTTTACAATTTTTCTTTCTTTTCTTTTCTTTTCTTTCCTCCTGGGGTATGTGCCTTGTAGGTTCAGTTAGCCACTTTTTAATTTCAAGCTGATTTCCGCCCACCCCCCCCCCCCCCCCCCCCCCCCCCCCCCCAAAAAAAAAAAAAAAACCATATAAAAAGATAAATAAACAGAAAGAGAAAAGAGAAAGGAAGGCATTACCTCATAAAAGATAAGCAAAGAAAGTAGAATAAAATAACAATCGATGGGATCGTCTTTTACGACCTAACAATTTATCTCACTCAACATATAAATTCTAAGAATGTGAAAAAAAAGGGGGCTATTATACTTTTGTGGCTAGAGGATCCAACCTAATCTGTTAGCAATTTTTTCGTGCATTATGAAATGCGGGGACCCTATTATAAATATCGCAACAGCCGAAAATTATCATATTTCTATTTTGCAAGGGCTCCTAGAAACATCTTCAAATGTTTTTTACATGTCTATTCCTATAGATCGACAACGTATTAGGAAATTGTGCTAAAGTTTAGTATGGTAAGAATTTTAGGAGGTGTATGTAGAAGCACTAGAGATGCATGTACCAAACACAGACAACGAAAAGTAACGTGAATTCTATCATTCATGCTTACCCATCCATGACAGATTCTCGATGAGACAAATACACCTTAAAACCATGTTCATGGTCTGATTGTCAGCACCTACATATTCCGTCGATTGTCTTCGCCTATGGAATATGCGGAATTTGATCCCACAGATTTTGTTCCTTGATCCGCCATACCACACGTGGTTTTTTTTCTATTCCCTTTGCTTATTCAAGATTTTGAAATTATCAAGTGAGTTATACATGTATGCAGGGAGAGCTTGCGTAGGGTTAGGTCGAGTCGATTTTTGTCAGGTTGTGAAAAACGGCACCCAAAACCAAATTGAGCTACCCTATAAACCGATCAGATTGGGTACATCGGGTTTCGGTTCCGGTTGTCCAAAGCACTAAATTTCATATCTTAGGTCAGAGAGAGAGAGAGAGAGATAGAGAGCACATACAAACTACAGTTCACACATAGATCTCACTGCACTAGGACACTTAGAGACATCATCACATCAATGACTTTGCAATAGCTAGAACAAATCTAAATAAATGGTCGATAGGAATAAAAACAAAACAAACATCGTACATTAAAACCTGAAAATGGTGACGGACTTCTCAGGTATGGAGTTTTGACGTACGCAGATGAAGCCCGGAAGAAGGAGAGCCATCGCCTGTTTTACCACCGTCATCTGTGTCGTCGTCATCATCATCGATTGAGGCCATTGTGGTTGTCGATGGAGGCTAGAGAGAGAGAGATCTGAGAGAGTGGGGGAGGGGGTGTGCGATTTTGTGTGTGTGTGTGTGTGTGTGTGTGTGTGTGTGTGTGTGAGAGAGAGAGAGAGAGAGAGAGAGAGAGAGAGAGAGAGATATCTGAGTCTGAGATTTGAGAATGAGAGATCTGAATCTGAGATTTGAGAAGGAGAGATCTGAATCTGAGATTTGAGAAGGAGAGGGGGAGTGTGCATTTGTGGAGAGGAGAGAGAGAGAGAAACCAGATTCATAAAGACTAGAGGGAGAGAGAGAGAGAGACCAATGCAAAATCTGAGATATATTATGCGAATGAAGTGTATATAAATATATACACACAGTCCGGATCCAATAATGGGTCCTTCATTTTTTTTAAATGCAGACCAACCCTTTCTCGATTGAAGATGATCCGAACCATAATGTGTGTTTAAAACATGTTTTTAAGGGTCCCCACGAGGAATCAACCCCTTCCTCGTTAATGTTTTTGGTGATTCTCAAGGGGACCATTGAACACATGTTTTAAACACGTTGAATGGTCCAGATAATTAAAATTCAGCCGGGAAATGGTAGGTCCGCATTTGAACAAAATGGTGGATCCCTCCTTAGATCCTATATGTATATATTCGGGTCAGGTTCACCTGAAACTCGAGACCCGAAACCCGAAATCCGCCCCAACTTCTTCAAGTTACCAAAATCTGAACCGTCCAATGTATATAAAAGGTGTTTTTAAGGGTTCCCGCGTGAAATCATCAAAACAAATACTGGGAAGACCTTGATCCAAGTAGTTTTTCACAAAAATTGTACATATATAGTTTTGTGAAAAACTATTTGAATCTAGCCGTTCCCGGTATTTTTTTTGATGATTTCTCGCGGGGCCCTTAAAAACACGTTTTAAACACATTGGACGGTTCGGATCATAAAAAAAAATCAGGAACGTGGAGGTCCGGAGTCTCGGAGTCTGGACTAGAAGTTTGCCCTATTTATATACTTATATCTTGGGTATCCAAAGTTTCAATCTGCCGCCTCCAAGTTTCTTTGTTCTATTCCAAGCCTCCCTCAAGCAAGACAACAGAATAGGGAACTCCATGGGTTCTCGGTGAAAATGTTTTCGTACGGTTTTCTGGATCACTACTAGACTGATTGTAGAAATTCCATAGATTTCGTCCCTTGATTCCATAGATTTCGTACTTTTATTTTTTTGATCGGTAATGCGTGTTATAAATTTCTTAACGACCTCGCCCGTTGGGACCAGACCACGTGATTTTGTGAATGGCTGTAACATTTGTGTCCCTTCCTGTACCATGAGCAACGCACCCTTTGATTTCGTATCCTTTTTTTCGTTCTTCAATTCTAGTCAATCCATTGCTCTTGAAAGCCCCAAATTCCTCGAAAATCGATGAATAGAAAGAATCATCATTAGATTCGGGAAATGGGATTTCATATTCGTCGTTGCTTATGGAGACTTGGTCTTCTATGACATCAAAACGCTCCATCTATTCATAAAACAAATAGTTCAACTGGGCCAGAACTATAAAACCAGTTCTAGTTGGTGAAAAAGTTGAAATTCGAGTAGAGTTTGTAGAACTTTGCAGATCTACAAAAGGCAGAAAAACAAAAAGATGAAAAAAAGAGAAATGCCTCACCTCTAAATTTTTTTTATGAAAAAGTTGAAAGATAATTGCACACGTGTGCTCTAATACGCACAACAATCTCAAACACAATCTTTATTTTAAGCTCACACATTCGATTAATGTGTCGGACTAACACTCACACACTTTCATTTCTTTCCTTTTTTGTTTCTCTGTCTATCTCTCAATCCACAGTCCACCCCCATGGTTTGAAAAACACACACACACACACACACATTTATATGACAACTCCATAACTATGAAAGGAGGCTCATCAATAGCTTCTTGGTTGGTTCTCATTAACTCACTGCACAAAATGCAACTGTACAAGGTAAATATTTATTCGCATACTAGGAAATATTTTGGAAATTGATTTTGGCTAGCTCTAGATATTAACTTTTAAGGTCCATATGCTTAATGTGAAAGCAATTAATGTAATGGGTCTACATGTTCCTCCTCTCATAATGCAGTGGTCTCCATTGTAGTGGTCCCCATTGAATTGAACTAATTTGGTCCCTATCAGATTTCTTTGTCCATAGAAAATTTGAAGTAAATGATAGTATTTAACCATTACTGTGACAGACGTGATTTTTGGAAGAAAAAAATATCATGAGAAACTTGTGAGACCTAGTCAAAAACTGAAACAATGGTCCAAAAATCTCTAAAGCAAGGTTTTATTAGATTTTACATCGACCATATCGGTCAGCAGTTCTTCTTATCTTTGGTAATCAATCACTGAAGCAATGATCCAAAAACCAAGGGTTTTTGGTTTTTGGGTTCCAACCAAAAGTTGGAAAATAGACCTGAGGGCAAAGCCAAATACACTTGTGGGCCTAAAATGGCCAAACAGAAGAATGTAAAACAAACACCCAAAGGCCTACAAAGCCAAATTAGGCAAGGCTAGCATAAAAACAAAGGATCCAACCCAACAAGTAGGCTAAGCCCAACCCATGAAAACCCTAAACCTAAACTACAACTCCATGCATCTTTAACTTCATCGATAACCACCAAACCTTCAGGTAGCTACAACCATATAAACCGCCGCCTGCCTGCCAAATCCACACAACCACAACATCACCCCCGACAACATAGGGCGAGACATGGAGAGACACGAGCGACTGAGAAACCATACCAATGCCGACCCTGTCGCCGTCCATGGAACCCAATTACCAACCGTTGAGAACCACCATTTTGGCCCCCAAAAAAGGTTCAGGAGAAACCCAAACGTCAAGATCCATAACTCTGGCGATGACCTTCTACACCGCTACCGCTATCCATCTCAAAATATTGACGATCGATTTTTGTAAAGGGAGAAAAAAAGTAGATCAGATCTCGGAAAGAATGGAGGGAAAGGGTTGGGGAGAGAGAAGGTGAGAGAGGAGAGGAGGGGTGAGGGGTGGAGGAGGTGCGGCGGAGCACCTCCCCCACCCAGAGATTAAACAGCTGCGGCGGTTGAGTTGAATAGGTTAGAAAGAGAGGCTCTAGGGTTAAGACAAAAGGAAAAGGTTTAGTTTTGTGTTGCGATCTTTTACATAATATATATAGGAAATTGCGATCAAAGTTAGTTTGGTGAGAAGTTTTGGAGTTGTATGGAGAAGCACCATATTCGTATAGTTTCACTTCTTATAAAGCAAGTTAAAATTACCTTAACACCCCTGTGTGATATCGTATCACTTTTACTTGGTCAATATTAAATAACTATATGTTAACTTCTCAAAAAAGATATATATAATAACCGACAAAAATGTAATATATGACTAGAGGACAATTTTTGTGACGTTTAGGTGAGTCATATTATATGTAATTACAAGTCCATTAGTATAAGGAATCTTAAGTAATCACAGATCCACATGTAATAGGAAAATATTCCCTCTGTCCGGATTTGTTAGTCAATTTTAGGAGTTCGTGCCACTTTTTAAATGATTATATTTTTAAAATTGTAATATTTTATGTAATTTTAAAACAATTATCTTATAGGACTAATAGAGAACTATCAAACAAGATCTATATTAGACATATAATTGCTTACCAATTTAAAAATATCACTAATTTTTTATCTAGTTGCAATAGAACGAGGGACAAATAAATCCGGACAGAGGGCGTAGGAAAATATTTCGGAAATCGATTTTGACACTCCTCAAATAACTAACCGTACTCCAAAAGAGTGCACAAATCAATCCCGGAAGGCCTACATGTGTGTAATGTGAACGTATTTAATATAACGGGTGTACATCTTCTTCCTCTCACAATGCAGCGGTCCAATGGACCCCAATTTTAGTGGTCCCCCTACATTGACACTAATTTGGCTCCCATCTAATGTCTTAGTCCACACGAAACTTGAAGGAAATGACATTATTTATTCACTATCATAGTGACAGACATGATTTTTGCAATAAAAAATGTCATAAGAAATTTGTGAGTGAATTCAGAAATAAGACCCAATGAAAAGCTCTAATACCTTTTTGTGCAATTTTGTGAGGTAAATTATGTACAAGGGAAGTAGATATTGGGAGTAATGAGCAGGCACATGTTCTCCATTACTGTTTAATTTTGCTTAATTTCGGTATGCTAGCTCCTTTCATCCAAAGGAATCCTTATATGTGATTGATGTATTTGTATAAAACTAGCAAAAGATAATTAACTTTCGTTGTAGTGGTATTTAGGTCATTTTGTACGTCCATGGATTTTGATAAATTAATGTTGCACAGGGGTATCTGGGTCAGTTTATATATCCAATATAGGAGTATTTATGTCATTTGGTTGATGTGGGCATTTTAGTCAATTGGTATATTATAGGAGTATTTATGTCATTTGATTGATGTGGGCATTTTAGTCAATTGGTATATGAAATGATATTGAATATTACAATGTGACGGTAGTTTTGATCATCTTTTATTTGAAAGATAGGATCTCTTTGTGTATAAAATGATATTTCGATCATTTTATTATGCAGGGCATTTTGCTCAATTAATTACAATTATATAAGTTGTAGGTGTGTTTTGCGCACGTTATGATATTTTTTTTGCTCGTGTTGTGATATAGACACTTGTAGGGTATTTTGGGAATTTTGTATGCATAACACATTCTGATTATTTTCTATCACAAAAGTTTTTTGTGTACGGATTTAGTAATTTTGTATATTTGGGAATATTAGACTACTTTACACTATAAGGGCCGCAAATCCAAGGGGACCACATGTATATCCTAGGTTTATTAATTGAAACATATGTATTTATGTCAACTAGCATAAACAAGATTCGATCACCCATCCCCCTCCCCAAGTCCCCTAGGATAGAGTAGATTAGGATTAACAAATTGCAAAAAAAAAAAAAAAACGATTGCCTTCTTGTTCCAATTACTCCAGAGTTGGCCTTGAGCTAAATTTCGATCGAGATGTGGTTGGCCTAAAAAATTTACGAGTTTTAGACGCCCCTTGTGCTTTGGTACGCTGTGTAATAGTGCAACAAAAGGGACCGTCTTTAATCATTGCTTTCGACCCACTTAATAGTCAAGTCCGGCCTTGCAACCTCCACATCCGGAATAAGCATCTTCGTTTTGCAAGGTAAGGCTCAAATGATCCATCGGGATATATAATACCAAGGAAAGGGGGTATTACTATTAGAATTCTAAATTTAAGGACCCGGCCGGTGCAACTTCAATAGCTCCAAATTCGGGTTTATGATCTTGATCGTGTCGTACCGAGTCAAAAATACATTTATAAAAACAAGGAATTAACAACTACTCCAGAGAATAGTGGCTAAGTCCGAGTATCAATCCACGGAGACAGATTGGCTAAATTACATTATTTTCGATTGATCTCTATTTTAATTCGAAGGCAGGAAAGTTGATTGATTTGATTCTCAAGAGTAATTAAACTAAAGAAAAATGGTAATTGATTAAATTGGTGGAGAAAAATATTTAGGATTCCGAATCCACTCCGACCACGTAACAATGTTATGTGTAGGCTAAGTTTATTATCCGAATCATAATTGTCAAGAAAATAATTGTGTTGTTGACAGGCATGGACTATCCCATAGCACGGACCGTCTCGCTAGCACAACCCGTCTCTCACGGGCTGTCCAGTGGCACGATCCGTCTTACGAGCATAACCCATCTCAGTCACCCAAGCACAAACACAGAAAGCCATTGCATAACTCGTATTTGTGAAGCATGCGTACAAATACTCAATTGATTGAAAGCATTAAAAATCGTTCCGTTCAATTGAAACAAAACGGGTTCTAGTTATACAATCGATTCAAATAAATAAACCTAGAACCTATACATAAGCAGAAATTACTTGGAACGGAGCTTCATCTTCCCCTAGATGAGGGGTTTAGCCGAGCATGGCGACTGGATTGTGGATGATTCCAAAGAACCTCTCTTCTGATCTCTCTCCGAATTTGCCCCAAAGGGGTCTCTTTTTTTGTCTGTCCGAAATTCTCCCTTTTATGGTTATTCCTCCTGGATCTCCTCATGCACTGATGACCCACTAATCAGCCATCACGTTCTCTGACTTGATTCCATAAATTCCATCTTTCCAGCATGATATCCCATGTTTTTATAATAAAGCCCATGAATTGTCTTGAATAAACTAAGTGGCCTTGATGGGAGAATTCATTTTCATGGTTGTTGTCTGCAAAGTTAGAACATGATTGAGTATTTTTTATTGATTTGCTAGCCTCCCACTTTCCGTAGTGCATACCTCCAGCCACCAAAAAGCCAACCAACATTTGGATTGTGAGCCCATTTCCTTTCTGCGATGCTCTCGACTGGTGTTCAAAACGGAGTCCGATTCGAGCGCCGGAACAGTCGACTTTCATATTTTAATTATGGGAACAAAACGGTATAAATCTTGTAATTTATGTGCTTGGCATGTGTTTCGTGGGGCGAAACAAGATATCATCCGGACTCCGCAATTAAATCTCCATTTCAATTCATTTCCCCAGCACATGCTTCCCCATTTGCCCAATTCCCCAATGGTCTTCCACCAATCTTTCTTTTTCTTCTTTATTGCCTCCACTCAAATAAACAATTGAATTGCTTATTTGGAAATTGAGAAATTCGGTCAGAGGTCGGCAGTTGTGGTCCAAAAAAAATGATCCGGTACTTTGCGCTCACACGTGACACGTAATTCGCTCGATTTAAGGCCAAATGTGGTATCCTGTCCTCGGCACCTAAAATCACAAAAACACAATAAAAGACATTAGATAATAATAATAAAGGACATAACAAATGTATGTTAGGCGGCCTAAATATATACATTTCGACACTTATCAGATCTCGTATAAGGTGAGTAATACTATATGTAATATAAGGAAAATATTTGCTCGCATTCATTAATCTGTCTTCACAAATTCTAGACAGCAATGTTGTAATGTTCAAGTAATACTCCTATGTAATCACAAATCCACATATAATAGGAAAATAGGAGAATATTTCGAAAATTGATTTCGACACTCCTCAAATAACTAACTGCACTCCAAAAGAGGAGTGCCAAAATCAATTTGAAATGAACTTGGGTTCATTAATTTGATATCTTCAATAATTAGTTGTAAGGTCCACAAAATCATAGTGATAATAAAGAGTTACTAAGACATGTGTATGGCTAGCTCTAGACAACTTTTAGTGTCTATGAGAGTAATGTGAAAGTATTTAATTAACAGGTATATGTCTTCCTCCTCTCAAAATGAAGCGGTGCCCATTGTAGTGATCCTACCCATTACAAGAAATACCCATGTGTAATTACAAATAAAACTGTAATTGGAAAACGTATTGGCGTTTGTAAAATTTCCTAAAATGAATTCAGGTTGACCAAAACATTAATTTTGTAATATAAGGTGAGCAATTGCTGCGATTCCCATGCATGTATAAGTGTAAATCAATTCATATCTCTTAAAAAAATAGTTAGCATTTGCTATTTTTCCCAAAATGAAAGACGAAAAGAAGTAAACAATGAATGTTGACAGTAATTTGGTTTCTATTTACTGTTTTCGTCCTCACAAAATTTGAACTAAATAACATTAATGATTCACCATTAATTTTTGCAATTAACTTTTTAAATTATTACTTCTTTATCAGGCCCACGAAATGATAGTGATGATAACACATAAAGGATATGTACATGACCAGCTATAGACATTAGCTTTTTTTAATTTTATTGCGTTGTAAAATTTCCTTAAATGAATTTGGGTTGAGTGGAACAATCTTAAATTAGTAAAAAAAAAGCTAAATTTTAATTTCCTCCAAATTCGATTACAAGATTGTATAATAAATAGATAATGAAATAATGAAACTTCTATTTTTTTTTTCATGATAACACATCCATGACGGATTCTAGAGGAGACAAATACACCCCAAAACCATCCTCATTGTCCTATTGTCTGCACACGCAATAGGGACATAGCCATTGGTGTCAGTTAAAGGTTTTGTGAATGGCTGCAACATTTGTGTCCTTTTCTGTACCCTGAGCGATGCACCCTTAGATCATTTTGTATCATTCGTTTCCTTCTTCAAGTCAATCCATTGCTCTAGAAACCCCCAAATTCCTCGAAAACCAATGAATAGAATGAAACGTCATCGGATTAGGGAACTTGGATTTCATTTTGATTTATGCAAATAGAGACTTGGTCTTCTACGCACGTCATCAAAACGTCGTCGAACAGGGCTCTAGTATCGGATTTTTCGGTTAAGTAGTCTCTTTTTCTAAACTAATTGCGAATGTACTTTACTTTTCATACTATTTGTAAAATACTCCTTAGCAAATTGCGCTAACCTCATAAAACGTCAATCGAAATTGCGCTAAGTGTGCCGCGCTAGCACACCGCCCTTTCTCACAAAAAGCGCGATTTGGAATCAAGCTTTCTCACTGAAAGCGCGATTTGGAATCATGGTTCCTCACTCTCTTTTTTCATTTGCACTTTTTTTGTGTGATTATCACACTTATTTTTTGCCCAGGATGAATTTGATCGACATTGGTTTTGAATTACCCCTACTTTTTGGGCTTTGCTTGTCCTAGGCAAAAATTAAGTGTGTTAATCACACAAAAAAAGCAAAAATGAAAACAGAAAAAAAAAAGAAGTGAGAAAGCTCGATTCCAAATCGCGTTTTCTACTTGCATGGCATATTACAGGGCGGTGTGCCAGCGTGCCACACTTAGCGCAATTTTGATTGACGTTTTATGAGGTAGCGCAATTTCAAATTACACTAAGGAGTATTTTTACATATAGTTTGAAAAGTAAAGCACATTCGCAATTAGTTTGGAATAAGAGATTACTCAGGCGAAAACCCATCTGATATCACTCTGTTGGCCGAGATTAGCCTTATGTTTGTCAGTTAGTGGAGGAATTACCAAATTAACAAGGCAATTGAATTGCGGAATTGGGTTCAAACTGGGGGAATTGGGAAATCTCTCAAAACAGATTTTTCCATTCATTCAACTAGAGAGACTTACAATACTTAAATAGTCACGGCTTGGACTTAGGAAATTACAAGAAGATAACATAACAGGACCCAATTACCAACTTCAAGTTTTTAGGCCCACTTACAAACATAACATTTTAACGCCAAATACAAAATTACAACAAGCTATTAAACTTTAACGGAGGAAACGCGAAAAGCTTTTGAACGACCTCGCCCGTTGGGACCAGACCACGGGATCTTTCCAGCGCTTGTTACGGCAGGTGTGCTGGAGAAATTGGCTAACCGAATAGTTGCATGACACTAATTAGGACCCGCACCTGTGGATATCCAAAAGCCAAGGAGGCGAGCCGGTATTACCTAAGTAAAGAGTACTAACTTAGCTAGCTGAACCGAATAGTTGTGGAATTCGATTCTCTATTTGCAAGAGCACTGGACTAGGTCAACCCCGTGGCTTGATTATCTGTGCTGCTACCTCCCTCTGGCTCCCGCTGCCATATCGAGCGTTATTTGTTACAGCAGGTGTGCTGGAGAAATTGGCAGGGAGTTATGTATCTCTTTCCATTAACAAATATGGAAGCAATGTGGTGGAGACATGTATAAAATCGTCGGGGGAAGATCAGGTTAGAAAGAGAGGCTCTAGGGTTAAGAGAGAAGGAAAAGGTTTAGTTTTGTGTTGCGTCCTTTTACATAACATATATAGGAAATTGAGATCAAGGTTAGTTCCTTGAGAAATTGTTATCACTGCTGCTACCTCCCTCTGGCTCCCCTGCCATATCAAGCGTTATTTGCTACAGCAGGTGTGCTGGAGAAATTGGCAGGGAGTTATGTTTCTCTTTCCATGAACAAATACGGGAGGAATGTGGTGGTAGTGGAGATGTGTGTAAAATCGTCGGGAGAAGATCAGGTTGCACAAATTATCAGTGAGATGATTATCGATCCAAATTTCTTGGGTGTGCTTCAGGATACTTTCGGAAATATGTGGCTCAATCTGCGCTGGAGAAAGAGAAGGTACGTTATTCACGTCCTTTCCCATACCCTGAGCAATGCACCCTTTGATCATTTCGTATCCATCTTCTATACCAGTCAACCCATTGCTCTTGAAAGCCCCATATTCCTTGAAAACCAATGAATAGAATGAATCATCATCGGATTCGGGAACTGGGATTTTGTTTTCGTCAATGCAAATGGAGACTCGGTCTTCTACGCCATCAAAATGCTCCATCTATTCATACAATAAACAGTTCAACTAGGTCAGAAATTTAAAAACTAGTTCTAGTTGGTGAAAAAGTTGAAATTCGAGTAGAAAATCAAAAAGATGAATAAGAGAGAGGCCTCACCTCGGAAAATTTTTGATGAAAAAGTTGAAAAAAATTGCACACCTGTGCACGGATACCACTGATGGGAGAGAGGAGAGAATTACACACAACAATCTCAAACACAGTTTTCATTTGAAGCTCACACAACCGATTACAATATCAGACTCATACTCACACATTTTGATTTCTTTTTTTTTTTTTCCTCTATCTATCTCTCACCCCATAGTCCACTCTCATGGTTTATAATACACATACACACACATCTATTTATAGGACAATTCCATAACTGTAAAAGAAGGCTCATCAATGGCTTCTTGGTTGGTTCTCATTAACTCAATGCACAAATCGAACTATACAAGGAAAATATTTATTCGCATTTATCAATCCCTCTTGGCAAAATCTAGACATCAATTTTTTAATGGTCATCTCGCATTTAATAACAAATCCACACGTAATAGGAAAATATTTAGGAAATTTATTTTGGACCTTTAAAGTCCATGTGCGTAATGTGAAAGTATTTAATGTAATGGGTCTACATATTCCTCCTCCCATAATGCATTGGTCTCCATTGTCGTGGTCCCCACGCCACATTGAAAGTAATTTAGTTCCTATCTGATGTCTTTGTCCACACGAAATAGTATTTGTCGATTAATGTGACAGACCTGATTTTTGCAATAAAAAAGTATCATGAGAAACTTGTGAGTGTGTATATGGGACCAAGTCAAAAACTGAAACAATGGTTCAAAAAAATCACAGAAACAAGGGTTTTTGGATTTTACATCGACCACATCGCTCTTCGGTTTCTCTCATATTTGGTAACTTAATAACTGAAACAATGGTCCAATAACGAGGGTTTTGGATTTTAGATTGGTGCTGATTTCACCTTCCTCTACCTCTCCATCTTCATCACGTTCGTTGTCTGATGACCTCATGATTCAGCTTCGCGTACAATGACCTTCCTCACCCTTGTGAGCCAATTGGTTTTAGGTTGGAACCGTCCGTGCAATCTAACAGTAATGGAGACTCGCTCTCATTGATCACCAAAATATTCCATCTACGTGTATTCATCTAGTAAAAAAGTTCAATTGGGACATAATCCACAGGTGGCCTGCACACCCAACCTTGGGCGTGGAGTTGACCACCCTTAATTTGTTTGTTTTTTTTTTTTTTGAATATTATTAGCAATAATTTTAGTTTAAGTTGTATTGGAACACTCCGTGAAATTATGAGCACCCATCAATCCAAATAATTCACAGATGAACACCTAATATATTAGCTCGAACAAAACTCACGCTCATAGTAAAAGAGATTTGGAAATAAAATGAGAGAAAAAGAAGAATCTATTGACCTACGTAGTGTCATAATCTAACACCGTTTGTACTTTGTAGTTGATGAAAAAGCCAAAATTAGAGTTTAGGTAAGAGGGTTCACCCCAAAAGCAGGAAGCAAATTTGGTCCATGGAGAGCAAAGTCTGTTCTTTCTATGGGCTGCATCACTAGGCCTCCATTGGTTTCAGCCCAAGCTGTTTATTCATCACTTTTATGGGCTCCAACCGTAGGCTTCACAATTCCAGCCCAATCAATTCTTCGGGCAGCACTTTACAGGGGTTTTACGGTTTACATTTCTGGGCCTCTATCTCTAATCCACTTCAGGACCTATTTCCATCCATTTTCCGCTATTAGTTATTTACTGTTGACACGGGTTTTTGTACTCCATGATCCAAGGATCAATCCCAGTTCTTTTGTCATGTGTTCCATTTCTCCCTTCTCTAGATGGGTATGAATGGTATGTTTTATTTTATCTCTAGACATATGAGCCATTTTGGCGTAGGTTTCCATAATTTTTCTTTCTTTTCTTTTCTTTTCTTTCCTCTTGTGATATGTCCCTTGTAGGCTGTACATTCGGTTAACTTCTTTTTAATTTCAAACTGATTTACCCAAAAAAAAAACATATAAAAAGACAAATAAACACAGAGAAAGGAGAAAGGAGAAAGGAAGGCATTACCTCACAAAAGATATGCTAGAAAAAGTAGAATAAAATAACAATCGATGGGATCGTCTTTTACGACCTGACAATCTATCTCTCTCAACATATAAATTCTAAGAATGTGAAAGAAAGCGGGCTATTATACTTTTGTGGCTAAAGGATCCAACCTACTTTGTTAGCAATTTTTTCGTGCATTATGAGACGTGGGGACCCTATTATAAATATCGTAATGGCTGAAAATTATCATATTTCTATTTTGCAAGGGCTTTTAGAAACATCTGCAAATGCTCTTTATATGCCTATTCTTTTAGATTGATAACGTATTAGGAAATTGTGCTAAAGATTAGTATGGTAAGAATTTTAGGAGGTGCATGTAGAAGCACGTAGAGATGCATGTACCAAACACAGACAACGAAAAGTAATGTGAATTCTATCGTTCATGCTTACCCATCCATGACAAATTCTCGATGAGACAAATACACCCCAAAACCATCCTCATATGGTCTGATTGTCTGTACCTACGGATTCCGTCGATTGTCTTCGCCTATGGAATCTGTGGAATATGATCCCACAGATTTTGTTCCTTGATCCTCCACACGACACGTGGTTTTTTTCTATTCCCTTTTCTTATTCGAGGTTTTGAAATTATCAAGTGAGTTATACATGTATGCAGGGGAGAGCTTGGGTAGGATTGGGTTGAGTCGATTTTTGTTGGGTTGTGAAAAACGGCATCCAAAACTGAACTGAGCTAGCCCATAAACCGATCGGACTGGGTATGTTGGGTTTCGGTTCCGGTTGTCCAAAACACTAAATTTCATATCTTAGGCCAGAGAGAGAGAAAGATAGAGAGCACAAACAGACTACAGTTCACACATAGATCTCACTACACTAGGACACTGAGAGACATCAATGACTTTGCAATAGCTAGAACAAATCTAAATAAATGGTCGATAGGAATAAAAACAAAACAAACATCGTACATGTAAACCTGAAAGTGGTGACAGACTTCTCAGGTGTGGAGTTTTGACATACGTAGATGGAGCCTGGAAGAAGGAGAGCCATCGCCCATTTTAATTTACCACCATCATCTGTGTCGTTGCCATCATCATCATCGATTGAGGCCATAGTGGTTGTCGATGGAGGCTGGAGAGAGAGATCACAGAGAGTGGGGGGGGTGCGATTTGTGTGTGTGTGTGTGTGTGTGTGTGTGAGAGAGAGAGAGAGAGAGAGAGAGAGAGAGAGAGATGAGTCTAAGATTTGAGAAGGAGAGATCTGAATCTGAGATTTGAGAAGGAGAAAGGGGAGTGTGCATTTGTGGAGAGGAAGAGAGAGAGATGAGTCTAAGATTTGAGAAGGAGAGATCTGAAGAGAGAGAGAGAGAGAGGGAGAGAGAGAGAGATGAGTCTAAGATTTGAGAAGGAGAGATCTGAATCTGAGATTTGAGAAGGAGAAAGGGGAGTGTGCATTTGGGGAGAGGAAGAGAGAGAGAGAGATGAGTCTAAGATTTGAGAAGGAGAGATCTGAAGAGAGAGAGAGAGAGAGAGAGAGATGAGTCTAAGATTTGAGAAGAAGAGATCTGAATTTGAGATTTGAGAAGGAGAAAGGGGAGTGTGCATTTGTGGAAAGGAAGAGAGAGAGAGAGAGATGAGTCTCAGATTTGAGAAGTAGAGATCTGAAGAGAGAGAGAGAGAGAGAGAGATGAGTCTAAGATTTGAGAAGGAGAGATCTGAATCTGAGATTTGAGAAGGAGAAAGGGGAGTGTGCATTTGGGGAGAGGAAGAGAGAGAGAGAGATGAGTCTAAGATTTGAGAAGGAGAGATCTGAAGAGAGAGAGAGAGAGAGAGAGAGAGAGAGAGAGAGATGAGTCTAAGATTTGAGAAGAAGAGATCTGAATCTGAGATTTGAGAAGGAGAAAGGGGAGTGTGCATTTGTGGAGAGGAAGAGAGAGAGAGAGATGAGTCTAAGATTTGAGAAGGAGAAAGGGGAGTGTGCATTTGTGGAGAGAGAGAGAGAGAGAGACCAATGCAAAATATGAGATATATTATGCGGATGAAGTGTATATATATATACACACACACACACACAGTCCGGATCCAATAAGGGGTCCTTCATTTTTTTTAAATGTAGACCAACCATTTCCCGATTGAATTTTGATGATCTGAACCAAACTGTGTGTTTAAAACATGTTTTTAAGGGTCCCCACGAGGAATCAACCCCTTCGAGGGGACCCTTGAACACATGTTTTAAACATAATGAACAATCCGGATCAAAATTCAGCCGGGAAATGGTAGGTCCGCATTTGAACAAAATTGTGGATCCCTCCTTAGATCCTATATGTATATATTTAGGTCGGGTCGGGTTCACCTGAAACTCAAGACCCAAAACCCGAAACCCGCCCCAACATCATCGGGTTACCAAAATTTCAAGCCGATCCCAACCCTCTGGTATTTCAAAATAGCTTTAAACCTGTCGGGTCGGAGGGTTGGGCCGGGTATTGCTCACCCCTGCATGTATGTAACCACAAATCGACACGTAATAGGAAAGTATTTAGGAAATTGATTTCGGTCTGCTCTAGACAATAATTTTTAACGTCTATGTGCGTATTGTGAAAGTACTTAGTGTAACAGGTCTGCATCTTCCTCCTCTCACATTGCAGTGGTCCCCACTTCATTGACAACAATTAGGTGCCTATCGAATGTCTTTGTCCACATGAAACTTGAAGAAAATGACATTATTTTTTCACCAATAATGCGACAAGCATGATTTTTGCAATAAAAAAAATGACCTATGAAACTTGTGACTTAATCCACAAGTATGGGACCCAGTCAAAAGATCTTAATTGTATTTGTGTAATTTTGTGAAGCACACTATCTGTAAGAGGAGTACATATTGGGAGTAATAAGCGGACATATATTCTCCATTATTATTTAATTTTGTCTAATTTAGTAGTACTCTAGCTCCTACCTTTCAAAGGTGTCTTTTTATGTGATTGATGTATTTGAATAAACCAGCAAAAGATAATTAACTTTCATTGTCGGGATAAATTGGTCAATTTGTATGTGCGTGGATATTGATAAATTTGGGGTTTTATGAGTATCTTGGCCATTTTATATATCTAAGGGTATTATGACCATTCTACGATGCAATATTTATAGTATTTAGGTAATTTGGTAGATGTGGGGATTTTTGTCAATCGGTATATGAAATTGTAGCGAACATTTTACAATATTATGGTGGTACTTCAATCGTTTTTCATTTTTAGGGTGGATTTTGGTCATTTCGTATATTATATGATATGATATTTTGGATCATTTATGCTACAATGTATACTAGTCATTTAAATATATAGGAGTATATATGAGTTGTAGGGGGTACTGCATGTTTTGCTCATTGTATTTCTATGATTAAATTATTCGATAAAGTCGATTCATCCTATGGCTTATATTATTCATATAAATATTGTACGGAAATTTAGTAATTTTGTGTACATAAGGCATTTTGACTATTTTGCATCATAAGGGCTTGGTGCATTTATTTTTGTACATGTTCACTTCTTCCCCTGGCATCTGTCTTGAGGACATCGAAAACTTCAATATGTCAACTAACACCAATAAGATTCAATTCACAGAACGATTGTTTTTTTGTTCCCACCTCTAGTACATGGAATATATGCAAATGTGGTATTAGTCTGATGGGACGCAATTTGTAGGCTTAAATATCCTTCCCGCTATTTGTTCATGGTCCAGTCAAGCAAATGGGCCCCAAAATCACACGGTTTTGTTTGGGGATAAAATTTTCACTCCTCCCTTTTGACTCCAAACACCTTTTTTAGTCTTTATTCACTTGAAAGTACCAAATTGCCCTTCATTTGAAAAAGTGACTCATGAGGTAAGGATAGTTTGGTAATTTCAAGGTGAATAAAGATAAAAAGGGAGTGTTTGGGGATAAAAGGAGGTGTGGAAATCATTTCCCTTTTTTTTCTAATGGCGCAAAAAATATCCTTAATCATAACGAATAAAAGATGAAATCAGTACAGTTGGAAAAGAATTGTATTCAGAGAAGTTCGAAGAGTACAATAACCCTTCTACTACTATTACTCCTCGCAAATGCTTAACCTACCTCCAAACCACTCATTTCTTAAAAATAAAATAACAAAAATATAACATTGTTGATTCCAACAGATAAAAAACACAAAAAGAAAAGAGAAAAGAAGGCATTACCTCACAAAAAATATGCAAGAAAAAGTAGAGAAAAACAATTGATGGGATCGTCCTCTACAACCTGACATTCTATCTTCACACAACGTACAAATTATAAGATTGTGAAAGAAAATGGGCTTTTTAAACTTTAGTGTCTAGAGGATCCAACCTAGTCTGTTAGCATTTTTTTCGTGCATTATGAAATGTGGGGACCCCATTATACATATATATACAAATATCTTGGGTATCCAAAGTTTCAATCCGCGGCCTCCAAGTTTCTTTGTTCTATTCCAAGCCTCCCTCAAGCGAGACAACAGAATAGGGAACTCCATGCATGGCTCCTCAGCGAAAATGTTTTCGTACGGTTTTCTGGATTACTACTAGACTGATTGTTCAAATTCCATAGATTTCGTCCCTTGATCTTCCATACCACGCGTTTTTTCTTACTTTTGTTTTTTTTTATCAGTAATGCGTGTTTCAAATTTCTAAACGACCTCGCCCGTTGGGACCAGACCACGTGATTTTATGAATGGCTGCAACATTTGTGTCCTTTCCCGTACCATGAGCAACGCACCTTGTGATTTCGTATCCTTTGTTTTGTTCTTCTATTCTAGTCAATCCATTGCTCCTGAAAGCCCCAAGTTCCTCGAAAACCGATGAATAGAAAGAATCATCATCAAATTCGGGAAATGGGATTTCATTTTCGTCGTTGCTAATGGAGACTTGGTCTTCTACGACATCAAAATATATGCTCCATCTATTCATACAACAAATAGTTCAACTGAGTCAGAACTTTAAAACCAGTTCTAGTTGGTGAAAAAGTTGAAATTCAAGTAGAGTTTGTAGAACTTTGCAGATATACAAAAGGCAAAAAAACAAAAAGATGAAAAAGAGAGAAATACCTCACCTCTGAAATTTTTTGATGAAAAAGTTGAAAGAGAATTGCACACATGTGCTCTGATATACACAACAATCTCAAACACAATCTTTATTTTAAGCTCACACATTCGATTACTATATCAAACTCACACTCACACACTTTGATTTCTTTCCTTTTTTGTTTCTCTGTCTATCTCTCAATCCACAGTCCACCCCATTGGTTTGAAAAGCACACACACACACATATTTTTATGGCAACTCCATAACTGTGAAAGGAGGCTCATCAATAGCTTCTTGGTTGGTTCCTATTAATTCACTGCACAAAATGCAACTGTACAAGGTAAACATTTATTCACATAATAGGAAAATATTTTGAAAATTTATTTTGGCCAGCTCTAGACATTAACTTTTAAGGTCCATATGCTTAATGTGAAAGTAGTTAATGTAATGGGTCTACATGTTCCTCCTCTCATAATGCAATGGTCTCCATTGTAGTGGTCCCCATTGAATTGAAGTAATTTGGTCCCTACCAAATTTCTTTGTCCACAGAAAATTTGAAGTAAATGATACTCCCTCCGTCCGGATTTGTTTGTCCGTTTTGGGGATTTCAACTTTTTTTCCATTACCTTTTGAGTTTGTTAATTTCCTATTTTATCTCAATCCCTCCATTTAATACTCCCTCCATTCTAATTTGACTACGAAATTATGTGCAATTTTCAAACTCAAAAATAATGTAGTTACAAAAATATTTTTTTTATCAATATAGATCTTGTTTCATAGATCTCATTGAGAACTTTGATACGGTGCAAAAAAATTCTAAAATGTAAACACATTATTTAAAAAAAATAGTTTTGGAGTTGTTATTTTAAGTTTTAAAAGGGGCAAAAAGTAAATTTTTTATACTCTATCCTTTAACTTTTGAAAATGGACAACCATTTTAGGACTTGAAAAAGTATGTTTGTGGACAAACAAATCTGGACGGAGGGAGTAGTATATAACCATTAATGTGATACACGTGAGTTTTGGAAGAAAAAAATATCATGAGAAAATTGTGAGATATAGTAAAAAACTGAAACAATGCTCCAAAAATCTGTAAAGCAAGGTTTTATTAGATTTTACATCGACCATATCGGTCTTCAGTTCTTCTTATCTTTGGTAATCAATCACTCAAGCAATGGTCCAAAAACCAAGAGTTTTTGGTTTTTGGGTTCCAACCAAAGGTTGGAAAATAGACCTGAAGGCCAAGCCAAATACATCTGTGGGCCTAAAATGGCCAAACAAGAGAATGTAAAACAAACACCCAAAGGCCTACAGGGCCAGATTAGGCAAGGCCAGCATAAAAATAAAGGATCCAACCCAACAAGGAGGCTAAGCCCAACCCAAGAAAACCCTAAACCTAACTACAACTCCATGCATCTTTAACTTCATCAATGCCCACCAAAACTTCAAGTAGCTACAACCATACAAACCACCACCTACTTGCCAAATCCACACAACCACAACATCACCCTAGCAACATAGGGAGAGACAAAACCGACGGTCACAACCCCAGACTGCCTTAGAAGCTCACCCACCGGTTAGGCAAGAACCGCAAACGTCTAGCAACAAACGTGGCGGGAGACCATGACGATAACCTACCACCACCGTACATGCCCCTTGTTGTTAGGGCAAAAATTGATAAACCCAGCTATGAACCAACCAGAGAAGCACGGGATAGAGGGAGAACCGAGAAGCCATAGGCGGAAGAGAAGTAAAAGAACCATGGAGGAGCAGGAAAGGGGTCAAAAACAAGAGAGCGAGACAGGGAGAGACATGAGTGACTGAGAAAACATACCGATGCCGACCCTGTCACCGTCCATGGAACCCCATTAGCAACCGTTGAGAACCCACCATTTTGGCCCCCAAAAATGATCAGGAGAAACCCAAACGTCAAAATCCATAGCTCTGGCGATGACCTTCAACACCGCTGCCGCTATCCATATCAAAATATTGACGATCGATTTTTGTAAAGGGAAAAAAAGAGTAGATCAGAAAGAGAGAGAGGAGAGGAGGGGTGAGGGGTGGAGGAGGTGCGGCGGGGCGCCTCCCCCACCCAGAGATTAAGCAGCTGCGGCGGCTGAGTTGAATAGGTTAGAAAGAAAGGCTCTAGGGTTAAGACAGAAGGAAAAGGTTTAGTTTTGTGTTGCGTTCTTTTACATAACATAACATATATATATATATATATATATATATATATATATATATATATATATATATATAAATTGCGATCAAGGTTAGTTTGGTGAGAAGTTTTGGAGTTGTATGGAGAAGCATCGTATTCGTATAGTTTAACTTCTTGTAAAGAAAGTTAAAATTACCTTAACACCCCTGTGTGATACCGTATCACTTCTCAAAAAACTATATATAATAACCGACAAAAATGTAATATATGACTAGAGGACAATTTTGTGACGTTTAGGTGACTAATATTATATGAAATTACAAGCCCAACAGTATAAGGAAAATATTTCCTCACCTTCATTAATCCGTTTTCACAAACTCTAGACAGCAATATTGTAATGTTCACGTAATTATCTTAAGTAATCACAAATCCACATGTAATAGGAAAATATTCCCTCCGTCCGGGTTTGTTAGTCAATTTTAGTACTTCGTGCCACTTTTTAAATGATTATATCTTTTAAATTATAATATTTTATGTAATTTAAAAAAAATTATCTTATAGGACTAATCGAGAACTATCAAACAAGATCTATATTGGACATATAATTGTTTACCAATTTAAAAATATCACTAATTTTTTATCTAGTTGCAATAGAACTAGGGACAAATAAATCTGGACAAAAGGAGTAAGAAAATATTTTGGAAATCGATTTTGACACTCCTCAAATAACAAACCGTACTCCAAAAGAGGAGTGCACAAATAAATCCCGGAAGGCCTACATGTGTGTAATGTGAACGTATTTAATATAACGGGTGTATATCTTCCTCCTCTCACAATGCAACGGTCCCATTTTGCAGTGGACCCCAATTTTAGTGGTCCCCCTGCAATGACACTAATTTAGCTCCCATCTAATGTCTTAGTCCACACAAAATTTGAAGAAATGACGTTATTTATTCACTATCAATGTGACAGACATGATTTTTGCAATAAGAAATGTCATAACAAATTTGTAAGTGAACTCGCAAATAAGACCCAATGAAAAGCTCTTATAAATTTTTGTGCATTTTTGTGAGGTAAATTATGTACAAGAGGAGTAGATATTGGGAGTAATGAGCGGGCATATGTTCTCCATTACTGTTTAATTTTGTTTAATTTCGGTATGGTAGCTCCTTTCATCCAAAGGAGTCCTTATATGTGATTGATGTATTTGTATAAAACTAGCAGAAGATAATTAACTTTCGTTGTAGTGGTATTTAGGTCAATTTGTACGTTCACGGATTTTGATAAATTAATGTTGCAGGGGTATCTTGGTCATTTTATATATCTAATACAGGAGTATTTATGTCATTTGGTTGATGTGAGCATTTTAGTCAATTGGTATATGAAATGATATCGAATATTTTACAATGTAACGGTTGTTTTGATCATCTTGTATTTGAAAGATAGGATCTCTTTGTGTATAAAATGATACTTCGATCATTTTATTATGCAGGGCATTTTGGTCAATAAATTACAAGTATATGAGTTGTAGGTGTGTTTTACGCATGTTATGATTTTTTTTTTTTTTTTTTGCTCATGTTGTGATATAGATACTTGTAGGGTATTTTGGTAATTTTGTATGCATTATACATTCTGATTATTTTCTATCACAAAAGGTCTTGGTGTACGGATGTAGTAATTTTGCATATTTGGGAATATTCGACCGCTTTGCTCGCATTCATTATCTTCACAAATTTTAGATAGCAATGTTGTAATGTTCAAGTAATACTCATATGTAATCACAAATCCACAGATAATATGTACATGGCCTGCTATAGACATTAGCTTTTTTAATTTTATTGCATTGTAAAATTTCCTTAAATGAATTCGGATTGAGTGGGACAATCTTAAATTGTTCAAAAAAAAAAAAACTAAATTTTGATTTCTTCCAAATTCGATTACAAGATAGTAAATAGATAATGAAAAACAATGAAACTTTTATTTTTTCATGATAAACCATCCTCATTGTCCTATTGTCTACACACACAATAGGGACATAGCCATGGTCGTTAGTTAAAGGTTTCTGCTTGAAGCAATTCAAAATGCTCTTCTTCTAAATGAATCAGAGTTGCACAGTCGTCAGCTAAAGTTTTCTGCTTGAATCAGTTCAGAATGCTCTTCTGCTGAATGAGTCAGAGTTGCACGGTCGTCAGCTAAAAGGATTTTGTGAATGGCTGCAACATTTGTGTCCTTTCCCATACCCTAAGCAATGCACCCTTTGATCATTTTGTATCCTTTGTTTCCTTCTTCTATTCTAGTCAATCCTTTGCTCTTGAAGCCCCTAAATTCATGGAAAACCAATGAATATAATGAATCGTCATCGGATTCGGGAATTGGGATTTCATTTTCGTCGATGCAAATCAGGACTTGGTCTTCTGTGTCAACAAAATGCTCCATCTAATCATAAAACAAACAGTTCAACAAGGTCAGAACTTAAAAATCAGTTCTAGTTGGTGAAAAAGTTGAAATTCGAGTAGAGTTTGTATAACTTTGCAGGTATACCAAAGGTAGAAAAACAAAAAGATGAAAAAGAGAGAAAGCCTCACCTCTGAAAATTATTGATGAAAAAGTTGAAAGAAAATTGCACACATGTGCTCTGATACCATTGATATGAGAGAGGAGAGAATTACGCATAACAATCTCAAACACAATTTTTGTTTGAAGCTCTCACGCAATCGATTACAATATCAGATTCACACTCACACACTTTGACTTCTTTTTTTCGTTTCTCTGTCTATCTCTCACTCTACTCCCTTGGTTTTGTTTTTGAATTGTACTCCCATGGTTTATAATACACATACACACACCTATTTATAGGACAATTCCATACATGTGAAAGGAGGCTCATTAATGGTTTCGTGGTTGGTTCACATTAACCATCCAACTATACAAGGAAAATACTTATTCACATTTATTAATGTAATCCCTCTTGGCAAACTCTAGATGGAAATTATGTATTGGTCATGTGAGTAGTACTCGTATTTAATCACAAATCCATACGTAATAGGAAAATATTTAGGAAATTGATTTTGACCAGCTATATACATTAACTTTTAACGTCCATGTGCGCAATGTGAAAGTATTTAATGTCACTGGTCTATGCTTCCTCCTCTCGTAATGCAGTGGTCTCCATTGCAGTGGTCCCCAGTGCATTGATAGTAATTTGGTTCCAATTTGATTTCTTCGTCATCATCAAATTGGAACTAAATAACAATATTTATCCATCAATGTGACGGACCTGATTTTTGTAATAAAAAAATATCACCAAAAACTTGTGAATGAATCCACGAGTATGGGACCCTATCAAAAACTGAAACAACGGTCCTAAAATCTCTGAAACAAGGATTTTCGGATTTTGCATTGACCGTTTCAGTCTTTGGCTCGTCTCAGCTTTGGTGACTTCACTAAAAGTGGTCCAATGAACAAGGTTTTTTGAATTTTAGATTGGTACTGTTGATTTCACCTTCCTTGATCTTCCTCTTCGTCTTCTTCACCACCGTTGTCGGATGATCTCGTGATTTTGCTTCATGTACAAAGTCCTTCCTTACCCTTGTGAGAGTTCCAATTGGTTTTAAGTTGGAACCCTTAAAGAAATCTAACAGCTATGGAGACTTGCCCTTGTTGATCGTCAAAATATTCCATCTATGTATTCATCAAGAAAAGAGTTCAATTGGGGAGGAATCAAACACCGTTTGTAGTTGATGAAAAAGCTGAAATTAGAGTATAGGTAACAGTACTTTGCAAACATATAAAAAGGCAGATAAAAACAAAGGAAAAGAGAAAGAAAGGCATTACCTTACAAAAGGTATGCAAGAAAAAGTTTTAAAAAAAAATTGATGGGATCGTCATTTACGACTTGACTTTCTATCTGCACTCGACATAGAAATTCTAAGATTTTGAAAGAAAACAGTCTATTTTTATACTTTGTGGCTACAGGATCCAACCTAGTCTGTTAGCAATTTTTTGTGCATTATGAAATGTGAGGACCCCATTATAAATACCTCAACGGCTGAGAAATTATCACATTTTTATTATGTAAGGGCTTCTAGAAATATCTTCAAATATTCTTTAAACACCTATTCCTCTCAATAAAGTGTATAGGAAATTGCGATCGAGGTTAGTGTGGTGAGAATTTTCGGAGGTGGATATGTAGAAGCACCATATTCTTATAGTTTTACTTCTTATCAGGCAAGTTAAAATTACCTTAACACCCCTATGTGATTCCGTATCACTTTTACTTGGACAATATTAAATAATTATTTGTAATAATCAACAAAAATGTAATATATGACTTGAGGGCAATTTTGTGACGTTCAGGTCAGTAATATTATGTGTAATCACAAAACCAACTGTATAAGGAAAGTATTTACTCGCATTTATTAATTTGTCTTGGTAAACTCTAGACAACGATATTGTAATGTTCATGTAGGACTCATATGTAATCACAAATCCACAAGTAATAGGAAAATAGAAAAGTATTTTGTAAATTGATTAATTTTGACACTCCTCAAATTACTAACCACACTCCAAAAGGGAAGTGCCAAAATTAACCCCTAAATGCCTACATGTGCGTAATGCGAAAGTATTTAATGCATGTAACGGGTGTACATCTTCCTCATCTCACAATGCAGGGGTCCCCTTTTGTAGTGGTCCTCCTGCATTGACAGTAAATTGGTTCCTATCTAATATCTTGGTCCACATGAAAATTGAAGTAAATGACATTATTTATTCACAATTAATGTGACAGACCTGATTTTTGCAATAAAAAATGTCATAAGAAACTTGTGAGTGAATCCCCGGGTGAGACCAAGTTAAAAGGTCTTAAAGTTTTTCTGCAATTTTGTGAGGCAAATTGTCTATAAGAGGAGTAGATACTGGGAGTAATGAACAGACATATGTTCTCCATTATTGTTTAATCTCAATATGCTAGCCCCTTTCATCCAAATTAGTCTTTCTATGTGATTGATGTATTTGAATAAAACCAGCAAAAGATTATTAACTTTCATTGTAGTTGTACTATGGTCATCTTGTACGTGCATGGATTTTGACAAATTAAGGTTGCAAGGGTAGCTTGGCCCTTTTCTATATCTAAGGGTGTTGTGATCAATTTACAATGTAAGCTTATAAGGGTATTTATGTCATTTGGTACATGGGGGGATTTTAGTCAATTCTTATATGAAATTGTATCGAACATTTTATAATGTGAGGGTAGTTTTGATCATCTTGTATTTGAAGGATGGGATTTCTTTGTGTATAAAATGATATTTCGATCATTTTATCCTGCAGGGTATTTTGGTCAATTAATTACGACCTCGTTTGATTCGTGGATTAACTGTCTAGGATAGGACTAACTGTACCACTTCTTGAGTTATCTCACGTTTGGTCCCCGAAGATGCTCGGAATTTGCTAATCCCGGTATTATTTTTATTCCTATATGGGGGTACTAAATAATCCCGGGGGCCGGGAGGTGGGATTGAGTAGGATTGACAAAGATGGAATTGTTTTCGAAAATATTCGGATGATATTCGAATTGTTCTAAAAATGTACTTTCAAAATTATTTTTTTTTTAAATGTTTTACAAAAAAATATGTAAATTTTTTTATAAATGTATTTTCAAAATTTGAAATAATATTTTTTTAAAAAATTTTAAAAAAATATCTAAATTTTTTTTGGAAAGAATTATATTTATCTTAAAAAAACTTTAATATTAAAAAAATTGTTTTTTAAAAGGGAGAGTCAATTAGGCATTCAGTACAAAAAAGATCATTATGATTCCATCCTATGAGATTTGAATACTTATGATTTCATCCTGAAATTCAAATAAATCCCAAAACACCCTTTCTCTCTTCTAATCGTTCCTAATTTATTTCTCTCTCTCCTATCTTGAAAAATTTCTCTTTCCTAGTCTTGTAATTCTCTCTCCTAATCTTTTCACACGTAAAATCTTTAATTAAAAAAAAGAATGAAAAACTCATTATGACAACAAACAAAGAATACATGATTAATAAATTAATTGATTTTCATAGACTATGCAAAAAATAAGATAAACTAATGATGACAATAATCCCGAAAATCAAGCAGCCAACATCCCATTTTGAAACAACCCATTACCCCATTATCCCATTTAAGTAGAAGATATCATGGCTAATTGGTGTGTTTACACAGGGAACACGGTTTATTGATTAACCATGTTTGCTGCAACCAAATGTTCATGCATGGAACATGGATTATTTATTAACCATGTACCCCATTTCTCATTTAAGTAGAAGATTTCATCACAAAGTGGTGAGTTTTCACAAGGAACAAGGTTTATTGATTAACCATATTTGCTGCAACCTAATGTTCATGCATGAAATATCGATTATTGATTAATCATGTTGTTTCTATCGTCACATTGCTGAATTATTGATTAAGTGTAATCATACTGGGAACATGGTTTCATATTTAACCATGTTTACTATATGAAATAATACAAATTGCAAATCAATAAACCATGATCACTGTATGAAATAACTATATTTTAAAGGACATGTGAACATGGTTTAGTGATTTACCATTTTTACTGTATCGAAAAAGAACATGGCCTTGAATCAGAAGAAAATAACCCACTTCTGTGTGGAAAATCATGAGCAACAAAAACACAATGTTCAGTGACTCAATCAAACACTATAAATTCACTGGACCAAACATGATAAACTGATTTCTCGTATTGAAAAATGGAAACAATGTATAAGGGTAGTTGTGGCTTGTAACATAAGCTGTCACACCCCAAAAAGGGAAATGACCGGCCGTGAACCACATGGCCAACTGATGGATCACGAAGCCTAAAATTAAATTATATAAAATAAAAAATAAAATAAAAATCGTTAAATACCAAACGACCATTTCTTATGGTTAAACAAAACAAAGCCAATATGTCTTAACCATGTCTTAACCAAAGAAGGGAAAATATCATCCCATGAACCAGATAATAAAATTATCCATCATTGACAAAAAGAATCTCATAATTATTTTTACCAAAAAGGTTTAACAATATGCGGAAGCGAATAAATAAAATACTAAAACTAGGATGCAATATCCTATGGAGGTCGACACAAAGAATCCCCAAGATGCAGCCAGAGTCCTCACCTAATGACACGATTTTCCTAAAAATGATGTTGGAATAAATTCGTCAGCTGACAAGCTCAATGAATGGCAAAGCATATATATTAGATAAAGTTCTAAAGCAAGAATTAAAAATAAATTTTCATACAAACATAATTTGGCAATTGGCATAAGGAGGTGTACAACAAAACAACAATTTCTACCAATAAATCCTTTTTACCAACAAGTCTTAATGGTGATCACAATACGATATCCAATAAAAATGGGGAACCACAACCAATACCTAATAGTACCAAGTGCCAGTGAACAAATATCTCAGAGATTGGATCCAATATCGAAACTTAGAGTCACAACGAGTAGGCAGCCCGTGGAACTTTTCCGTAAAAACGATCCGGCGAAAGTCAGCCGTTGAGCATTAGGGTCACCGGCCAGAACACAGTCTCTTCCCTAATGGCCAGAGTCACCCGCACACAGAGGATTAATTTCCCTGGACTTCCAATAATAAATGTTCCCAACAATATCCACCAAGTTCTCACCAAAAGAATATCTTTTTATCGCATATGCCAATTAAAAGATGAAATATTAACAATTCGCGTTTTCAATAATAAAATGATAAACTTTCCAAAGAATAATTTATGAGACGCGGGGAGTTCGAAAATACATAACATGCTTAACCACTCACCTGACCCAAAAGTAAAAGAACGCGAACACGCAAACGAAGTTAACCTGGACAAAAGAAATCGTATGAATTAACTAACAAATACAAATGTAACACTAACCATCAAAACTAGGGAGACCATTAACTATTAATTTACCCTAACTTTGAGCCTAATTCCATGTTGCTACACCAACAGTAGACACCAAAATAGGACCATTTAAACCTTTTTGGCCAATTAGAACAATTTCCCTTACACCAGAAAGGTGTTCTTTTCCTTCCATCGTGCAAAACTCTTGGCACCAAAACCTTATAGGCCACAGACAATAATAACTTCCAAAAGCACTATCCCCTATGTTTCTAAAACAATTTGCAAAATATGATTTTCCAAACTACTTCAGTAAAACTCGACCGCGCACCCCTTCGCACGTTCTCTCATTCCATAACATCAAACCCAATGAATCTCATACCCAAAAAAAGAATGTGTAAACCCAAAGAAACTCTAATCCTCTATCAAGAAGTTTCGATCTAAAGTAATGAAGCAATAAAATTAACTTATATATTCTACATACCAAAATGGAAGATGAACATGAGTATGAGAACCTCCTCGAAAAACCCTTTTTTGGCAGCGGCGGCGGCTGCTCTCTCTCTCTTTTTCTCTTTCTCTCTCTCTCTCAATCAAGCCTTTTATCTCCAACCGTTCTGTTTAATGAAACCCTAATCAACTTATAAATATTTGTCTGGCAAAGCTCTTAAAACTACCCACTACCCATGTCTTCCTAAGTTAAAGCTAACTAGCAATTAAAATATTTAAAATAACTTACAAACCTATAATAATAATAATAATAATAATAATAATAATAATAATAATAATAATAATAATAATAATAATAATAATAATAATAATGGCCCAATAAATATACTCTACTAAAATATAGGCTTATAAGATTGAAATTATAATAATGCCAATTACACCCATATCAAGGGCAAAAATAATTAAATGGGACACGACCATAAAAGCTAAATATCTGAGCGACCAATTATAATTATGAAAAGAAAATTTAGGGATGTCACATAAGCCACATCAATCGTGAGAACAAAATCACATGATTCATTAATATTTCAAAATTCTTTCAACAAAAATCCCAGGTGTGAACAAAACAGCCATGGTGAGAACAAGGGTTGGCATCAATAACTTATGAATCCAAGCCATGGTGAGAACGCCTTTATCGTTCATCGGGTAGGGTTTTGCACCAGCGGAAAATCCTTCGTTGAGGAGATCGATATGTGCAGCCGTTGCCACCTTTACCGCCATTGCCGTCAAGTTCAAAATCCCACCATGTCGATAGATCTTCTGTAATCCCCGCTGCGACGTTACCAGTGTCGTTCCATTTTCTGATTTTGGGGTTTTAGGATTTGTGGGGGTTACGCTGCCTTATATAGAGAAAGGAAAGTGATAAATCATGGAGAGAGAGAGAGAGAGAGAGAGAGAGAGAGAGAGAAAGAGAAAGAGAGAGAGAGAGAGAAAGAGAGAGAGAGAGAGATTTTAGGAATTTATGTAAATCCTAATTTTAAGCAACCGTCCGTACGTATGTAAATTGGTTAAGGTAAATATACTCCTGATATACAAATATACTAATAATATACCTAATAAGGGCACAATGGTCCGATTATCTATTTTCAGGCTGGAATAATAAATATTCAAATCTCACAGGATGGAATCCTAATGGTAATATTGGTACGGAAACAAATATATCTAAAAAAATTATTTTGGAAAGAATATTTTATTAACAAACTTTATTTTTACTAAAAATAGTAATTTTAATTTATTTTTTAAAAAGTTCTTTAAATTTTTTTCAAAGTAAATGTTTTTAAAATCTAGTTTTTGTTTTTCAAAAAATGTTTTCAACAAACATGTTTTAAACGTGCTTTCTTTCAGAAAATAAATCTTTTTTTTTAAAAAACTAATTATTTATTTAAGAAAACTTTTTTTAACTCTTTTTTTTTTTTTTGAAAAAAAATGTTTTTGATAAAAAAAAATTATCTCATAAATAATCGAACATGGGAATCAAACATGAGATTGGGTAGGTTAGGGTTGAAATTAATACCAGGATAAATAATCTGGGACAACCAATCCCAGGATTATTAATCCCACCTATTTCAATCTGCGAATCAATGATGGAACTAGGAGTGGGCTATTGGGGGTCTTGGCCCCTGCCCAATGGGAAAATTTTACTGTTAATTTTTTATTTTTTTTATGTTAGGACTTCTACATGTGCCCCACTGAAAAAAGAACTTCACCTGACTCAAAAAGTTTCGACTAGAATAAAGAATGGAAAAAATTGGGAAATATTTCCAAGCTATGTAAATGGTTGGTGGAGACTAGAAGATCAATAACCTATTTACTTGTCTACAGAGTGGCTCTTTGTGCTTACTTTTCTAGTTTTTACTGCTACTACATAAAAGACATTTTTAGCTATGAATATTGTCAAGACTGGACTTCGCAACAAAATGGAGGATGAGCTTTTCACAGATGCTTTGGTTTTGTTCATCGAGAAGCAAATTTCTTCTAAAATTTGTTCTTACTCAATCGTAGATGATTTTCGAGGTCTAACATTCCGCTCTGATTCATGGTTGAGGTAATGTATTGAGAAAATTTTATTTTTTAACTTTCTAGTTGCTTTTTGTTTGTTAAGAGCACTTAGATATTTTTTAACATTCCGCTCTAATTTAGACATTTAAATGTTTTCAATTCTTGAACCTTGAATTTTCAAAATCTTGGTCTTTAAATTGCGGCCCCCTTGGATACAAAATTCTAATTCCGTCCCTGCCGCGAATCAAACGAGGCCCAAGTTTCTAGAGTTTATTAAAGAACACCCCTATAACTCATATAGTTCTTGTAGGGTATTCTGGTCATTTTGTATATATAGCGCATTCTAATTATTATATATCACAAGGGTTCCAGGTGTATTTACTAATTTTGTATATTTGGGGACATTCGACCATTTTACACTATAAGAGCATCTCCACCCTTTTCTAATCCAATCTTTATTAGTTTGATGGAGGGGATGTGCAGCTTCTATGGATTGAATACCCTTCACTATTAGGTCATGGTCCAGACTCCAGTCAAACAAAGGGCTCCTAAGTTCAAACGTTGCACCTATTTCTTTTATTTGGAAATTGCGCTCAAGGTTAGTAAGGTGAGAATTCTTGAAGGTGCATGTAAAAGCACCATCTTCCTTTCGTTTTTCATCGGGTCGAGGAATTTAAAATTACCTCAATGCCCCTGTGTGATTCCGTAGCACTTTTACTTGGACAATATTAAAAAACTATTTGTCAGCTTCCCAAAAATGATGATTCTAATAAAAAGAAAATAAAGGTATATGACTCGACATCAATTTCGTGCAACCTTCATGTGGAGTAATATTCGTATGCAATTACAAATCCACCTATACTAGGAAAATATTTATTTGCATTTATTAATCTCCCTTGAACGATTGAGGAATTGTAATTACCTTACCACCTCTGTGTTAATTAAATTACTACACTCATGAGGTGTACGTACGAATCCATCTATACTTGGGAACAGAAAAACTATGCGCAACAAAATTTATACCGAACCATACACAAAATGTGAGTGTTTTTTTAAAAACGTATTTGCAAAACGTTCTCACATTACTTACATTCTGTATATAGTTTGGTGTAAGCTTCCGGATGTAGTATTTATTTGCATTTTGGTGTAGTATTTCCTAAAATGAATTCGGGTTGAGCAATTTGGAATTATTTTAAAGCCCAACAAAATCATACTATTGATCGACACACCATTTCATAACCACCCCACATCACTCTTTCGTTGCACTTACTCCTCCCATGGCCACCCAAATCCACTACCGCCACCGCCATCTCCACTTCCTCATCGTACCCCTCATGTCCCAAAGCCACCTCATCCCCATGACCGACTTCGCCAAACTCCTCGCCGCCCACGACCGCGACCTCACCACCCCCTTAAACGCCACCCAGTTCCAATCCCTCATCGACCGGGCCACCAGTTCCGACCTCGATATCCACCTCCTTCCCCTCCGCTTTCCTGGTTCCGAAGCCGGGTTACCCGAAAACATTGAGAACATGGATTCCCTCACTTCCCCTGACCAAATCATACACTTCTTAACGGCCACCTCTTTACTCCAACAACCCTTGGAAAAGCTAATATCCGAGTTAAAACCCCCGCCCAGCTGTTTGATCACCAGCAATGCCCTCCCTTGGACTTCAGAAGTCGCTGTGAAATTCGATATTCCCAGATATGTTTTCAATGCTATTTCCTGCTTCACTCTACTCTGTTCCAACAGGATTGATGAGGGTGATTTAAATTTGGATTCGGAGTCGATTATTGTACCCGATATGCCTCACCGGATCGAATCCAAGAAGACCCAGTTGCCCAAATTCCTGGGAAGGAATCCCCAAAAGCTGAAAGAGATTTTGGATCCGATGAAAGATGGTATTGCTTCGGCGAGGGGTATTTTGGTCAATAGTTTTGAGGAGATGGAGATGAAGTATGTAGAGGAATATAAGAAAGTGGCGGAGAGAACTTGGTGCATTGGGCCTGTTTCCCTATGTAACAAAGAGGTTTCGGATAAGTTTGATAGGGGAAACAAAGCTGCCATTGATGAGCACTACTGCTTGAAATGGCTCGATACGAAAAGTTTGAATTCGGTTATTTATGCTTGTTTTGGTAGTTTGTGTCACATTTCATGTTCTCAGTTGATTGAAATTGGGTTGGGTTTGGAATCTTCGGATCGACCGTTTATTTGGATAATCAGGGGAGCTGATAAATCAGCTGAGGTGGAGAAGTGGTTAGAGGCAGAGAGATTCGAAGACAGGAATAAAGAGAAGGGGTTAGTGATAAAAGGGTGGGCACCCCAGCTCATGATACTATTACATCCGGCTGTCGGAGGGTTCTTGACTCACTGTGGGTGGAACTCGACTCTAGAAGGAGTGTGTGCGGGGGTGCCCATGATAACGTGGCCGATGTTTGCTGAGCAATTTTACAATGAGAAGCTAATTACGGAGGTGTTGAGGATTGGAGTGAGAATTGGAATTGAGGTTGGGATGCAGTGGGGGAATGAGGAGGAGGTTGGGGTGTTTGTGAGGAGAGACAAAGTGAAGAAGGCCATAGAGGAAGTGATGAGGGATGGGGAGGAAGGAGGAGAGACAAGGAGGAGAGCTTGGAGAGATGGCAAAGAAAGCAATTGAAGAAGGTGGATCATCTTATTTGAACATGACATTGTTGATTGATGATGTTATCCAGAATGCCAATCAATCCAATGGGCTCAAAGCCTCAAACTAGAAATCTAGTTTTCGAAAATGAATTCTGGTTGAGCAATTTGAAATTATCTTATAAACCCCTTGTAGGTTACTTGGATATCATAAATTGTTTTATAGTTATTTTCCTTAGCAATGACGTAGTGACCATGTCTGGATATCACATTTTAAGTATCATATGAGGTGTCACCGTTGCATTATTACATGAAAAATGGGCACATTCTACTAGTGACACTTCAAAAGCCTGAGACTGAAAACCATAAATTGCAGGCATAGAAGCTAAAATGGTTTTCGTTTTGAGCAACAGCAGTTGCATTATTGCATATGAAATGTATTACCCATTGAAGGAAAGATATATATAATCGATTTTCTATCTGGCTAGAATGGAACGAGGGACTATATCTTTGGGACGGAGGGAGTCTTAATTATACAGTCACATCCATTCAAGTTGACTTCCCAATGTCCACATTTCACTTTTCAGATTTCTCCTAATCTTCCTTTCCTCATTTTGTAGGGGCACCGGACTCTGACTTTATATCAATTGCTCTGAAATGGTACTTGGAAATTCCGAAAACTTAAAAGTCAATCAGGATGCATTAAGAATCTGTCAATCCTACTCCACTTCTCACCCTCCTTTGAGTTAGACCAAGAGAACTGTCTCCCAATTAAGCATTTGGAAATAAACCAATTCCAGCTCACCACTGCATGTATGTAATCACAAATCCACACGTAATAGGAAAATATTTAGGAAATTGATTTTGGCCAGCTCTAGACATTAATTTTTAACGTCTATGTGCGTTATGTGAAAGTACTTAATGTAGCGGGTCTACATCTTCCTCCTCTAACAATGCAGTGGCCCACATTGTAGTGGTCCCCACTTCAATGACTGTAATTAGGTTCCTATCTATGTAACGCCCCATGTAGACCACTGACCCAGTACCCTGATTTGATCCACAAGCCACACCACATGGCCCAAAATGCTTAAGCTCAAGGTACTAGTAGTAGCCCACATGGTTTGTTATATACCCAAGATCACTCATGTAAACAACCAATGTGGGACTAAACACCATCTACCCCCAAACCTGGGGTATTACAATCTTCCCCCCTTAAGGATGCAATGTCCTCGTTGCATAGTCCCAGCAACCTCCCCTGGTGTCTGTGGTGGCAGAGCGCATCCTACCCACCACTTGGACCAGGGCGGGACTCTGATACCATTTGTAACGCCCCACGTAGACCACAGGCCCAGTACCCTGATTTGGTCCACAAGCCACACCACATGGCCCAAAATGCTTAAGCCCAAGGTACTAGTAGTAGCCCACATGGTTTGTTATATATCCAAGATAACTCATCTAAACAACCAATGTGGGACTAAACACCATCTAACTCCAAACCTGGGGTATCACAATCTAATATCTTTGCCGTACGAAACATGAATAAAATGACATTATTTATTTACCATTAGTGCAACGAACATGATTTTTGCAATTAAAAAATGACATAAGAAACTTGTGAGTTAATCCACAAGTATGGGACCTAGTCAAAAGCTCTTAAATGTATTTGTGCAATTTAATTTGTGAAGCAAATTATCAATAAGAGGAGTAGATATCGAGAGTAATGAGCGGATATATTCTCCATTGTTCAATTTTGTCAAATTTAGTAGTAGTCTAGCTAGCTTCTTTCTTCCAAAGGGGTCCTTCTATATATGTGATTGATGTATTTGAATAAAACTAGCAAAAGATACTCCCTCCGTCCATTTTCAAGTGTGTAGCTTCGTAATCCCAACTTATTTTCTCTCGCATCACCTTTTACAATTTTTACATCTACTTTCCACTATTTACCCTTATCAATATAATAATAACCACTAACTTGTCAAAAATTATCTACTTTTAAGGGGAAAATAGAAAATGTACCCACTAATTTTTCAAAACACACACTTATTAAATACAACCCAGAATGGAAAGTTAAACACTATAAAAGGGACAGATGGAGTAATTAAGTTCCATTGTAGGGGTAAATTGGTCAATTTGTAAGTGCAGGGATTTTGATAAATTTGGGGTTGTATGAGTATCTTGGTCATTTTATATATCTAAGAGTATTATGACCATTCTACAATGCAAGGCTTATAGTACTTACGTCATTTATTGGTAGATAAGGGGATTTTAATCAATTGGTCTATAAATGGTATCGAACATTTTACAATTGTACTTTGATCGTTTCGTATTTCTAGAGTGGATTTTGGTCATTTTGTATATTACGTGATATTTTGGATCATTTATGCTACAATATATATTGGTCATTTAAATATATAGGAGTGTATATGTATGAGTTGTAGGGGTTTCTGATTTGCTCATTATATTTCTAGGGTTAAATGATTCCCAAAAGTCGATTCATCCTTTTGCTCATATTAATTACTAATATAAATTTGCGTACATAAGGCATGTTGATTATTTTGCATCATAAGGGCTAGGTGCATTTTATTTTTGTACGTGTTCACTTCTTCCCGAGGCATCTATCTTCAAGACAGCGGACGACATATCCAAATTTTAATATGTCAACTAACTCCAACAAGATTCAATTCATTGAATGATTGTTTTTTGTTCCAACATCCAGCTGAGGAAGGAGTGTTGTCTCTTGCAAGGTAAAAACCTACAATATCCATCGGGTATAAAATCCCACAAGAACATGGGCTATATAATACGATGCAAATGTGGTGTTAAGTTTGACAGGAAGCAATTTCTAGGATTAAATATCTTTTCCCCTATTAGTTAACGGTTAGTCAAGCAAATAGGCCCAAAGTTCACTTTTTTTTTTTTTTCTAATGACAAAAAAAAATTTCCTTAATCATTTCGATTAAAAGATGAAATTAGTACAATAGGAAAAGAATGGCTTTGAGAGAGGTTCGAATTAAGCGCACAATAACCCTTCTACTATTACTAATTGCAAACGCTTAACCTACCTCCAAACCACTCATTTTCTTAAAAATAAAAAAATAAAAAAAATGTAACATTGTCGAGGATGTTGGCCGAGTTTAGCCTTGATGTTCGTTGGTTAGCGGAGGAATTACCAAATTAACAAGGCAATTGAATTGCGGAATTGGGTTCTCGAGGAAACACGTTCAAACAGGGGGAATTGGGAAATCTCTCAAAACAGATTTTTCCATTCATTCAACTAGTGAGACTTACAGGACATATATAGACACAACTTGGACTTGGGCTAACACTAGAAGATTCTATTTAAGGACCAACTACAAAACATAACATGACCCAATTACAAATTTTAATTTTTTAGGCCTATTTACAAACATAGTAACATTTTAAGCCCAAATACAAAATTACAATGAGATACTATTAAACTTAAATGGAGGAAACGCGGAAAGCTTCTGCACGACCTCGCCCGTTGGGACCAGACCACGGGATTTTTCCTCCGCTTGTTACGGCAGGTGTGCTGGAGAAATTGCCGAACCGAATAATTGCATGACACTAATGAGGGCCCCCACCTGTGGATATCCAAAAGCCAAGGAGGTGAGCTGGTATTACCTAAGTAAAGAGTACTAACTTAGCTAGCTGAACCGAATAGTTATGGAATTCAATTCTCTATTTGCAAGAGCACAGGACTAGGTCAACCCTGTGGCTTGATTATCAGTGCTGCTACCGCCCTCTGGCTCCCGCTGCCATATCAAGCGTTATTTGTTTCAGCAGGTGTGCTGGAGAAATTGGCAGGGAATTATGTATCTCTTTCCATGAACAAATACGGGAGCAATGTGGTGGAGACATGTATAAAATCGTCGATAGAAGATCAGGTTGCACAAATTATTAGTGAGATGATTATCGATCCAAATTTCTTGGGTGTGCTTCAAGTTCCTTTCCGAAATATGTGGCTCAATCCTCACTGGAGAAAGAAAAGGTACATTATTCACGTCCTTTCCCATACCCTGAGCAATGCACCCTTTGACCATTTCGTATCCATCTTCTATTCCAGTCAACCCATTGCTCTTGAAAACCCCAAATTCCTCGAAAACCAATGAATAGAATGAATCGTCATCGGATTCAGGAACTGGGATTTTGTTTTCGTCAATGCAAATGGAGACTTGGTCTTCTACATCATCAAAAGGCTCCATCTATTCATAATAAACAGTTCAACTGGGTTAGAACTTAAAAACCAGTTCTAGTTAGTGAAAAAGCTCAAATTCGAGTAGAAAAACAAAAAGATGAGAAAGAGAGAAAGGCCTCACCTCGGAAAAATTTTGATGAAAAAGTTGAATGAGAATTGCACACCCTGTGCACGGATACAACTGATGGGAGAAAGGAGAAAATTACACACAACAATCTCAAAGACAATTTTTATTTGAAGCTAGCTCACAACCAATTACAATATCAGACTCATACTCACACACTTTGATTTCTTTTTTCTTTTTTTTTCTCTGTCTATCTCTCACCCCATAGTCCACTCCCATGGTTTATAATACACCCTCACATCTATTTATAGGACAATTTCATAACTGTATCAATAGCTACACAGCACAAATCCAACCATACATGGAAAATATTTATTCGCATTTAGTAATCCCTCTTGGCAAAATATAGACGGAAATTTTTTAATGGTCATATGAGTTATGCTCGTATTTAATCACATATCCACACGTAATAGGAAAATATTTAGTGAATTGATTTTGGCCAACTATGGACATTAACTTTAATTTAACATCCATGTGCATAATGTGAAAGAATTTAATGTAATGGGTTTACATATTCATCCTCCCATAATGCAGTGGTCTCTATTGCCGTGGTCCCCACGGCATTGGTAGTAATTTGGTTCCTATTTGATGTCTTCGTCCACAGGAAATTTTAAGTAAATGACAGTATTTATTATCAATTAATGTGACAAACCTGATTTTTGAAATGAAAAAAAAAATATCATAAGAAAAACTTGTGAGTGTACATGGGACCAAGTGAAAAACTGAAACAATGGTCCAAAAATCTCAGAAACAAGGGTTTTTAGATTTTACATCGACCACATCGGTCTTCGGTCTCATCTTTGGTAACTTAATCACTTAAACTAGAGGTGTCAAATGGGTCAGTTGGGTTGGGTTTGCATGGGTTGATATGGGTAGATTGAATATGGGCCAATAGTATGTGGGTTGAATGTGGATCAAGTTTTTTTTTTTTTTTTGAAAAATCAACTTCAAGCCACAAATTCCCAAATTGATTTCATGAACGAATTTGCAATTTCGATGATGAATCAAAGAATAATAATAAAATTTCAAAATTGGACTTCTAGAAGAAGATATGCTACAACAGGTGTCAATGAGGAATTAACCAACCTGACAACAATCAATTGGTATAATTGGACTTCAAGCAATATTAAATTGGTATAATAAACGGTGATTAGCTGCTTGTGATTTTTTTCGTCATGATGTTATTTGCAATAAATTACTTCACAAAGCGTAATGTGATAAAATGACGTAAATAAAACAGAAAAGAATTCGAACGGTGGAAACCAGAAGAGTTTAAATTAATTGTCTTTGACTTTTGTATTCCCATTTTATCTACACACAGTATTAATAAATAAAATTGTACCCCGAAAAAAATTAAATGATGAACGAGCAAATAATGTGGTGAAAATAATTCTTGAGTGATTTTGGATACCGCCACCTAATACCTCGGAACTTTTTTCACATCGTAGGAGTTCAAAGTAAAATGCATGTGTATTCTAAAAATATATGATAAAACAGAGTATTGGAGATTAAGAAATGATGTGTTTGGTTAAATAGTTTAGTTTAGTTTTGATAATGTCAGCAGGTGTAATGAGTGGAAAGAGATAAAGAGAGAAATTAAGGAAATGATGATATCATCAAAACTAAAACTAAACAGGGAACGAACAAAGGCCTGTATAATTTCTCTATAAAAAGTGCAAAATCAATTCCTATTTTTTTAAATTCCGAATTCAGTTCCCAAGGTTTTTTTTAAACTTCAAACTCAATTCCTAATTTTATCACCTCTTATTATTGTTTTCATTTTTTTTTTTCCTTTTCTTTGGATCAGCTAAAGTTTCGTCCAATTTTTTTCGCATGGGGCGTGAGGGGTGGCCCACCACGCCATGTGCTGCGTTCCACTACGACGTTCCACAGCCTTTACACGCTTTTATTTTCGGATTTCACGATCCTAGTTCCACTAGATAAAACTGGATGGGGTTGATTTGGGTCAAGTTTCCAACCCATTTTGAACTTATTCTAAACCCATGTGTATATGGGTTAATGTGAGTTGACCTATACATGACCTATATTATAATATGGGCAAGTTGGGTTGGGTTCATGGGTTGGTTTTGGATTTTAGATTGGTGTTGATTTCACCTTCCTCTCCCTCTCAATCTTCTTCACCTTCGTTGTCTGATGACCTCATGATTCAGCTTCACGTACGAAGTCCTTCCTCGCCCTTGTGAGATTTCCAAGGTTTGAACCCTCCGAGCAATCTAACAATTGTGGAGACTTGCTCTCGTTGATCACCAAAAGATTCCATCTACGTGTATTCATCAAGAAAGAAAGTTCAATTGGGACATAATCTAACACCGTTTGTAGTTGATGAAAAAGCTAAAATTAGAGAATAGGTAAGCGGGTTCAGCCCAAAAGCAGGAAGCAAATTTAGTCTATGGAAAGCAAAGTCTGTTCTTTCTATGGGCTGCATCACTAGGCCTCCATTGGTTCGGCCCAAGCTATTTATTCATCACTTTCATGGGCTCCATGCAAGTGAACAGATCTTCGGGCAGCACTTTACAAGGGTTTTACGGCTTACATTTCTGGGCCTCCACCTCTAATCCACTTCAGGACCTATCTCCATCCATTTCCCGCTATTAGTTGTTTACTGTTGACACGGGCCTATGGCCCAAGGATTAATCTAAGGTCTTTTGTCATGTGTTCCCTTTCCCTCTTCCCGGATCCTAAGAACCCAAATCCGTTCTAACCGGATCGGATCTGTATCCGAACCGGCCGAATCCGATCCATGGACACCCCTAGACTATGAAACATGTGTTTTATTTTATCTCTAGACATATGTAGTCATTTTGGCGTAGGTTTACAATTTTCTTTTTTTTTCTTTTCTTTCCTCTTGGGGTATGTGCCTTGTAGATTGTACATTCGGTTAGCCTCTTTTTAATTTCAAGCTGATTTACCCAAAAAAAATAAAAACATATAAAAAGACAAATAAACACAAAGAGAAAAAAGAAAGGAAGGCATGCATTACCTCACAAAAGATATGCAAGAAAAAAGTAGAATAAAATAACAATCGATGGGATCATCTTTTATGACTTGACAATCTATCTCACACAACATATAAATTCTAAGAATGTGAAAAAAAGGGGCTATTATACTTTTGTGGCTAGAGGATCCAACCTAGCCTGTTAGCAATTTTTTCTTGCATTATGAAATGTGGGGACCCTATTATAAATATCGTAACGGCAAAAAATTATCATATTTCAATTTTGCAAGGGCTTCTAGAAACATCTTCAAATGTTCTTTGCATGTCTATTCCTTTAGATCGACAACGTATTAGGAAATTGAGCTAAAGATTAGTATGGTAAGAATTTTAGGAGGTGCATGTAGAAGCACGTAGAGATGCATGTACCAAACACAGACAACGAAAAGTAACGTGCATTCTATCGTTCATGCTTACCCATCCATGACAGATTCTCGATGAGACAAATACACCCTCAAACCATCTTCATGGTTTGATTGTCAGCACCTACAGATTCCGTCGATTGTCTTCGCCTATGGAATATGTTGAATATGATCCCACAGATTTTGTTCCTTGATCCTCCATACCACACGTCGTTTTTTTCTATTCCCTTTGCATATTCAAGATTTTGAAATTATCAAGTGAGTTATACATGTCTACAGGGGAGAGCTTGGGTAGGGTTGGGTCGAGTAGATTTTTGTTGGGTTGTGAAAAATGGCACCCAAAACCGAACTGAGCTAGCCTATAAACCGATCGGACTGGGTACGTCGGGTTTCGGTTCCGGTTGTCCAAAGCACTAAATTTCATATCTTAGGCCAGAGAGAGAGAGATAGAGAGCACATACAGACTACAGTTCACACATAGATCTCACTACACTAGGACACTGAGAGACATCAATGACTTTGCAATAGCTAGAACAAATCTAAATAAATGGTCGACAGGAATAAAAACAAAACAAACATCGTACATGAAAACCTGAAAGAGATGACAGACTTCTCAGGTATGGAGTTTTGACGTACGCAAATGAAGCTCGGAAGAAGGAGAGCCATCGCCTGTTTTACCGCCGTCATCTGTGTCGTTACCGTCATCATCATCATCGATTGAGGACATCGTGGTTGTCGATGGAGGCTGGAGAGAGAGAGATCTGGGAGAGTGGGAGGGGGTGCGATTTGTGTGTGTGTGTGTGAGAGAGAGAGAGAGAGAGATCTGAGTCTGAGATTTGAGAAGGAGAGATCTGAATCTGAGATTTGAGAAGGAGAGGGGGAGTGTGCATTTGTGGAGAGGAGAGAGAGAGAAACCAGATTTTCGTAAAGACTTGAGAGAGAGAGAGAGAGAGAGAGAGAGAGACCAATGCAAAATATGAGATATTATGCAGATGAAGTGTATATATATACACATAGTTCGGATCCAATAAAGGGTCCTTCATTTTTTTAAAATGCAGACCAACCATTTTCTGATTGAATTTTGATGATCCGTTCCATACTGTGTGTTTAAAACATGTTTTTAAGGCCCCCACGATGAATTAGCTCCTTCCTAGTTAATTTTTAGGGTGATTTTTCGAGGGGACCCTTGAACACATGTTTTAAACACATTGAACGGTCCCAACCCTCTGGTATTTCAAATTGGCCTGAAACCCGTCAGGTCAGAGGGTTGGGCCGGGTATTGCTCACCCCTGCGTGTATGTAATCACAAATTGACACATAATAGGAAAGTATTTAGGAAATTGATTTCGGTCTGCTCTAGACATTAATTTTTAACGTCTATGTGCGTAATATGAAAGTACTTAGTGTAACAGGTTGCATCTTCCTCCTCTCACAGTGCAGTGGCCCCCACTTCATTGACAACAATTAGGTGCCTATCGAATGTCTTTGTCCACATGAAACTTGAAGAAAATGACATTATTTTTTCACCAATAATGCGACAAACATGATTTTTGCAATAAAAAATTGACCTATGAAACTTGTGACTTAATCCACAAGTATGGGACCCAGGCAAAAGATCTTAAATGTATTTGTGTAATTTTGTGAAGCAAACTATCTATAAGAGGAGTACATATTGGGAGTAATGAGCAGGCATATATTCTCCATTATTGTTTAATTTTGTCTAATTTAGTAGTACTCTAGCTCCTATCTTCCAAAGGTGTCCTTTTATGTGATTGATGTATTTGAATAAACCAGCAAAAGATAATTATCTTTCATTGTAGGGATAAATTGGTCAATTTGTACGTGCATGGATTTTGATAAATTTGGGGTTTTATGAGTATCTTGGCCATTTTATATATCTAAGGGGATTATGACCATTCTACGATATTATATTTATAGTATTTACGTAATTTGGTTGATGTGGGGATTTTTGTCAATTGGTATATGAAATTGTAGTGAACATTTTACAATACTGTGATGGTACTTTGATCGTTTTGCATTTTTAGGGTGGATTTTGGTCATTTCGTATATTATATGATATTTTGGATCATTTATGCTACAATGTATACTTGTCATTTAAATATATAGGAGTATATATGAGTTGTAAGGGGTATTGTTATGCTACAATGTATACTGGTCATCCTATGGCTCATATTGCACGGGAATTTAGTAATTTTGCATACATAAGGCATTTTGACTATTTTGCATCATAAGGGCTTGGTGCATTTTATTTTTGTACATGTTCTTCTTCCCGTGGCATCTGTCTTGAGGACATTGAAAACTTCAATATGTCAACTAACACCAACAAGATTCAATTCACAAAACAATTATTTTTTTGCTCCAACCTCTAGTTGTGAAATAGGTGTTTTTGTTTGCGAGGTAAAACCTAAAATATCCATCAGGTATAAAATCCCAAAAGAACAAAGAATATACAATGCGATGCAAATTTGGTATTAGTTTGATGGGACACAATTTGCATTTGTAGGATTATATCCTTCCCGCTATTTGTTCATGGTCTAGTCAAGCGAATGCGCCCCAATATCACACGGTTTATTTGGGGAAATAATTTTCGCACCTTTCTTTTGACTCCAAACACCTTTTTTAGTCTTTATTCACTTGAAAGTACCAAATTAAAAAAGTGACTCATGATGTAAGGGTAATTTGGTAATTTTAAGGTGAATAAAGATAAAAAGGGAGTGTTTGGGGATAAAAGGAGGTGTGGAACTCATTTCCCTTTTTTTCTAATGGCGAAAAAAGTATCCTTAATCATAACGAATAAAAGATGAAATCAGTTACAGTTAGAAAAGAATTGTATTGAGAGAGGTTCGAAGAGTACAATAACCCTTCTACTACTATTACTCCTCGCAAACGCTTAACCTACCTCCAAACCACTCATTTCTTAAAAATAAAATAACAAAAATATAACATTGTTGATGCCAACAGATAAAAAACACAAGAAGAAAAGAGAAAGGAAGGCTAATCCTCACAAAAAAAATATGCAAGAAAAAGTAGAGAAAAACAATTGATGGGATCGTCCTCTACAACCTAACATTCTATCTTCACACAACGTACAAATTATAAGATTGTGAAAGAAAACGGGCTATTTAAACTTTAGTGGCTAGAGGATCCAACCGAGTCTGTTAGCATTGTTTTCATGCATTATGAAATGTGGGGACCCCATTGTACATATATACACATATATCTTGGGTATCCAAAGTTTCAATCCGCGGCCTCCAAGTTTGTTTGTTCTATTCCAAGGAATAGGGAACTCCATGGCTCCTCGGCAAAAAATACTTTTATTTTTTTGATCAGTAACGCGTGTTTTAAATTTCTAAATGACCTCACCCGTTGGGCCCAGACCACGTGATTTTATGAATGGCTGCAACATTTGTGTCCCTTCCCGTACCATGAGCAACGCACCCTTCGATTTCGCATCCTTTGTTTCGTTCTTCTATTCTAGTCAATCCATTGCTCTTGAAAGCCCCAAATTCCTCGAAAACCGATGAATAGAACGAATCATCATCAGATCCGGGAAATGGGATTTCATTTTCGTCGTTGCTAATGGAGACTTGGTCTTCTATGACATCCAAACGCTCCATCTAATCATACAAAAAAATAGTTCAACTAGGTCAGAACTTTAAAACCAGTTCTAGTTGGTGAAAAAGTTGAAATTCGAGTAGAGTTAGTAGAACTTTGCAGATATACAAAAGGCAGAAAAACAAAAAGATGAAAAAGAGAGCAACGCCTCACCTCTGAACTTTTTTGATGAAAAGGTTGAACGAGAATTGCACACGTGTGCTCTGATACACAGAACAATCTCAAACACAATCTTTATTTGAAGCTCACACATTCGATTACTGTATCAAACTCACACTCACACACTTTGTTTCTCTGTCTATCTCTCAATCCACAGTCCACCCCCATGGTTTGAAATACACACAAACACACACACACACACACACACACACACACATATTTATATGACAAGTCCATAACTGTGAAAGGAGGCTCATCAATAGCTTCTTGGTTGGTTCTCATTAACTCACCGCACAAAATGCAACTGTACAAGGTAAATTTTTATTCACATAATAGGAAAATATTTTGGTATTTTGGCCAACTCTAGACATTAACTTTTAAGGTCCATATGCTTAATGTGAAAGCAGTTAATGTAATGGGTCTACATGTTCCTCCTCTCATAATGCAGTGGTCTCCATTGTAGTGCTCCCCATTGAATTGAAGTAATTTGGTCCCTATCAGATTTCTTTGTCCACAGAAAATTTGAAGTAAATGATAGTATTTAACCATTAATGTGACAGACGTGATTTCTGGAAAAAAAAAATATCATGAGAAACTTGTGGGATCTAGTCAAAAACTGAAATAATGGTCCAAAAATCTCTAAAGCAAGGTTTTATTAGATTTTACATCGACCATATCGGTCTTCAGTTCTTCTTATCTTTGGTAATCAATCACTGAAGCAATGTTCCAAAAACCAAGGGTTTTTGGTTTTTGGGTTCCAACCAAAAGTTGGAAAATAAACCTGATGAGGGCAAAGCCAAATACACCTGTGGGCCTAAAATGGCCAAACAGAAGAATGTAAAACAAACACCCAAAGGCCTACAAAGCCAGATTAGGCAAGGCCAGCATAAAAATAAAAGATCCAACCCAACAAGTCGGTTAAGCCCAACCCAAGAAAACCCTAAACCTAACCTACAACTCAATGCCTCTTTAACTTCATCGATGCCCACCAAAACTTCAGGTAGCTACAACCATACAAACCACTGCCTGCCTGCCAAATCCACACAACCACAACATCACCCCCAGCAACATAGGGAGAGACAAAACCGACGGTCACAACCCCAGACTGCCATGGAAGCTCACCCAAGCCGTTAGGCAAGAACCGCAAACATCTAGCAACAAACATGGCTGGAGACCATGACGATAACCTACCACCACCATACATGCACCTTGTTGTTGGGGCAAAAATTAATAAACCTAGCTGTGAACCAACCGGAGAAGCACGGGGCAGAGGGAGAACCGAGAAGCTGAAGGTGGAAAAGAAGTAAAAGAACCATGGAGGAGCAAGGCAAGGGGTTGAAAACAAGAGAGCGAGACAGTTAGAGACACGAGCAACTGAGAAACCATACCGATGCCGACCCAGTCACCGTCCATGGAACCCCATTAGCAACCATCGAGAACCACCATTTTAGCCCCCAAAAACGATCAGGCGAAACCCAAACGTCAAGATTCATAACTCTTGCGATGTCCTTCAACACTGCTGCCGCTATCCATTTCAAAATATTGACGATCGATTTTTGTTAAGGGAGAAAAAGAGTACATAAGAAATTGGAAAGAATGGAGGTAAAGGGATGGAGAGAGAGAAGGAGAGAGAGGAGAGGAGGGGTGAGGGGTGGAGGAGGTGCGGCGGGGCGCCTCCCCCACCCAGAGATTAAGCAGCGGCTGAGTTGAATAGGTTAGAAAGAGAGGCTCTAGGGTTAAGACAAAAGGAAAAGGTTTAGTTTTGTGTTGTGTTCTTTTACATAATATATATATATAGGAGTAAGCTTCCTATCCAAACCACAAAATGCGGACCTACCGTCCGGACCTCACTTTCCGGACCAAATTTCGGCGATCACTGCTCCAATTAAGCCCTTCCGGGTATTTTTTTTTTTTTTCCCAAATCCTCGCGAGGGACCTTAAAAACACGTTTTAAACACATCTAACGGTTCGGATCATCAAAATTTGGTCCGAAAAGTGGAGGTCCGGAACTTAATATGTTGCGGGAGTTTGGACCGGAAGTTTGGTGTATATATATATATATACACTCTAGTCCACACCTCCCGAAAATAAGAAAAAAATGATTTTTTTGTGTTGCAAATTATTTTTGGAAAATCCGATCCGTCCAATGCGTTCAGAAGGTGTTTTCAAGGGTCCACGCAGGAAATCTTCAAAAATAAATACCGGAAAGGGCTTGATCCAAGCAGTTTTCCCAAAAAATGTAAATATACATTTTTTGGGAAAACTGCTTGGATCAAGCCCTTCCCGGTTTTTTTTTTTTTTTTTTAAGATTTCCCGCGTGGACCCTTGAAAACACCTTCTGAACACATTGGACGGATCAGATCGTCAAAAAAATGTTTGGATCATGGAGGTCCGGAAACGGGAATCCCGTTTTAGAAGCATTCCCTATATATATATATGGAATTGCGATCAAGGTTAGTTTGGTGAGAAGTTTTGGATTTGTATGGAGAAGCACCATTCATATAGTTTCACTTCTTGCAAAGAAAGTTAAAATTACCTTAACACCCCTGTGTGATACCGTACGTATCACTTTTACTTGGTCAATATTAAATAACTATATGTTAACTTCTCAAAAAAGATATATATAATAACCGACAAAAATGTAATATATGACTAGAGGACAATTTTGTGACGTTTAGGTGACTAATATTATATGTAATTACAAGAGAAGAGAATTACGCACAACAATCCCAAACACAATTTTTGTTTGAAGCTCTCACACAATCGATTACAATATCAGATTCACACTAACACACTTTGATTTCTTTTTTTCGTTTCCTTTGGTTTTCTTTTTTGAACTGTACTTCCATGGTTTATAATACATATAGACACACCTATTTATAGGACGATTCCATACCTGTGAAAGGAGGCTCATCAATGGCTTCTTGGTGGGTTCACATTAACTCACCGCACAAATCCAACTGTACAAGGCAAATATTTATTCACATTTATAATTCCAATCCACCTTGGCAAACTCTAGATGGCAATTATATGTTTCGGTCATGTGAGTTATACTCGTTCACAAAATCCATACGTAATAGGAAAATATATAGGAAATTGATTTTGACCAGCTCTATACATTAACTTTTAATGTCCATGTGCGGAGTGTGAAAGTATTTAATGTAACGGGTCTACATCTTCCTCCTCTCATAATGTAATTGTCTCCATTGTAGTGGTCCCCACTGCATTGATACTAATTTGGTTCCTATTTGATTTCTTTGTTATCACAAAATTTGAAATAAATGACAGTATTTATCTATTAATGCGACAGACCTGATTTTTGTAATAGAAAAATATCATCAGAAACTTGTGAGTGAATCCACAAGTATGGGACCCAGTCAAAAACTAAAACAATGGTCCAAAAATCTCTGAAACAAGGGTTTTTGGATGTTACATTGACCATTTCGGTCTTCTGTTTGTCTCATCTTTGGTAACTTAATCTCTGAAACAATGGTCCAATAAACAAGGGTTTTTGGATTTTAGATTGGTGCTGATTTTACCTTCCTCGATCTTCCTCTCCATCTTCTTCACCATCGTTGTCGGATGACCTCATGATTCTGCTTCACGTACAAAGTCCTTCCTTAGCCATGTGAGAATTCCATTTGGTTTTAAGTTGGAACCCTTTAACAAATCTAACAGTTACGGAGACTTGCTCTTGTTGATCACCATGATATTCCATCTATGTATTCATCAAGAAAAAAGTTCATTTGGGTCAGAATCAAACATCGTTCGTAGTTGATGAAAAGGCTGAAATTAGAGTATAGGTAATAGTACTTTGGAAACATATAAAAAGGCAGAATAAAACAAAGGAAAAGAGAAAGAAAGGCATTGCCTCACAAAAGAGATGCATGAAAAAGTAATAAAAGAAAATTGATGGGATGGTCTTTTACGACCTGACATTCTATCTGCATTCGATATAGAAATTCTAAGATTCTAAGAGAAAACGGGCTATTTATACTTTTGTGGCTTGATGATCCAACATAGTGTGTTAGCAATATTTTTGTGCATTATGAAATTTGGGGACCCATTATAAATACCGTAACAGCTGAAAAATTATCACAACATCTTCAACAAGAGCACCGTATTCTTATTGTGGTAAGAATTTTCAGAGGTGTATGTAGAAGCACCGTATTCTTAATAGTTTTACTTCTTGTCAAGCAAGTGAAAATTACCTTAACAATATTCCCTCCGTCCGTTTTTAAGTGATCCACTTGGGAAACGTGTATTTTTGCGGACGTTTAAAAATGTACTTTCGTATAATGTTTTTAATTTTTTTTTTTTGCACCAACTTAAAGTACGCAATGAGCACTTTAATTTGGTATAAAATAAATTAAAAAGTTATATAGAGAAATATGTTTTTTAGGGGTTTGAAATTGTACGTATTCTCATATGGATTATTTAAAGAGAGGCGGAGGGAGTATTAAATAATTATTTGTTAGCTTCCCAAAAAAGATGAAATTTGTCTTCCCGTCACAAATGTTCACGCCCAGTTATTGTCGTCGAATAGGGCTCTGGTATTGGATTTTTCGGCTAAGTAGTTTCTTTTTCTAAACTAATTGTGAGCATATATACTTTACTTTTCAAATTATGTAAAATACTCCTTAGCTCAATTTGAAATTGCGCTACCCTCATAAAATGTCAATTGAAATTGCGCTAAGTGTGCCGTGCTGGCACACCGCCCCGTAATATACCACGCGAGCAGAAAGCGCTATTTGGAATCACACTTTCTCACTGAAAGCGCGATTTGGAATCGAGCTTTCTCATTGAAAGCGCGATTTGGAATCGAGCTTCCTCACCCTTTTATTTCATTTGCGCTTTTTTTGTGTGATCAACACACTTATTTTTTGCCCAGGAGGAATTTGATTGACATTGGTTTTGAATTACCCCGAATTTTTTGGCTCTGCTTGTCCTAGGCAAAAATTAAGTGTGTTAATCACACAACAAAAAGCAGGAAAAAAAAAAAGGAGAAACCTCGATTCCAAATCGCGCTTTCTACTTGCGTGGCATATTGCCGGGCGGTGTGCCAGCGTGGCACACTTAGCGCAATTTTGATTGACGTTTTATGAGGGTAGCGCAATTTCAAATTGCACTAAGGAGTATTTTTACAAATAATTTGAAAAGTAAAGTATTTACCAAAAAAAAAAAAGTAAAGTATATTCGCAATTAGTTTGGAATAAGAGATTACTCAGGCGAAAATCCATTTGATATCACTCTGTTGGCCGAGATTAGCCTTATGTTTGTTAGTTAGTGGAGGAATTACCAAATTAACAAGGCAATTGAATTGCGGAATTGGGTTCTCGAGGAAACACGTTCAAACAGGGGGAATTGGGAAATCTCTCAAAAGTCAAAACAGATTTTTCCATTCATTCAACTGGAGAGACTTACAAGACGTATATAAACACGACTTGGACTTAGGCCTAACACTAGAAGATTCTATTCAAGGACCAACTACAAAACATAACATGACCCAATTACAAACTACATTTTTTTAGGTCCACTTACAAACATAACATTTTAGGCCCAAATACAAAATTACAAGAAGATATTAAACTTTAACGGAGAAAACGCAGAAGGCTTCTGAACGACCTCGCCCGTTGGGACCAGACCACAGGATTTTTCCTCCGCTTGTTACGGCAAGTGTGCTGGAGAAATTGGCGAACCTAATTGTCCCACCTGTGGATATCCAAAAGCCAAGGAGGTGAGCTGGTATTACCTAAGTAAAGACTAATAACTTAGCGAGCTGAACCGAATAGTTGAGGAATTCGATTTTCTATTTGCAAGAGCACAGGACTGGGTCAACCCCGTGGCTTGATTATCAGTGCTGCTACCTCCCTCTGGCTCCCGCTGCCATATCAAGCGTTATTTGTTAACAGCAGGTGTGCTGGAGAAATTGGCAGGGAGTTGTGTTTCTCTTTCCATGAACAAATATGGGAGCAATGTGGTGGAGACATGCATAAAATTGTCGGGAGAGGATCAGGTCACACAAATTATCAGTGAGATGATTATCGATCCAAATTTCTTGTGTGTGCTTCAGGATCCTTTCGGAAATATGTGGCTCGATCCACACTGGAGAAAGAGAAGGTACGTTATTCACGTCCTTTCCCATACCCTGAGCAATGCATCCTTTGATAATTTCGTATCCATCTTCTATTCCAGTCAACCCATTGCTCTTGAAAGCCCCAAATTCCTCGACAGAAACTGGGATTTTGTTTTCGTCGAAGCAAATGGAGACTTGGTCTTCTACGTCATCAAAATGCTCCATCTATTCATACAATAAACAGTTCAATTGGGTCAGAACTTAAAAACTAGTTCTAGTTGGCGAAGAAGTTGAAATTCGAGTAGAAAAAAAAAAGATGGAAAAGAGAGAAAGGCCTCACCTCGGAAAATTTTTGATGAAAAAGTTGAAAGAAAATTGCACACCTGTGCACGGATACCACTGATGGGAGAGAGGAGAGAATTACACACAACAATCTCAAGGAAAAAGGCTACAATACACAACCTTTATTTGAGTGTGTATGATACACACCCCTATAAAAGTTATGATTTTTTTATAAAAGTTACGATTTTGCTTATAAAAGTTACAAGACACACCAAAATGTTACGAATTATAGAAAATGTTACGAATCATATTGCTAAAAAGTTACGAAAAACTAAAAAATGTTACGATTGTCAATGAGGTGGTACAATCTAGACCATACAATAGGTGGATATGGTACACACCTTTAATGGGTGTGTATTGTAGCCATTGCCCAATCTCAAACACAATTTTCATTTGAAGCTCACACAACTGATTGCAATATCAGACTCATACTCACACACTTTGATTTCTCTTTCCTTTTTTTTTTCTCTGTCTATCTCTCACCTATAGTCCACTCCCATGGTTTATAATACACATACACACACATCTATTTATAGGACAATTCCATAACTGTGAAAGAAGGCTCATCAATGGCTTCTTGGTTGGTTCTCATTAACTCAATACACAAATCGAACTATACAAGGAATATATTTATTCGCATTTATTAATCCCTCTTCGCAAAATCTGGACATCTTTTTTTTTGGCAAAATCTAGACATCAATTTTTTAGTGGTCATGTGAGTTATGCTCGCATTTAATAACAAATCCACACATAATAGGAAAATATTTAGGAAATTGATTAGACATTAACTTTTAAAGTCCATGTGGTAATGTGAAAGTATTTAATGTAATGGGTCTACATATTCCTCCTCTCATAATGCAGTGGTCTCCATTGTCGTGGTCCCCACACAACATTGACAGTAATTTAGTTCCTATCTGATGTCTTCGTCCACACAAAATTTGAAGTAAATGATAGTTATCCAGTAATGTGACAGACCTGATTTTCGCAATAATAAAATATCATGAGAAACTTGTGATTGTATATGGGACCAAGTCAAAAACTGAAATAATAGTTCAAAAAATCTTAGAAACAAGAGTTTTTAGATTTTATATCGATCACATCGCTCTTCGGTTTCTCTCATCTTTGGTAACTTAATAATTGAAACATTGGTCCAATAAACGAGGGTTTTGGATTTTAGGTTGGTGCTGATTTCACCTTCCTCTTCCTATCCATCTTCTTCACCTTCATTGTTTGATGACCTCATGATTCAGCCTCACGTACAAAGACCTTCCTCACCCTTGTGAGATTTCCAATTGGTTCTAGGTTTGAACCCTCCAAGCAATCTAACAGTTATGGAGACTTGCTCTTGTGGATCACCAAAATATTCCATCTACGTGTATTCATCAAGAAAAAATTTCAATTGGGACATAATGACTCATAATCTAACACCGTTTGTAGTTGAGCTTTTTACCAGCCGCTCCACTTTTTGGAGGAAATGCACAACGCACTCCATTTTTTCCAGAAAGCTCCGCCCAACTTGCCCATCTCTCTCTCTTTCTCTCTCTCTCTCTCTCTCTGTGTGTGTGTATATATATATATATATATATATACCCACCCCACCTAAACTCTAGGGTACCCTATGAAAGTGCCTAAAGCTATAACAACTCTATAATAGGAAAGTGCACCCTAAATCTAAACTCTAAGGTACCTTATGAAAGTGCCTAAACCTAAACCCTAGGATACCCTATGAAAGTGCCTAAAATCCTATAATACTCTATAAAAAATGCCTAAATCACTAAAAATCCTATAATAGGAAAAGTGCACCCTAAGTGTCTAAACCCCAAAAAAGAGTGATTGACTTTAATGGTAATTAATAAAGAGTGACTGACCTTAATGATAATAACACAAAACTTCACCTCCAAACTCCCGGACCCTGTTAAGTTCCGGACCTCCACCTTCCCAATTTTTTTTTGAAAATCCGAACCGTTAGATGTGTTTAAAAGTATTAGCGTTTTTGTGAAAAACAGCTCCGATCAAGCCCCTCCGGGTATTTGTTTTTGCCAAATCTTCGCGTTGGACCTTGAAAACACCTTTTAAACACATCTAACGGTTCGGATCGTCGAAATTTGGTTCGGAAAGTCGAAAATACCCCTAGGTCCGTAACTTAACTAAGTTAAGGGAGTTTGGATAGGAAGTGTACTCATGATAATAAATATTTATTTTTTGTACTGGCCCGTAACAAAACCTTTGTAGTTGACGGAAAAAAGTTGAAATTAGAGTAAAGGTAAGAGGGTTCAGCCCAAAAGGAGGAAGCAAATTTGGTCCATGAAGAGCAAAGTCTGATCTTTCTATGGACTGCATCACTAGGCCTCCATTGGTTCGGCCCAAGCTGTTTACTCATCACTTATGGGCTCCAATCGTAGGCTTCAGAATTCCAGCCCAATCAGTTCTTCGGGCAGCACTTTACAGGGGTTTTACGCTTTATATATCTGGGCCTCCATCTCTAATCCACTTTAGGACCTATTTCCATCCATTTTCCGCTTTTAATTATTTACTGTTGACACGGGCCATAGTCCCTTTTGTACTCAATGATTAACATTAGTTCTTTTGTCATGGATTCAATTTCTCTCCTCAAGATGGGTATGAAACATATGTTTTATTTTATCTCTAGACATATGTAGCCATTTTGGCGTAGGTTTCCACAATTTTTCTTTTCTTTTCTTTTCTCCTGAGGTATGTCCCTTGTAGCCTGTACATTTGGTTAGCCTTTTTTTAATTTCAAGCTAATTTACACAAAAAAGAGAAAGGAATGCATTACCTCACAAAATATATGCAAGAAAAAGTAGAATAAAATAATAATCGTTGGGATCATCTTTTACGACCTGACAATCTATCTCACTCAACATATAAATTCTACGAATGTGAAAGAAAACGGGCTATTTGTGGCTAGAGGATCCAACATAGTCTGTTTGCAATTTTTTTGTGCATTATGAAATGTGGGGACCCTATTATAAATATTGTAATGGCCGAAAATTATCATATTTCTAAATTTGCAAGGGCTTCTAGAAACATATTAAAATGTTCTTTATATGCCTATTCCTTTAGATCGATAACGTATTAGGAAATTGTGCTAAAGGTTAGTATGGTAAGAATTTTAGGAGGTGTATGTAGAAGCACATAAAGATATACCAAACACAGACATCGAAAAGTAACGTGAATCCTACCGTTCATGCTTACCCATCCATGATAGATTCTCGATGAGATAAATGCACCCCAACAACATCCTCATGGTCTGATTGTCTGCACCTACGGATTCCGTCAAGTGTCTTCGTCTACGGAATCTGTGGAATATGATCCCACAGATTTCGTTCCTTGATCCTCCATACCACACATGTTTTTTTTCCAATTCCATTTGTTTATTCAAGATTTTGTAATTATCAAGTGAGTTATACATGTATGCAGGGGTAAGCTTGGTTAGGGCTGGGTCGAGTCAATTTTTGTCGAGTTTTGAAAAACGGCACCCAAAACCTAACTGAGCTAGCCTATAAACCGATCCAATTGGGTACGTCAGGGTTTTGGTTTTGGTTGGTCGGGTTGTCCGAAGCACTAAATTTCATATCTTAGGTCAGAGAGAGAGAGAGAGAGAGCACAGATCCATCACAAGTCAGACAGACTATAGTTCACACATAGATCTCACTACACTAGGACACTGAGAGACATCAATGACTTTGCAATTGTTAGAACAAATCTAAATAAATGGTTGATAGGAATAAAGACAAATCAAACATCGTACATGTAAAACCGAAAGTGGTGACGGACTTCTCAGCTATGGAGTTTTGACGTACGCAGATGAAGCCCGGAAGAAGGAGAGCCATCATTTGTTTTACCGCCGTCATCTGTGTAGTCACCGGCGTCATCATCGTCGATTGAGGCCATCGTGGTCGTCGATGGAGGCTGGAGAGAGAGATCTCAGAGGGCGGGGGATGTGCGATTTGAGAGAGAGATATCTGAGTCTGAGATTTGAGAAGGAGAGATCTGAGTCTGAGATTTGAAAAGGACAGGGGGACTGTGCATTTGTGGAGAGGAGAGAGAAAGAGAGAGAGAGAGAAACTAGATTCGAAAAGACTAGAGAGAGAGAGACCAATGCAAAATCTGTGATATATATTACGCAGATGAAGTGTGTATATATACACACAGTCCGGATCCAATAAGGGGTCCTTCATTTTTTTTAAATGTGGACCAACCATTTTCCGATTGAATTTTGATGATGCGAACCATACTGTGTGTTTAAAACATGTTTTTATGGGTCCCCACTAGGAATCAAGCCCTTCTCGATTAATAATTTTGGTGATTCCTCGCAGGACCCTTGAACACATGTTTTAAGCACATTGAACGGTCGGGATCATTAAAATTTAGTTGGGAAATGGTAGGTCCGCATTTGAACAAAATGGTGGATCCCTCCTTATATCCTATGTATATATTCAGGTCGGGTCGGGTTCACCTGAAACTCAAGACCCCAAACCCGACACCTGCCCCAACTTCATCGGGTTACCAAAATTTCAAGCTGATCCCAACCCTATGGTATTTCCAAACAGCCCGAAACCCATCAGGTTGAAGGGTTGGGCCGGGTATTCCTCACCCCTACATGTATGTAATAAAAAATCGACACATAATAAGAAAGTATTTAGAAATTGATTTCGGCCAACTCTTACATTAATTTTTAACATCTATGTGTGTAATGTGAAAGTACTTAACGTAACAAGTCTACATCTTCCTCCTCTCACAATGCAGTGGTTCCCACTTCATTGACGGCAATTAGGTTCCTATCTAATGTCTTTGTCCACACGAAACTTGAAGAAAATGACAATATTTTTTCACCAATAATGCGACAAACATGATTTTTGCAATCAAAAAATGACCTATGAAACTTGTGAGTTAATCCACAAGTAAGGGACCCAGTCAAAAGATCTAAAATGTATTTTTGCAATTTTGTGAAGCAAACTATCTATAACAGGAGTAGATATTGGGAGTAATGAGCGAACATTTGTTCTCCATTATTGCTTAATTTTGTCTAATGGAGATGTCCTTTTATGTGATTGATGTATTTGAATAAACCAGCAAAAGATAATTAAATTTCATTGTTGGGGTAAATTGGTCAATTTGTACATGCCGGGATTTTGATAAATTTGGGGTTTTATGAGTATCTTGGTCATTTTATATATCTAAGGGTATTATGACCATTCTATGATGCAATGTTTATAGTATTTATGTAATTTGGTAGATGTGGGGATTTAAGTCAATTGGTATATGCAATGTAGCGAACATTTTACAATATTGTGTGGGTACTTTGATCGCTTTGCATTTTTAGGGTGGATTTTGGTCATTTCGTATATTACATGATATTTTGGATCACTTAGACAATGTATACTGGTGATTTAAATATATAGGAGTGTATATGAGTTGTAGGGGGTACTATTTTTCTCATTGTATTTTTATGATTAAATGATTCCAAAAAGTCGATTCATCCTTTGTCTCATATTACTGATATAAATATGGTAAGGGAATTTAGTAATTTTGTGCACATAAGGCATTTTGATTATTTTGTATCATAAGGGCTTGGTGCAATTTATTTTTGTACATGTTCACTTCTTCCCATGGCATCTTTCTTCAGGACATACCCCAATATATAAACTAACACCAACAATATTCAATTCGCAAAACGATTGTTTTTTTGTTCCAACCTTAGTTGCGAAATATGTTTTCTTGTTTGCGAGGTAAAACCTAAAATAACCATCGGGTATAAAATCCCAAAAGAACACGGAATATATAATACGATGCAAATGTGGTATTAGTTTGACAGGATACAATTTGTAGGATTAAATATCCTTTCGGCTATTTGTTCATGGTCCAGTCAAGCGAATGGACCCACTATCACACGGGTTTTTTTGGGGAAATGATTTTCACACCTCCCTATTGACTCCAAATGCTCCTTTTTTTTTTTGTCTTTATTCACTTGAAAGTACCAAATTGCCCTTCATTTGGAAAAGTGACTCGTGAGGTAAGGGTAATTTAGTATATATTGAAGGTGAATAAAGATAAAAAGGGAGTGGTTTGGGGATAAAAGGGGGTGTGGAAATCATTTCCCTTTTTTTCTAATGGCAAAAAAAATATCCTTTATCATAACGATCAAAAGATGAAATCAATACAGTCGGAAAGATTTGTATTGAGAGAAGTTCGAAGAGTACAATAACCCTTGTACTACTACTCCTTGCAAACGCTTAACCTACCTCCAAACCACTCATTTCTTAAAAATAAAATAACAAAAATATAACATTGTTGACGCCAACAGATAAAAAACAGAAAAAGAAAAGAGAAAGGAAGGCATTACCTCACAAAAACTATGCATGAAAAAGTAGAGAAAAACAATTGATAGGATCGTCCTCTACGAACTGACATTCTATCTTCACTCAACGTACAAATTATAAGATTGTGAAAGAAAACAGGCTATTTATACGTTTGTGGCCAGAGGATCCAACGACCTAGTCTATTTGCATTTTCTTCGTGCATTATGAAATGTGGGGACCCCATTATATATATCTTGGGTATCCAAAGTTTCAATCCGTGGGCTCCAAGTTTCTTTGTTCTATTCCAAGCCTCCCTCAACCAAGACAATATAACAGTGAACTCCATGGCTCTTCGACGAAAATGTTTTTTTGTACGATTTTCTGGATCACTACTAGACTGATTCTTGAAATTCCACAGATGTTGTCCTCTGATCCTCCATACCACGAGTGTTTTACATTTATTTTTTACTTTTGTTTTTTTAATCGGCAACCCGTGTTTTAAATTTCTGAACGACCTCGCCAATTGGGACCAGACCACGAGAATTTAAGAATGGCTGCAACATTTGTGTCCCTTCCCGTACCATGAGCAATGCACCTTTTGATTCCGTATCCTTTGTTTCGTTTTTGTGTTCTAGTCAATCCATTGCTCTTGAAAGCCCCAAATTCCTCGAAAACCGATGAATAGAAAGAATCATCATCGGATTCAAGAAATGGGATTTTTTTTCATTTTTGTCGATGCTAATGGAGACTTGGTCTTCTACGACATCAAAACTCTCCATTCATTCATACAACAAACAATTCAACTGGGTCAGAACTTAAAAACAAGTTCTCGTTGGTGAAAAAGTTGAAATTCGAGTAGAGATTGTAGAACTTTGTAGATTTACAAAAGGCAGAAAAACAAAAAGATGAAAAAGAGAGAAAGACCTTATTAAATATCTTGTGGGGTTCCAACCTAAAACCAATTGGCAATAGGTGGAGTAACCTCAAGAATTTATTAACCAGGCTTGGGTGGCTTAGATGAGCAATGTGAGATAATTTAACACTCCCCCTCACGTGCAGCACGTGGAGGTACGAATTGAGAAGACTAGGAGATTTGACTCGAACAAAGGAGAATTGACCACGTGAGATGAGGCCACCCAAGACCTAGCTCAGATACCATGTTAAATTTCTTGGAGGGTTCCAACTTAAAACCAATTGGCAATAGGTGGAGTAACCTCAAGAATTTATTAACCAAGCTTGGGTGGCTTAGATGAGCAATGTGGGATAATTTAACAGACCTCACCTCTGAAATTTTTGATGAAAAAGTTGAAAGAGAATTGCACAGTGTGCTCTGATACACACAACAATCTCAAACACAATCTTTATTTGAAGCTCACGCATTTGATTACTGTATTAGACTCATACTGGCACACTTTGATTTCTTTCTTCTTTTTTGTTTCTCTATCTATCTCTCACTACACAGTCCACCCCCATGGTTTGAAACACACACACACCCATTTATTGGACAACTCCATAACTGTAAATGTAAGGACCCGTATGAAAAATCACTTTTTGGAGAAGTTTCGTTTTGGCCTATAAAAAGTCCTGGTCATTGTTCCTTGGATTTTTCTAATCACAACGGTATAATTGGAAGTTATTTTTGAGTAAGGCAAAGTCATCTTTAGCCCTTTTTCTTCGGAGAGAAATGTGCCGTTTTTTGGTTTTGTACTAAAAGTGGGGGGATGAGATTTTGATGTGATTAGAATTTCAAAATTTTGGAAATGCCATTGTTTCCAAATGGGGGGTACTTTCTTATTTTCATAAATAAATTAAAGTAAAGAAGTCTTTACTTAAGTTTGGTTTCTGAAAATAAGTATTGTGCTGGAACATGCCTTGCTGGCACAGTGTGTAAGGACCCGTAATTTTATATAATTTTTCCGGAATAATGTTGGGTAAATGTAAGGAATTAAATTTTGACTAAGAGGGGTCAATGTGATGGTAGTGAATTGCATTTGGGTCTTTTTAAAATACATTTGGAAGTTGAGGGGTGTAAGTGTATAAGGGTGTGTGTGTATATACACATGTGTTAGTCTTTTTCTTGTAGACACAAATCACTCCCCTCTCTCTCTTCCACCCGACCCTTCCCTCTCTCCTCTTCCTCTCAAAATTTCTCCATCTTCTCTCTAAAAATTCACTCCCCTCCCTAAACCACTTCAAGAACCAAGGCCATTTTCACATTCTCCGCGCCATGGGGAGCTCGGGTCACCTTGGATTCGCACCAAGAGCTCCAAATTCAGGTTTTGAAGGTTTCTACACCTAGGGTTTTATTTCTCCACCATTTTCAAGCAAAGCCTTGAGGCATGGGAACAATGTCTACTCTCTCTAGTTGTATGCTTATGATTTGTTGCATATAGTTGGTTCTAGACCTCAATTTCCTTAAATTTCATGTTTTTTCCAATTTGTGTGGGTTTTCCCACTTTGATTCTTTGATCTATGAAATTGCTTGTTGTTTGGTGAAATTGGGAGTGAAATTGACCTCCCTCCATATTTAATTGTTATCTAGTATCTCCAATTTGAGTATAAACTATCTCATTTGTGATTGGATTGAAATTCCACACCTTAGAGGTGAAAATCTGCACTGTTACTGTTCATATATTGCTGCCTCTGTAATTTTCAGCCACTGCCCCTGTTTTTGGGGTGGTCTTTGGCCACCCTTTGATGTCCGTTTGGTCCCCGATCGCTTATTCCTTCATAAAATCGACTTTTGGCATCACTTTCAACCATGTTTAGACTCGAGAACTATGGTTTTATAAATAGATATGTCATCTTATCTCACATGAATGTTTGCTGGTTTTTAGAAAGCGTGTGTGGGTGTGTGCGTAGCACATTTTATCGAAATGTGTGAAGTGGTGAAATGAACTTGGAGAAAATGGATTTTGAATGGAATATTGGGAAATGAGATGTTTCAAACCAATGTCATCATTTGACGAATTTTGTTTTCTAAAGGCATGCGGAGCCTATGGAATCCAGCAGGGGAACGCGGGGCCCACAGAACCCGGCAGAGGCACGCGGAGCCTACAGAATCCGGCAGAGGCACGCAAAGCCTATAGAATCCGGCAGAGGGATTAAATCCCTAGTATTAATGAAATGATGATTTTCTCCAATGAAAGAGTTGATAAATGAGATTTTTGAACTATCCATTGTGTTTTGTCGAAACTCAATATGTAAACTTGATTTTAGACTTGTGTGATCAACTTGGATAGTTGGGTGTAATGAAAATGGATATGTGGGTGGTGTTTGGGTACTTAGGAAATATTTTGAACATATGGTTTGTTGGTGGATACTTGGCAATCATTTGGGTACTTTGGTGCCTCCAAATCCTTTCCCTAATAATTTGGTTACCGTTACTCACATTGGTTTATCCATTTGACATATCATGGTTTCATGTGCATATATCACATTCATACACCTAGCGTTAGTAGAATAGTTCTCCTACGAGCGCGTGTGCTCACCCTATCCCTTTTCAAGTACCCAGCTTTGATCGTGCATGGTTTGGAGTGCATGACTTGAATGATGAGCATACATGACATGGAGTTATTTTATTCATCTTCTATGCATTAAATTTTATTTTGGGGAATGATAATGTAACTCTCATCTTTTCACTATCTTTTGACGTTGAACTTGTAATAACTTATGGAATATTATTGATTTCACCTTTAGGGCCAGGGTACCCGAACATTTGATAGCCAATGGGCTAAGGATGTACTTTATTTTATGGAAACCTTTTGGGATGGATTTATGGAAATCTCATCATTTGACTTATGTATTGTTGAAATTCCTTTATTTATGTTTTGTAAAAATGAGAGCGTGACAGTAAAAGGAGGCTCATCAATGGCTTCTTTGTTGGTTCTCATCAACTCACAGCACAAAATGCAACTATACAAGGAAAATATCTATTCGCATAATAGGAAAATATTTTGGAAATTGATTTCGGCCAGCTCTAGACATTAACTTTTAAGGTCCATATGCTTAATGTGGAAGCAGTTAATGTAACGGGTCTAGTTCTTCCTCCTCTCATAATGCAGTGGTCCCCATTGAATTGAAAGTAATTTGGTCACTATCAAATTTCTTCGTCCACAAAAAAATTTGAAGTAAATGATAGTATTTAACCATTAATGTGACAGACGTGATTTTTGGAAGAAAAAAATATCATGAGAAACTTGTGAGACATAGTCAAAAACTGAAACAATGATCCAAAAATCTCTAAAGCAAGGTTTTATTAGATTTTACATCGACCATATCAGTCTTCAGTTCTTCGTATCTTTGGTAATTAATCACTCAAGCAATGGTCCAAAAACCAGTTTTTGGATTTTGGGTTCCTACCATAATTTGGCAAATAGGCCTGAGGGCAAAGCCAAACACACCTGTGGGCCTAAAATGCCCAAACAGAAGAATGTAAAACAAACACCCACAGGCCTACAGAGCCAGATTAGACAAGGCCAACAAAAAAAATAAAGGATCTAAACCAACAAGTAGGCTAAGCCCAGCCCAAGAAAACCCTAAACCTAACCTACAACTCCATGTATCTTTAACTTCATCGATGCCCACCAAAACTTCAGGCAGCTGTGATCATACAAACCACCCCCGGCAACCTAGGGAGAGACAAAACCGAAGGTCACAACCCCAGACTGCCTTGGAAGCTCACCCAAGCCGTTAGGCAAGAACCACAAATGTCTAGCGATGAACATGGCGGGAGACAACGACGATAACCTACCACCACCGTACATGCACCTTGTTGTTAGGGCAAAAATTGGTAAACCCAGCAGTGAACCAATCGGAGAAGCACAGGGCAGAGGGAGAACCAAGAAGTGGAAGGCAAAAGAGAAGTAAAAGAGCCATGGAGGAGCAAGACAAGGGATCGAAAACAAGAGAGCAAGAAAGAGAGAGACACGAGCGACTGAGAAACCATACCGATGCCGACCCTATCGCCGTCCATGGAACCCCATTAGCAACCGTCAAGAATGACCATTTTGGCCCCCAAAAACGATCAGGAGAAACCCAAACGTCAAGATCCATAACTCTGGCGATGACCTTCAACACCGCTGCCGCTATCCATCTCAAAGTATTGACGATCGATTTTTGTAAAGGGAGAAAAAGGGTAGATCAGAAATCAGAAAGAATGGAGGGGGAGGGATGTATAAAGAGAAGGAGAGAGAGGAGAGGAGAGGGAGGGGAGGAGGAGACGCGGCGGGGCGCCTCCCCCGCCCAGAGAATATGTAGCTACGGCGGCTGAGTTGAATAAGTTAGAAAGAGAGGCTCTAGGGTTAAGAGAGAAGGAAAAGGTTTAGTTTTATGTTGCGTTCTTTTACATAACATATATAGGAAATTGCAATGTGGTGAGAAGTTTTGGAGTTGTATGGAGAAGCACCATATTCATATAATTTCACTTCTTGTAAAGCAAGTTAAAATTACCTTAACATCCCTGTGTGATTCCGTATCACTTTTACTTGGACAATATTAAATAACTATACGTTAACTTCTCAAAAAAGATATATATAATAACTGACAAAAATGTATTATGTGACTAGAGGGAAATTTGTGATGTTTTGGTGAGTAACATTATATGTAATTACAAGTCCAACAGTATAAGGAAAATATTTCCCCGCCTTCATTAATCCGTTTTCGCAAACTCTAGACAGCAATATTGTAATGTTCATGTAATAATCATAAGTAATCACAAATCCACATGTAATAGGAAAATACTCCCTCTGTCCCGGTTTGTTAGTCAATTTTAGGAGTCCGTGCCACTTTTTAAATGATTATATCTTTTAAATTATAATTTTTTGTGTAATTTTAAAAAAATATCTTATAGGACTAATCGAGATCTATCAAGCAAGATCTATATTGAACATATAATTGTTTACCAATTTAAAAATATCACTCAATTTTTGTCCAGTTGCAATAGAACGAGGGACAAACAAATCCGGATAAAGGGAGTAGAAAATATTTCAGAAATTGATTTTGACACTAGTCAAATAACTAATCATACTCCAAAAGAGTGAGTGCACAAATCAATCTCGAAAGGCCTACATGTGTATAATGTGACCGTATTTAATATAATGGGTGTATATCTTCCTCCTCTCACAATGTAGTGGTCCCATTTTGTAATGAACCCCAATTTTAGCGGTCCCCCGGCATTGACACTAATTTGGCTCCCATCTAATGTCTTAGTTCACATGAAACTTGAAGGAAATGACATTATTTATTCACTATCAATGTGACAGACATGATTTTTGCAATAAGAAATGTCACAAGAAATTTTTAAGTGAATTCACAAATAAGACCTAATCAAAAGCTCTTATGCATTTTGTGCAATTTTGTGAGGTAAATTATGTACGAGGGGAGTAGATATTGGGAGTAATGAGCGGGCATATGTTCTCCATTATTATTTAATTTTGTTTAATTTCGGTATGCTAGCTCCTTTCATCCAAAGGTGTCCTTATATGTAATTGATGTATTTGTATAAAACCAACAGAAGATAATTAAGTTTCGTTGTAGTGGTATTTAGGTCATTTTGTACGTTCATGGATTTTGATAAATTAGTGTTGCAAGGTTATCTTGGCCATTTTATATATCTAATATAGGAGCATTTATGTCATTTGGTTGATGTGGGCATCTTAGTCAATTGGTATATGAAATGATATCAAATATTTTACAACGTAACGGTAGTTTTGATCATCTTGTATTTGAAAGATAGGATCTCTGTGTATAAAATGATATTTTGATTATTTTACTATGCAGGGCATTTTGGTCAATTAATTACAAGTATATGAGTTGTAGGTGTGTTTTGCTCATGTTATGATTTTTTTTTTCATGTTGTGATATAAATTGTAGGGTATTTTGGTAATTTTGTATGCATAACGCATTCTGATTATTTTCTATCACAAAAGTTCTTGGTGTATGTGTTTAGTAATTTTGTATATTTGGGAACATTCGACCATTTTACACTATCATTGTTTTCTAGAGTCATCGAGAGGAATTGCCAAAAAAAATATACCCGGAAGGATTTCATCCGAGCAGTTTTTCATAATAACCGTACATAAGCAGTTTATGAAAAACTGCTCAGATGAAGCCCTTCCAGGTATTTTATTTGGCGATTCCTCGCGTGGGCTTTGGCAAACACATTTTAAACACATTGAGCAGTTTGGATCGTCGAAATTTGATCCAGTAAGTCGAAAACAGGGGTGGTCCGCACGGAGGGATTTGTGTATATATATACATACACAAAACATTACACACTTTATTTATATATATAAATGGTGATGGTGTGTAATTATGTTTCTTTGTGTGTGTGTGTGTGTGTGTCTGTGTGTGTCTAGTAAGGGCTCCCTTACTTTCTATGGTGAGGGACTTTTTGTTTGAGATCGAATTTCGACGATCCGAACCCTTAGATGTGTTTAAAACATGTTTTTAAGGTCCAACGCGAGGATTCATAAAAAAAAAATTACCTAGAAGAGCTTGATCCGAGTAGTTTTCGATAAAAACGTGCATATACATTTTTATCGAAATGTATATATATATGAGGTATATATATGAGGATGATCTAATGAGGGCTCCCTCATTAAAATTCTGTGAGGACCTCATGGATCGGGGTCGAATCTCGACAATCTGAACTGGTCAATGTGTTTAAAATGTGTATTTAAGGGTTACCGCGAGGAATCGCCAAAAAAAAAATTACCCGAAAGGGCTTCATTCAAGTTTTTTTCGATAAACTATATATGTACTGTTATTATGAAAAACTGCTCGGATGAAACCCTTTCGGGTATCTTTTTTTGGTGATTCCTTGCATTGGCCTTGGAATACATGGTTTAAACACATTGAGCGGTTCAGATAGTCGAAATTTGGTTCAAAAAAAAAAGGGGTGGTCCTCATGGAAGAGATCCGTGAGGGAGTCCTTAGGAGATCATGATTATGTATATATATATGACTAAGATTAAAACGTAGCAAAACAACTTCTCTCTCAAAAAAAACATGCACACCCCCTAAAATTACTTCTTCTCCAAACACATTCCCTCACCATTGGCACTAAACCATAATCATAGCTGCAGGGCCAGCCTAGGCCCAGGCCCACAGGGCCTTGGGCCTAGGGCACACCAAAAATGGCTCAAATTTGGGGCACTCCAACATTTTGTACAAATGAGCTTGACTAGAACACTTTTTTGGGCCAAATAAAAAAAAATTCATTGTTAGTTATAAAAGAGCCCAACCATTGTGACCCAACATTTAAAAAAAAAGCCCAAAAACCATTGTGGCCCAATATTAAAAAAAGGCCCAAAGCTAAAACTGATTAAAAAAAAAAAAAGCCCTCTAAAATTGGGTGTAGTCCGTGTGTGTGTATATATATATAATAGATTAATAGATCTTCGTAGTAATCCTAGTTTCTTTTAAAGTTTAGCATCTGAAATCACTAATCAGATGCCTTTATGCCTAGTTCTCTAACAATGTTTGGACCTTTGCTTGACCATCTGCTCGATCAGTTTAGCATATGAAATCAGATCATTAGCTTTATGCCTTTATCGATGTCAAAAGAAAGAATAAATGGGTTAGTCATGTTATCGATTGAAAATGACTTGGTAGAAGATGTGGATTATACAAGTGTAATTGATACTTTTGCTTCTAAAAATGCAACACGTGTAATATTCAAGTGATACTCATGCGTTATATGTATTTAGAGACTTCGTGTTTTGATTTTTCCGTTATTATATAATCCTTAATAGAACTTTATATTGTTTTTGTTTTCTCGTATAGTGATTGTTACTCGAAAAATTATTTAAGTGTTGCACTTGAAGGGCACAGTTTTTGGACTAGGCCTAGGGCACTCCAAACCCTTGGGCCGGCCCTGCATAGCTGCCGCCACTACCACATACCATGTTCACCTTCCGGCCAACCTCCCGACCCTCTCCCGCCGTTGTCGTCGCAGGAAAAATCCTCCACCGTCACAACTGTCAACCCATATTGCCTTTCCCAACTGGAATCTTTCTTTCCCAATTTGCGGTCCTATAAAATCCCAAATAAAACATGGGATATAATATCGATGAGGCGAATTATTAGTAGTCCCATCACTCTTAGTTCGACGAGATGCAATTTTTATAGATTTAATATACTTTCACTATTAGTTCATGGTGCAGTCAAACTAATGGAGCCCAAGTTTGAACTGTATATCAAGACCTATTGGTCTGCCTCTGCGTCGGAGCTTCATAGTGATTATTGATCTCATATATATAGGGTGTGTTTGGGCGCCTGTTTTTTGCATTTTCCGGTTTTGATTTTGCTGTTTTTCATGTTTGGGCGCCATTTCTCAGAATGAGTTCTACCAGAACTCATTCTCCGTTTTTGAAGATGGAGGCAAGAAGCCAAAAACTGGACTTGGGTTCCTTTTTGGATTCTCGTTTTTGGATTATCATTTTCCATTCCCCGTGAACCTTTGTCTGTCATCCATACCCCTGTGCTACCCCTATTCTCTTCCACACAACACACAGACGAAATTAGAGAGAGAGAGAAGACGATGAGGAATACAAACCCAGTTGTAAACGATGAGCAAGACAAACCCAGTTTGTCTTGGGAAAAAATTTCAGATGTAGACGATGTGGAAGACGAACCCAGTTTGGAGATTTGGAAAAAAATTCAGATCTAGAAGACGAGGAATTGAAAGTCTCTTCTTTCTTGCACAGATTTTTGGTTGTTGAATTGAATGAGGTTTTGGGTTTTCCAATTAGAGACTTTGGAGATGACGACACTGTAGCAAATTGTGTGAGAGAGAGAGGCAACAAATCTGATGGGTAATTACCCAAAACAAATCTGATGGGTCGGTGGAACAATTAATGGGTGAGGGTTAATTTGGGTCGGTGGAACAAGGCATAGGTTGCCCACGTGGCATGGCTGAGGGTTAATTTGGTAAAATCCATACCAAAACTCATTTTCATCATTTTTCTCCCAAACACTACTACTTTTGCAAAATACATTTTGCACATTTCTCCCAAACACTCTTCCCAGATTCAAAACTCATTCTGGCCATAATCCAAAAAATCAAAAAGCCAAAAAGCCAAAAATGAAAAGCTGAAAAGTTGGCTCCCAAACACCCCCATAAACATGCTTCCACCACAATTTTTCTAATTAAAGCATTTTTATTCAGATGTCCCATGTAGAAGGAGGAAGGTACTTCCACTTTGGCAGAAGTTGTATAATTAAAACCTGAAGTCACTGGACCAACTGGAGAAACTAAGCAGTGGGCTTTTAATTGTCATCACGCAGGGATGTTAATATAGTTGGGATGCTCACACTTCGTTCTGAAGTTGTTGTACTTTAGATCCCATTTATCTTTGAATTGTATTTGTTTTACAGATTAATAATTAAATTCGTTTTTGCAGATACAAGAAAAAAAAAAGAAAGAAAGAAGAAGGCAGCTGGAGAGACCAAGCAACCAGATCTGTCATTCTCATGTAAAACATCCACTTATTGTGCTGGTGAACTTTCTTCTATGACAAACATAAACGTTGGAACCATGGGAAAACTAAGAATAACAAAGAAGATTATATAATTAAGACCTTATGCTCTCAGAGGTATCAAAACCAAACCAAACGTTCTTTAACAATAAAATTGTGAAACAATTGTTAATGTGAGTATGTTTGGCTCCACCAGAATCATCTTGGGAATCGAGAACTGGGACTTCCTTTTCGTCGTTCCATCTATGTATCCATCCAATAAACACAGTTCATGAATTGGGTCAGAATCTAACAAAGTTAAACATATAACAACGACATAGCATCTCTTCTCAGAAAAATTGCTTCCCGGGCCAACAAAACCTGCTTCCATAACTGGTTGGTCCGTAACATTTCCATTTACACCTATCTGGCAAAGATCCAACTTCTGGATTATAAGGATTCTTTGCAACTTCAACAACCCACTTCAGCATTTTCCGGTGACGCTCGAGCTTTCTCTTCCGATCCGGAACCTCTTCGATACTTGCATCTGAAATCATATTACCATTGCCATTAGACACATTTTGTGTAACATCCAACTCATTCTTGTGCGAATCCAAATGCGAGAATCCCGATGGAAAAGCCCCTATAAACTGTGACACCAACTCCATCAAAGCTCCGCTCAGATTGGTTCCACTTTCTAGTAAACTACCATTTGAGCCTTTGTCTTTAACAATTTCCTGTAACCTTCTGTCCAATCTATCCAAATATTTCACAAAAACCAATTTCACAGCAGAACCAACACCAGAACCTAGCCCTGATTCTTGGATCACCCAGTCCCACAACACAACCCACTTTTGGAAACCCTATCATAACCAACAAACACAGTTCAATTGGGTCAGAATCTAACATCAGAGATGTAGAACTTAAAAGCCAGAAAAACAGAAAGCAGAAAGAGAAAGGAAGGCATTACCTCTGAATATTTTATAAGTTATTCGCCTGGAGTTTCTTGAGAGAAGAGAAGGAAGCATGTGCTAGAAGCTTTGTTTCGGAGTTGTATAGGGGAGAGGTTATATGCTCTCCGACAGTCAAAACAGAAGACTCTGAATCAAAAGGTCTTTTTTTTAATCAGCTTATCGATAGCCAGGAAGACCCAATTATAAGGTACCCATTTGATTCTTCTCACCCTCATTCACTTCAAAAACTATACAGATATGTTGTATATGTTCTGAAATCAATTTTGTCATAGAAGACGAAACTCAATTTTGTTTACCATCTATTTGAGGTCGGCTATGTGAATCTATTTTCGAATTCTATGACTTGATTCTTTTATCTAACTTGCTATTTTCTATGGCGATGACAATACAGTATCATAAACAAGGGACCCCATAAACAAATATGCAAGACAGATCAGTAGAGAAAAATAATTGATGATACTGCTTTGATCGTCTTCTATGACTTGACATTCTATCTTCACCCGACGTACAAATATTCTAAGACTACGAAAGAAAACATGTACTATTTATACTTTTGCGGCTAGAGGAACCAAACTAGTCTATTGGCAATTAAACCTCTTGTATCCGTTACATTTAATTAATCATTTATCTTTTTTGCTGTTCAAAAAAAATTGTAACGTTCAGGTAGGTAATATTATATGTAATTACAAATCCAACTATACAAGGAAAATATTTATTCGTATTTATTAACCCCTCTTGGCAAATTCTAGACAACAATTTGGTAATCTTCATGTGAGTTATACACGTATGTAATCACAAATCCACACGTAATAGGAAAATATTAAGGAAATTGATTTTGGCCAGCAGCTCCAAACATTAACTTTTAACGTTAATGTGTGCAATATGAAAGTATTTAATGTAATTAATGGGTCTACATCTTCCTCTCACAATGCAGTGGTCCCCATTGTAGTGGTCCCACATTGACAGTAATTTGGTTCGTATCTAACGTCTTCGTTCACCCCAAACTTGAAGTAAATGACATTATCAATTCACCGTGAATGCAAGAGACGTTATTTTTGCAATCCAAAAATGACATAAGAAACTTGTGAGTGAATCCACAAGTATGAGACCCATTCAAAATCTCTTAAATGTTTTTGTGCAATTTTGTGAAGCAAATTATCTATGAGAGGAGTATGTTGGGAGTAATGAGTGGACATATGTTCTCCATTATTCTTTAATTTTTTCTAATTTAGGTAGTACTCTAGATCTTTTTTCCAAAGATATCCTATTGTGTGATTTGTATTTGAATAAAACCAGGAGAAGATGACGCAGCGTTGTAGCGGAAATAGACTAGATATCGTTCTAGCAGACGAATGAGTGACTAGATATCGTTCTAGTAGACGAATTGGTTAGATCTCGTTCTAACAGACGGGTTCTTGAATTGACGCAGCGTTGTAGCGGAAATAGACTAGATATCGTTCTAGCAGACGAATGAGTGACTAGATATCGTTCTAGTAGACGAATTGGTTAGATCTCGTTCTAACAGACGGGTTCCTGAATCCACAAGAAAAAGATAAGCAACCTTGTGCACAAGGAAAATAGAGAGAACTCTAGAAATATTATTTGATAGTTGAATGAATTGTTATGAAAGGTTACATCCCTATTTATAATAAGCAAATCCTAATTCAACTAGGACTCAAACTAATTAAAGAAAGAGCAAATCCTAATTCAACTAGGACTCAAACTATTTAAAGAAGAAACAAATCCTAATTCAACTAGACTAAGAATCCTAATAAAATTGAAAATCAAAATTAAACCGAATACGAAAAGATAATAATTCTAACCTGAACGAAAATATTCCTAATCATAATCTTATTCTAAAGCAATAAAAATAAAAATAAAGGAATTTTCCAATATTGTCCTGCATCATTCCCTCTCTCTTAAAAAAAACTCGCCCTCGAGTTTCTACTGCTTGAAGAAACTTGATTAGTCTGATCTTGTCCGCATCAACTTTATACTTCAAATTAATCTTCTCAAATATGAACTTCAAAAATGAACTCCATGCGATTGCACCTCCAAAATATTGTAGTGTCCCCTTCCAATATTTAGCAAGTCGAGCACGAGTAAGATAATACCCAAAACACGTGGAATGCTTTATAGAAAAGTATACTTGCGATGATCTCTTCTCTGCATGCTTCAACTTGTTGACAAGATTCACTAGACGAATATTTGGAATCCAATCAAATTGCTCCACACCAAGAAAATCTACAAAAGCAACATCAGCATCCTTCAGAGTACAATCATGGTGTAAATCCATTCTTTGAGTGTGTGCGTCGGATGGATTGTTGATCGGTTCTCCTGAAGTTAATTCTTTCAAATCCGACTTACCTTCGCTTGTGTTGCTAGTTTTCTTTTCCGCATCAACACTATTGTTGGTATCGACCACCTCCAATAGAAAATAATTCTGAACCTCGGCAACTTGATCACTATTAGTGATATTAATTTTTAGCTTCTCACCATCATCCGTATCAATTTTCTTATTATCATGAGCCCTTTCTTGATTGAGATCGGCCTTTAGATCTGTGTCAGACCTATTCACCTCTTCCTCATCAAGTTTTAGTTGGCCTTCTTGTTTTGAGAACCCAAAACCATCGTAACAATTGTGAAGCAACTGGCCTGAATTTGACGGACCTTAACTCATCTTGTGACCCTCAGAACTTGATTGATTGGAACTCTTTGACATATTTCTTGAGTAATTTGTATCCGCAATAACTTTGTTATTATACTGGGATGGATACTGCGAATTAAAATTATCTCAAAACAATCTTTTAGACTCAAGCTTTCTCATGTATTCTTGATATACCAGCTGCCCACGATTTGATTGAAGAAATCTGGTAGCCATCAACTGTCTCATCTTACACCATGTTTTGATAGACTGTTTGTATTGTCGTCTTCGATTGGATTGCAACTGTTCCCACCACGTAGAAATATAACCTTGTAGTTTATGTGCTACATATCGAACTTCATTCTCTTTTTGAATTTCCATATATTCAAGGAATTTGTCAACTTTTCGAAACCAATAAATAAAATCCTCTGGATGACAAAACCCATCAAAATTAGGAATTATTGGTTGTACCTGAATATTCAAAAAAGTGTGATTCATGCAGTTAAGCTCATCAAACTTTGAACCACCGCCATCATAAACTAGGTAGTTTGTGATAGGCCTAGGAAAATTTCCTAAGCGACCAAGATCATTGCCCACCCTTGGCTCACGTGCCTGTCAAACACGAACCTGTGGATCTCGTGCATGTTGATCACAAGTTGGAACATCAAGATCAGGAAATGCTGGTAGCCTAGCATTGATTGCAACAGTCAACGTACTAAGCATAGTGCGTATCTCTGCCAGTTGTTGTCGTTGCCCATCGATCGCACCCCATACCCCATTAATCCCACGGTCTCCAAAGGTTTGTTCTCCATCTTTGGCCATTGAACAAGGGAGGACCTTGCTCTGATACCACTTTGACGCAGCGTTGTAGCGGAAATAGACTAGATATCGTTCTAGCAGACGAACGAGTGACTAGATATCGTTCTAGTAGACGAATTGGTTAGATCTCGTTCTAACAGGCAGGTTCTTGAATCCACAAGAAAAAGATAAGCAACCTTGTGCACAAGGAAAATAGAGAGAACTCTAGAAATATTATTTGATAGTTGAATGAATTGTTATGAAAGGTTACATCCCTATTTATAATAAGCAAATCCTAATTCAACTAGGACTCAAACTAATTAAAGAAAGAGCAAATCCTAATTCAACTAGGACTCAAACTATTTAAAGAAGAAACAAATCCTAATTCAACTAGACTAAGAATCCTAATAAAATTGAAAATCAAAATTAAACCGAATACGAAAAGATAATAATTCTAACCTGAACGAAAATATTCCTAATCATAATCTTATTCTAAAGCAATAAAAATAAAAATAAAGGAATTTCCCAATATTGTCCTGCATCAGAAGACCATTAACTTTTCATTGTGGGCGTATTTTGGTCAACTTGTACGTGTAGGGATTTTGAAAATTTGGGATTGTAAGGATATCTTGGTCATTTTATGTCTCTGAGGCTGGTATGACCATTTTACAATGCAAGGCTCATAAGAGTATTTTATGTCAGTGTGGAGGTTTTAGTCAATTGGTATAATGAAATTGTATCAAACATTTTCCAATGTGAGGGTAAGTTGATCGTTTTATATTTGTGGGATTTTGATAATTTTGTATATGACAAGATATTTTGATCATTTATGCTACAATCTATATTGGTCAACTAATTATAAGTATATATGAGTTGGGGGTGTTTTTCTCATGTTGTACTTCTAGGATTAAATGACTCCGAAAAGTCGATTCATCCTTTTGCTTGTGTTACTAATATAAATTTTTTTTTTTTTTTTTTTGCATATGTCAGGCATTTTGATTATTTTGCATCAAAAGAGCTAGGTGCAATTTATTTTTTTACGTATAGTCAAGGACATTTCAGTCACTATTAAATATTGTTAGGTATTTTTGTTATTTTGCATGCATAAGTCATTTTCATTATTTTGCATCAGGAGGGCTAGGTGCATTTTATTATTGCTAGGTATTTTTGTCATTTTACAATGTAACAGCCGTAAATCAAAGCAGGCCACAAATCCAAACTTCAATATTCAATTAACACCAATAAGACTCAATTCACTGAACGATTGCCCTTTCTTTGGGTAGTGCTAATGTCAAAACCGTTTTTGTTTGTGCCAAAATTCTAGTGTTTAAAAACCTTGTACCATGTGCAAGGTACAAACCTTTTATGCACTACAGGTTTGGCACAAATAAAAATGGTTTTGGCGTTATTATTTCCCTCTTTTTAACCTCCATAAGGAGCAGCGTTGTTTTTGAGGTAAAACTTAGATATTGATCGGGTATAAAATCCCGAAAGAACATGGATACATAATAGTATAATACCATGCGAATGTCTTATTAGTTTGACGCCCAAGATGCAACTTCTAGGATAATTTCTTTTCAGAGCCTGCCTTGAGATTATAGAGGCTTAAAGTGAATTTTAAAAAATAGGCCCCTTGTTTTTTAAAAAAAAAAAATACTTCAATATAGGTGACTATATATGTGAAAAATAGTAAACATGGTATTTTAGCTTCATAAGTTAACTAAAATAAAGTTTTTAATTTTTTGATACTATTATGACAAAAGAATCAAACATATCAAATCCCGCTCATTCTCAAACTAATTAATCGAATTATTAACTTTAATTGTAAGATAATATTTATAATAATAAGAGAATTCTTTAACATTTTTTTATCAAAGTTTGTTCAATGAAAATAAATTATTGTGATTTAATTATGGTCACAATTGTTTTATTTGTGAATTTGATATAAAAAGTTAAAGGTAAAATAGAAATAAATAAAAGAGAATTAAAAAATTATCAAAACAATTTATGGTTTGCAAAGATTTTTGAAGATTAATCTTTAGTAACATCCGTAAAAGACAAAACTGTAATATATTAATCTAATAGAAAAATAAGAAAAAAAATATGAAAGACGATTCAATCAACTGCTAATGAACAATATTTTCAATCTCTAAATGCAATGTTTTTCAACACATCTTTTCTTGGGTTCAGCTTCTGCAAAATAGCGCTAGTAGTTTCTGTGATCATTTAAGATAATGTTGACTTTAGAGTTTTGACTAAGTTCCGGACGAGATTCAATTCTTCGCTTTTGGCGAGTAATCCCACCTATATTTAATACAATTATAGAGCGCAAGACATGGATTAATCCTATAGAAAAACAAGAAAAAAGATTGTTCTGCCAAAGAGATCTAATGAGTTTTGAACCAAAAGGTCCTCCTGGTTTTCAAGATTTCACACTGTCCCATAAGGCCAGAGCATGCTATATCTTGGAAAAGCCTCTATATATATAATATAAATGTTTCATATTGGAATGCCCCTAATTTTTGCTTAATTTTTTGGGCCTAAAAGAGCTACACCTCTCTTTAGGTCAAGGTCGGCCTTGTCTTTCCGCTATTAGTTCACGTACGGTCCAGTCAAGTAAATAGGCCTTAATTTCAAACTTTTTTTTAACGGCGAAAAGAATTTCATTAACATAAGGATTAAAAGATGAAATCAGTACAATAATGAAAGAAATGCATTGAGAGATGTTCAAAGAGTACAATAACTCTTTTACTATTGCTAATCTCAAACACTTAACCTACCTCCCCAACCACTCATTTTCTTAAAAACAAAATAACAAAAAATGTATTAACATTGTTGACAAGATTCCAAAAAAAACAAAAACCCCTATTCTTGACGGGAATTTGTCGCCATAAAAATCCTTGAAAACCTGCGCTGCTTCCCTTTACCTATTAAGCCCAGCACTGCCACCACAAACGCGTAAAAATAATTCCCTTACATCCCTTAATCATATATTCATGTGGTTGATTTAAACTTCAAGTATTTATTTAGAATTCAGAATCTTAATTTTTGAATGAGAAATTCGAACACTAAATCATTACTTACGCAAATCCAGTTGAGCAAAATTTTATGCAGGGCATTCGGAAAAAATAATTTTAATAGTAATGAACGATTTAGATTTTTCGTGTGCAACCGAAAAAAGGGTCCCATAAACCGTTGTACATTTTCGGTTAAGAGTCCATGTAGGCAAGCACATATGAGAATTGGGCATTTCTCCGTTGAATTAACGGCGAGGACGAAATCGATTTAATGATTGTTGCGGGGTGGCGTGCCAATTTAGTTGGGTTGTCTACTCGCGTTATGATTCTCCTTGCCTTGACCCTTTTTAATCTTTTAATTGTTAGAGAAATCACCACACGCACAATAATGGAATACGAAAACAGTAAAGCAATCAACACAGGAATTTACGGGGTTCCTCAAAACCGGGTACCTCCACGGAAGCGAGAGCGAGTCTGTTTATTATTATGATAAAAAAATCGGCTAGGATTTTTACAATAGAGAGTATATATAGCCCAACTCTATTCCAACCCTAATTATTCCGTACCGTACCGTTGTCATTGGTGGGCCGCAAGGCCGAATTAATAAACAATTCGGATTGGCCATTTCCGATTAACGATGAGGACAAAATTGATTGAAATTAAAACTGCAAGGATGCAATAGAAACAATTAAATCCATAGGGACGAAAATGAAACACAGTACATTTTGCAGGAACTAGGATTTCGTAATCGTCAATGGTCACGGAGACCTCTTCTTCTTGTAGTACTCCACCGTGATCCATCTATTCATCCACCAAAAAATTCAACTCAGTCAGAAACTCAAACCATTTTTGCAGTAAATGAAAAACTTGAAATCCAAGTACAGGTAATAGAACTTTAGCAAACAGGAAGGTAGAGAAAAACAAAAAAGAGAAGACAAAGAAACGCCTTACCTTTGACAGTCTTGGCTTGTCCTTAAAGTTTCTGAAATGGAGAGAGAGAAAGGGGATAGAGAATTTTGGTTGCAGAGTCGGGTTTCGCTTCAGCAACGAGTTCTCTGTGACCATGACAAGTCACTCCATATATATAGAGGCAGCCCGAATCTTTTGTCCCGAAAATCTCCATCTCCTAAACTTTCTTTCTGTTTTATTTGGGGTCGGCTACATGAATCTTAAGACAATTATTTATTTTCATCGAACCTTCTACAAGAACAAAGGGGATGGCAGTACAGCATCACAAACAAGTATGAAAGGAAAAGTAAAGACAAACAATTGATGCGATAATGCTTTGATCGTCTTTTTTGCAACTTAATATTCTATCTCTATACAATATTACAAGATTGAACAACTGGAACAGAAAGACAGGCTATTTATAATTTCGCGGATAGAGTGTATAACTAGTCTGATGACAATGTTTACTCGAATATGGAATGTGGGGCCTATTATAAACCGGAAACAGATCCCCTCCGGTATATGAAAGGATGGAGCCAGGGAGAGGCTAGTAGGGGCAGTCGTCCCCCCCTACATCTTAAAAAATTCGTACTATTACAGTTAAAAAAAATAATAGTAACAAAAAAAATAATAATTGAAACAGCTTTAATATTTATCAAGCTATGAAATAACGTACTTTGTACCAAAATTGGTTTTAATGAAGTTTAAACACAATTCTTCTAAACAAAACAACACCCAAAATTTATAACCCAACTCATTTCAGGGACTGAAGGCCCATTCACTTTTAAAAACTAAGGTTTATTGAAATTTTGGAAGCTCAAAACTCTTTAACATGGTCTGTTGGCACCAAAGTAAAAATTCTTATCGTTGTCTCAATTTTATTTTATTTTTTTGTTGTGTATAGCTGTCCCCCTACGCCAAAATCCTGGCTCCGTCCCTGGGTATATGAAGGACTCCGTGGTCTAATTTGTCAGTTTGTGGATTTGTTCCGCGCCTACTTTGATTATTCATAATTTCACAGGGTTAAATAGAGATTACCCCCTTAATCTATCACCATTATTCACTTTACCCTATTCATCAAAAAATCCGTACACCTTGCCCCTTAATATATCATTTAGTGTCTCTTTCTGTTACTCTTAAGTCTATATTTGAGCGTTAGGTCTTTCTTATTATATGCAAATATGAATAACTTATAACATAAATGACACTTTTGTATCGGGAGTCAAAATTAAAGTATTCACAAATTCTCTCTAGGATTATCAAATATAGAGTCTTGGTGGGCTCCAAATAGCAAATAATTGACGGAGACAAGAATGTTTCTTGAATTAGAGGATGTACTTAAAAAGATTAGAAGAAAATTTAATATATGGCAATGTCTTATTGGAAAAAGAGATATTTTGGTCATAAATTACTCACAGGTGCAAGTTGTATCGGAATCTAACGCTTAAGAGTGACATAAGGGGCTAAATGGTACTAAAGGATAGATGAAGGGGCTAGGGTTGGGATTTTAGATGAAGGGAGTAAAATGAAAAAGTGTGATAGTTTAAGGGGAACCATTATTCAAATTGCTCATTTTTTAGAACTCGTCGAGAATATTGATCACAAAAAAAATTGTATTTATGAGATGATGCTTGATATGGTTTCGAAACATATTTATCGTGCGATAAATCAGATAAATGGGTAAAGATATGGTTCCGTCTTGCAATCTCTTATTATGAAGTCATATTAACCATTATGCCATCATGCAATATTCATCATGGTCAATTTAATGAAATAATTTTCAAAAGTGAACGATTCAAGTTATCCAAGTGAACCGGAAAAAAAAAAAAAAAAAAAAACACGCAAATTAGACCGTCCAGTTCATTTTCATGGACCGGAGACGATCTAAATTATATGCCCAACTCTAGAGAGCAATTTTGAAACGTCTACGTGTGTAATACCTAGGTGAATCCTCCTATACTTGGAAAATAATTATCTGCATTCGCATTTAATAGTATAGTCCAAGTAAAGATACCAATCCACCTGTACTTGGAAAATAATTATCTACCCGGGTGTATGTAAAAATCTACTTTTGGGAAACATTTACTAGCACTTATAAATTTTCCTAAAATGAATTTTAAATCCATATACTTGAGAAATATGAAATTAATTTATTCCCTCTGTGGTGTACCGCCTTTACTTGGACAATAATAAATCATTTCTTGTCAGCTTTCCCATGTGTAACTGTAAATCCATCTATACTTGGAAAATACTTATTAGCATTTGTTAATTTTCCTAAGATGAAAACAAATAACAATACAAAGCAAAGACGAAAAGAAGTAATTAAACAACCAAACCTTGACACTAGCTAGTTTGGTATTTAATGTATGCGTCTACATCAAATTTGAATTTAAATGGCACTAATGATTCACCATTAGCGTCACAAACATAGCATGATACACAAACTTGTGAGTGAATTCACAAGCATGGGACCGAGTCAAAAAGTCTTAAATATGTTTGCGTAATTTTATAAGGCACATTCATCTTTAGAAATAGTAGTTCTTGGATGAAACCGGCACACCATAAAATTTAACTTTGTGTATAATTTCGTTGCTCTCCGTTTATCCCAACGTGAATTCCAGCTCGATTTATCCCAAAGTACTGTTCCTTTTTTAAGAAGTGTTAGTGGTTGCTGGCAAGGATTAAACCTGTAAGTCTTGTGTATTAGAGCAGTGTCGGAATCATGATTTATTTTTTTTATATGGGATGCCGAAATATAAACTCGGGTAGAAGAAATAAGTTTTTAAAACTTGAAAACCCAAATTTCTCCAGTCCCAAAGCCTCAAATGAAAATTGATGAGAAAAAATAAACTTTCTCTAAATATACTTTTTACTCTTTGCTTTTTAATAAAGCCCAATTCTTGTACAAGGGTACAATAAGTAGCCCAAATTGTTGCGTTAAAACATAAATGAACAGCCCAATCCTCTATAACTACAGTTCTACATTGAAAATGTAAATCGGTTTTCGACTTTACTAATGGGTGCCAACAACATAGAAGTACGCAAATGGTGGCTAGCTCATGTGATAGAGCTCTTGAATACCCCACACTGCATCCCGCGATCGAGTTCCATTTCCCCCTCCCCCCATGTAATAGAGTAGGGAAGCCAATAGAATTACGTTTGCATTAGCATGTACATATACTACTCCATGTAGTGCCCTGTATGCCCTGGCACCATCATCTCACAACATGAGTCCGGCCATGGTGCTTACTATTGGGATACCACTCCACTTGCAAGCATCCTTGAGTTTCATGACCAAAAGTGAACCAGCAGAAGATAATAATCTTTTATTCTCTTTTTTTTTGTCTTCTGTGTCTTTTCACTTGTGCTGAAGAAAGAGAAACCAAGCAACCAGGTCCATTATACTAGAGACTTGAAATTACTAGAGCCTTCACCACTTCGTGATTGATTCATCTGCACTATTCCCTAGTTGTACTGGAGATTTATCGATAAGTCAGCCTACAACCATGTCAAAGTAAAATTAAGAACAATAAGACCTGATACTCTCAACGGAATCAAAACCAAACCAAACGTTGTTCAACAAGAAAGTTTCGAAAAAATACATTCGACAATAATGAAATCCCCTTCCCTTATAATCGAGTATCCGGACCAATTTACGCGCACCTTAACTAAAGCAACCCTAAAGAACAATAACATTTATTGGAAAAATAGTAACCCTCTTTGTCACTGTGAAAAGGATTTCAAAATTCAATGAGCGTTCTCCAAGCTCCCTTTGTTTTACATTTAATTTACAATGGCTCACAGTGGGTGTACATGTTTTTGAGCTTGGGGCATTGATGCAACTAGCAAGGTAATGAAAATCAAATTATGCATTAATTTACAAAGGGTCTTGCTAACAAACAAAGGTAGCTTGGAGAACGCTCCAATACACATTTTACACTTTATAATACACTTTCACGCATTTTAATATATTTTTCACACATTTCAATACATTTTTTCAACCTTAACGCGCGTGTGCCTATTGGGCACACGTTAGCATTTTCCATTTACAAATGAACTAGAGCCAAGGTTCATATATCCTATCAACTCGGCTAGCTCTCTCATCCGCCAAACCACAAAGGTGGGTGGTTGTGTTCGGAAAGTTGTGTTCCTAGCACTTTTGGATTTTCTTTGGTTTCGGAGGCAACTGCGGCCTCCTACTTCATATCTGCTGAAGCTGATGATCTGGTTCTTCCCTATGTTCCTGTAGAAACAACAAAAGGATAGATAAGTCTAATTAGATGAACATTAGCCTATCGAACAAACAAAATAACTTAGCTGGATTATGATCAAACAAAAATCTTCAAAAACAATTTATTACAAATGGGAAACCCGACGGTATATAGGATTTTCGTGATGAAAAACTTTAGAAGTCCTGACGTTTAATTTGTAAATAGTCAATGAAGCAAACAAATCTTTGAGGACAACGATACTCATAAGAGAGGATTCAGTATTTCAGATCTTTCAAAAAACTTAAGAAAAGAAAAAATGATAGAGAGGAAAATATGAAGGCTGTGACGGTAACGCCATACCTCTTTAGGATGGTCAGTGATCACATCATTTAACAACTTGTCTCCAGCAAGTAGTCTCAATTTATGTATCAGTTGGGCTCGTGAGATCTTATTTTCCTGTTAGCGAACGAGAATCGGGAGGTTAATAAAGCAGAAAAGTAAATAACCTCTACATATATCACTCGGGATTAAATTTTATCTGCCGGTGGTGGAAAATGGAAATCGTGGGGTTTCTGTCACTGCCATTGGGTCCCACCTTTCATTTATCGTTATATTTTGAACCGTTTATATGCACGCCAAATATCCATTTGATTGGACATTGATAGCTAAATCAAAAATAAAGTCAACGTGAGAAAGATAAGCTGAACTTACGCGGAACGCGCTCATATATTTACCAATCAACCCCATTTCTGAAGAAGGCAAGACTCTCGACAATTTGGAAACCAGAACATCAAAACCCACGGATGGTGTAGCGGGTTTGTATATTGGAGCCTGAACCCTTTCGAGACCTTGTGAAATAAAAGCAAGATCCAAATAATGAAGCTTGAAAAGACATTAGGAAGCGCAATTGTATTTATTCTTCTTTTATCACAAAAAAAAAAATGGTGATACATATATACTAACAATTAAACAAAAATTAAAGCAAAACAAAATTGTAATTTGGCCCTTTACCTCTCATATTTGGAGGTCGGAAACTGACGACGTAGTTGGGAAAGATTCGGGAGTTCATGTAAGCCTCCCAAATTATGAGCTTCGTTGGTTTCGAGAGATTATAGACTCCAGAATCGAAGTCGTTAGAGCTTGGTTGGAATTTTCTTGAACCATTCCGTACTTCTTCCAATCTCCCCAATACTACATTACACAGTAATACATGACGAAGCCCATAGTCATCCTCAACCGACGACAATAATCTGCATGTTATTAAAAATGAGGATAATTAAGTAGTGAAAAATAAATTATTCCCCAAGTGAAAAGGAAAAAAAAAAAAAAAAAAGTGAGAAACTGTTAATTTTCAATATTTTTATTCGATTCCTCTGGTCGAGAAGAACCAATAAACTACAAAAGTTTAACGTAAAACTAAAAAACGCGAAACAAACAGTAGTTTGTTTGATTGTTTCATGCTCACCCATCGATGACGCATTCTAGAGGATACAAGCATACCGCAAAACCATCCTCGGTCTCAGATTGCCTGCATCTTTGGAACCCATGGGATATGATTCGACATATTTCGTTAATCGATCCCCCGTACCAGGCCTGCATCACATTCCCATTTCCTCCACATTTTTTCGCCATTTCAGACGAGGAAATGTGAAAAGCTTCCAACTGGCCTAGCCCATTGGGACCCGACCATGGGATCTTATGGACGGCCGCAACATTTTTGTGGTCCATTCCCATGCCCTGCGCAATCCATCCATTGATCATTTGATAGCATCTGTGTCCTTCTTGTACCCTGATCAATCCCTTTTGGTTGAAAGCACCGAATTCCTCAAAAACCGAAGAAGCAAATGAATCTTCTTCGGAATCAGAAACTGGGAATTCGTAATCGTCAATGGTCATGGACGCTTGTTCATCTTCTCCTGCGTGATCCATCTGTTCATCCACCAAATTAACAATTCAACTCAGTCAGAAACTAAAACCATTCTGCAGTTAATGAAAAGCTTCAAATCCGTCCGAGTACAGGTAATAGAACTTTTAGCAAACACAAAGGGAGAAAAACGAAAAAAAAAAAAGAGAAGAGGAAGAAAGGCCTCACCTTAGAAAATCTTCGTTCGTCGTTAGAGATTACAAAAAGCAAAGACAGAGAGATCAAAGAAGCAGGGGATGTGGAGGATTGGTTGCAAAAAGCAAAGACCGAGAGATCAGAGAAGCAGAGGATGTGGAGGATTGGTTGTGGAACTCCCTCTTTATAAGCAAGCTTTCTTACACAGGAGACAAAGTTCTTTGTATTTTGGCGGCGGGAATCTTTCGTCCCCATAATCTCCATCCCCACCGTGCTCTTTTTCCATCGCATACCGTCGTGTATTTCCCTGTTTTGCAACAATGAAAGATTGTTGATTAGGAAACTGTCAAAATAAAGGACTCCGATCAACTGATCGGGGTGAAGAAATAGAACCAGTTGAAGGTATCCGGTTAGCCAAACGAAACTAAACTTTGTTTCTCACCTATTTGGGGTCTGCTACGTGAATCTTTTTTCGATGTTTTTATCATTATTTATTTTCATCTAACTTTCTACAATAACAAAAGGGATGGCAGTACAGCATCACAAACAAATATGCAAGGAAAAGTAGAGTAAACAATTGAGGCGATAATGCTTTGATCGTCTTTTGCAACTTAATGTTCTATCTCTGCGCGATACAAGATTGAACAACTGCAACAAAAATACGGGCTATTTATAATTTCGCGGATAGTGGATCTAATTAGTGTACTGGCAATTTTTACTCAAACATAGAATGTGGGGCCCGTCATAAGCAGGAAACAAATCCTCTCCGGTCTATGAAGGACTCCACGGTCCAATTTGTCAGTTTGTGGGTTTGTTCCGAGCCTACTTTGATTGTTCACAATTTCACAGGGTTAATTAGAGATTACTCCCTTAATCTATCATCATTATTCACTTTACCCTTCGTCTGAAAATCCATACACCTTGCCCTTTAATATACAGTATCATTTAGTGTCACTTAACTCCTTCTGTCACTTTTCTGTCTGTATTTGAACATTAGGTCTCTCTTCTGACATGCAAATATGAATAACTTATAACATAAATGACATTTTTTTACGGGAATATCATCTATTACGATTCACATTTAAAATATTGACAAATTCTCTTATAATTATTCTTGTTTCGGATTATCAAATTAGAGTATTGGGGGACCCCAAAAAGCAAATAACTAACGTAGAGAAGCAAGTTTCTTGAATTAGAGGATGTACTTAAAAAAATAGAAGAAAATTTAATACAGGGCAATGTCTTATTGGAAAAGGAGATATTGTGGAGAAATCTTGACAGAAGAGTGACAGAAAGGGCTAAATGATACTAAAGGATAGATTAAGGGCTAAGTGTAGAATTTTTTAGATGAAAGGAGTCAACTGAAAAAGTTCGATAGTTTAAGTGGATAATCAATAACTAACTGTTATTCGAAATATTCATTTGTTACAGCTCGTTGAGAATATTGACCACAAAAAATGGTATTTATCAGATGGTTATTGATATGGTTTCAAAAAATATTTATCGTATGATAAATCAGCTAAATGGGTATCGATCTGGTTCTATCTTGTAATCTCTTATTATTTTTAGACAAATGCAATATTCAGCATGGTCAATTTTTTCAAATAATTCTAAACAATGAACAATTCAGATTATCAAAGTGAGCCAAAAAATAAACCAAAAACAAGCAAATTAGACCATCATTTCATTTTCATGCACTGGAGACGATCTAAATAATATGCCCAACTCTAGGAATTGGGAGATAGGAGTTGTCCCTTAAGGGGTTCCCATCTGGCCGTCTGTGCTCGGCAATCAACGGCCTAGATCTGTTCGGACCCAAACAGATCTGCATTGTTCATTACTGAACGAGCATGGACAACTTGGATGGGGACAACATGCATGTTGTCATGTTGTCCCTTAAGACAGCAATTTTGAAACGTCCAAGTGTGTAATACCTAGGTGAATCTACCTGTACTTGGAAAATAATTATTTGCATATCCACCTGTACTTGGAAAATAATTAATTGCATTTTTACAAATCACATGTACTTGGAAAATAATTATGTGCATTTAATGGTATTGTCCAAGTAAAGGGGATACAAATCCACCTGTACTTGGGTTGAGCAATTTGAAATTATCTTAGTGCCTTCGGAGAAAATGAATACTGCTAATTGTTAGAAAAATGAGAATAATGAATCATTTCTTGTAAGCTTTCCCAAATCAAGAGTTATGATAAATAGAAGTATAATATATATTAAAGTCTAGACATCAATTTTGTACCTTGAATTAATGTGATTAATTCTTATGTAATTATAAATCCCATCTATAATTGGAAAATAGTTAGCATTTGTTAATATTCATAAGATGCAAACAAATAAAACTACAAAGCAAAGACGAGAAGAAGTATACAACTTGTATCCATCAACTTGGAAGAAGTAAACGACCAACCTTGACACTTGTAAGTTTGTATCTAATGTAATGTTTTGTCTGTCACATTAGTAGTGAATTATCAGTGTCATTTAAATTCAAATTTGTTGTGACGCAGACATTAGGTTCCAAGTTAGTGAGTCCACAAGCATGGGACCCAGTCAGAGACATTGATTCTGAGCAGTAAACTAAATTTGAGGGTCAATACCATTTTTGTGAGTCAAACCATTGTTGGTATTTGGTATACTCTCTCCGCCACGTTTTGCTTTCCTTTTTGTTAAAAAAAGTGCATTATTTTGGACAAAAATAGTTTTTTTTTTTTGTTTTTAGTTGCTATTTTAAAAAGTTTTTAGCACCAAAGAAAATAAAAATTTATTGTGATTCAGGCCACATTGTGATTTAGTAGCTCGGGTATACATCTAGCCTTTTTCCTCTTCAAGTTTAACATGCAAATTCGTTCTTTTTTATCCGTCTGGTTGGGCCAATTATTGTGTAGCATCCAAAAATGAAATAGTGGACTATGTATTAAAGAACGAAAGGAGTAACTTAAGTTGGGTTTTAATGACAAAGTACTTTACAAGCTCTATCATCCATTGTCTTCATAGTATCCATAAGAGCCCTAAGAACTTTTCAGTTATCTGCAGCCATAAGAACTTTTATCTGTCATCTACATCATGTCTCAAATTTGTTAGGATAACTCCGTTGTATTTTTTTCTCTGATGTGATGAATAGTGGATCAAGTGTAACGTCATTGCTTGAAACTAATACTGTGGTGTAGTTGCTGCAGATGGCATTGTTAGCTTCATCTATGAAGTACAGAAAAGTTATAGAAATGGTCCTTTAGGAACTCATATAGAGCACCGCAAGAAGCATAATGACTTTAATCCTCTTCTTGATGGCTGAAGCATTGTGTTTAATTTTTTCAAAGTTGAACTTGAAGCATAAGGTGTTTAGTTAATTGGTTCTAATTGTGACCAAATTATGCAGATGTGAGCAGGGCAATTTGTTCACGCCTTGCTAAGGACACGCAAAGCCACACTGAATGCCAAATTCTTTGAGCTGTGAAATCAAGCACGGGCAATGAATTTTGATGATCCAGTCCATTCAATATGTTAAACATGTTTTTAAGAGTTCCCACGAGGAATCACCAAGAATAATATGCCTAGGTAGGTCTTGATCCGAATAGTTTTTCACAAAACTGCATATATACCATTTTAGTCATGCATCCTATATATCAAACTCGGCTAACTCTCTCATTCACCTAACCACATTGGCAGATTTCCTTAGATTTCTGAGCCATGTATGCCATCCCAATGCTTGAATTCGGAATCAAAACCCTTCCTCCTATTTCAGTTCTGCTGAAGCTTATGATCTTGTTCTTCTCTCAAGCGTCTGTAGAAACAACACAAGGACAAATTACTTTAGCTAGTTGAACATTAGCCTACTGGATAAGTAGTGCTGTGAGAAGAGTGTGAGTGGAGACGCCATACCTCATTCATACAGGACTTGATCACATCGCTTAACAAATTGTCTCCAGCTACTTGTCTCGTTCGATGGACCAGTTGGGCTCGGGAGATCTTTTTTCCTGTTAGCAAATCAAAATTGAAATTCTTATGCCATGCTTAATTAAATATAACTCAATGAAATAGAAAAGAAAACCAAAAATGGTGATTTTTTTCTTTTCTGGTACAAAACAAACTAGATCCGTCGTGTTCAGCTCGGGCCAAAAAGGAAACAACCTATGTATAACACTATAATCCAAACTCTACGAGCAAGGAAATCCAAACATACTGATCATAAACTTTTCACTTTGTTTTCTTTAATTTTCTTACATTTTCCTATTTAGTAATTCATGATACAAACTGTCCTTGCTGGGTGAAAAGAAAAGTAAGGCAAGATGAACTTACACGGAACGCACTCAAGTATTTATGAATCAACGCCATTTTTGAAGAGTGTAATACACTCGACAATTTGGGAATCACAACATCAAACCCCAGAGTGGGTTTGCGTACTGGTGTCCGAGCCCTTCCAAAACCTTGTGAAATAAAATCAAAATCCAAATGAATGAAGCTTAAAAACACACTGGGATTAACAAACCACCAAACAAAATAGTAATTTGGCCCCTTACCTCTGTTATTTGGAGGCCTGAAACTGACGACGAAACTGGGAAAGATTCGAGAGTTCATGTAAGCCTCCCAAATCACGAACCTTGTTGGTGTCGAGAGATTATCCACTCCAGAATCAAAATCGTTAGAGCTCGGCTGGAACTGTCTTGAACCAGTTGATACTTCTTCCAGTTTCCCCAGTACTACACTACACAGTAGTACATGCCGAAGCCCATAGTCATCCATAATTGACGACAATACCCTGCGCAGAGTCAATTAAAAAAGAAAATAATAAGAGGAGAAAAATAATTAGTACTATTTCCCGAAGTGGAGAAAAAAAGTGAGAAATGGTTCATATCTTTGATTTACATTTCACTCCTTGTCTCAGGCATTTGGGATCTTACCAAGAGACACCAAACTTTTCTGGTGGCTTTTTTCAGGGTTTTTTTCAATCCCTCTAGTCTTTTATTCAGATTGGGTCAAATATTTTGGAAATGCCAATTTGTCTATTTTTGTGACCAAAGTAAACAAAAAGCTGCTTAGAAACACACAAAAAAGAAAAAAAAATCTATTTTTTCTGACCACAAAAATTTTGACATAAAAAAGTTCATTTGAAAAAAATTAAAGAACAGCTAAAAGTTGATTTTCTTCAAATTCAATAACTAGATTTTATTAGTAAACAGATAATGGAAAATAATGTGAATTCTGTTGTTTCATGCTTACCCGTCCATGACCAACTCCAGTGGATACACTACAAGAAATTTGGTCATTGGAGACGAATGAAATCGTCACAAAAAGCATGGTTTTTGTCTCTGATAGTCTTGGTGACGAAAAATAGTTTTGTCACCTATAGGTTGTCTCCGAAAGTCACCTATACTAAATTTTGGTGACGAAATTTTTCGTCACTAACCGGGACAGAAATTGGGTGACGAAATTATTGTTTCGTCACCTATACTAAATTTTGGTGACGAAATTTTTCGTCACTAACCGTGACAGAACCGTAATAGAAATTGATGAAGTGGCGCTGATTTGGTGCTGATGTGGCCGCTGACGGAGCGCCTAAGTGGCCGCTGGTGTGGCGCTGATGTGGCACCTCTGTGGGGGCTGGCGTGGCGCCTCCGTGGCCGCTGGCGTGGCGCTTGAAAATTTGAGAATTTGCTGCTCCTGTGATTCGAACCGGAGACGTCTCTTGTGCGTGGGCGCGCGCGAACCAACTGAGACAGGCAAGCCATCGTGTTATATAAGCACCTTTTTAATATTTATACTATACAAACCGGATTATTCTTATACAAACCCCTACTAATATCATTTCTTTTATAAATTTTATACTTAGACAAACAACTACTAATATCACTACTTTAATAAATTTTATTTTTATTTTTTAACACAAAAAATTTTCTTTTTTAACAAAAGCCTTTTAATAAATTTTTTAATCGAGTTTATACCATACAAATATTTTTTTTTTATTCCGATTGTTTTACACTCCCCATTTGAACACCCATTATACAAACACCAACTAATATATTTTTAAATATATATATTTTCTTTTTGAAAGAAAAAATTTTCTTTTTCAACAAACGTCTTTTAATAATTTTTTTTAAATCCAGTTTATACTATAAAAATAAGTTTTTTTTTTTTTATTCCCATTGTTTTATGCTCCCCATTTGAACACCCATTATACAAACACCTACTAATATCATATTTTAATAAATTTTCTTTTTAACATAAGCCTTTTTATAAATTTTCTTTTTTTAATCTTGTTTATACTATACAAATCTGTTTTTTTTAATCTGGTTTAATAGTTTGCTATAAATTACATTTAACATATATACTTTAAATGTAATTACAAACTCCATATTTACAAGCGTCAAACCGTTTGCATTTCACATCTCGTCATTGTCACCAAAATCGAAGCTAAATAAATAAGGAAAATTAGTTTTGGTGGAGTAAAATTAATCTACAAACTCCATAATTTTTTTAATTTTTTAACACAAAAAATTTTCTTTTTTAACAAAAGCCTTTTAATAAATTTTTTAATCGAGTTTATACTATACAAATAATTTTTTTTTTATTCCCATTGTTTTATGCTCCCCATTTGAACACCCATTATACAAACACCTACTAATATCACTAATTTAATAATTTTTTTTATTTTTTAACACAAAAATTTTCTTTTTTAACAAAAGCCTTTTAATAAAATTTTTAATCGAGTTTATACTTTCAATTTTTTTTTATTCCGATTGTTTTACACTCCCCATTTGAACACCCATTATACAAACACCAACTAATATTTTTTTTAATATATATTTTTTCTTTTTGAAAGAAAAAATTTTCTTTTTTAACAAACGCCTTTTAATAATTTTTTTTAAATCCATTTTATACTATAAAAATAAGTTTTTTTTTATTCTCATTGTTTTATGCTCCCCATTTGAACACCCATTATACAAACACCTACTAATATCATAGTTTTAATAAATTTTCTTTTTTAACATAATCCTATTTATAAATTTTCTTTTTTTAATCTTGTTTATACTATACAAATCAGTTTTTTTAATTTCGTTTAATAGTTTGTTATAAATTACATTTAACATATATATTTTAAATGTAATTACAAACTCCATATTTACAAGCGTCGATTTAAACCGTTGGCATTTCACATCTCGTCATTGTCACCAAAATCGAAGTTTGTCTGGTCATTTTTTTAGATTGGAAGACTCGACCCCACACTTGAGTAATTTTTTTCAATCGAAACCATCTATCTTTTACATATTAAAGAGTACATAATTAATTTCATACAAAAAATAAAGTTAATCAGCTATCGCGCACAATTTTTTTTTGATCGGCAAAGAAGAATTTTATTAAAAACGAGGGAGCTATCGCTACACAATTGATCAGACAAAAAAAAAAATTTGTTAATGAAATTGTGTCTCGATAATTAAGAAGCTTTCTAAACCCGATTGAGGCAAATTTTTACGAGAAAATGATTAAATAAATAAGGAAAATTAGTTTTGGTGGAGTAAAGTTAATCTACTAACGATTAATAAAACCGTCGCTATAGTCCTGTTTCTAGTAACGGCTGATGAAATTTAGGAAGCTAACTTATTCAGAGTTAGAAATTTAACTATGGTTGGGTTGCGCCCATAGATTTGGTGACAGAACAATTCCTCTCCTATAGTTTCATTTCCCTCAAGATACACTTTCGGGCCCGCCAAAAAAAATAGAGTAAATGGGTGACGAAAAAAAGATGTGGAGGGAACATATTAGTGACGAAAGAAATATTTTCGTCACCAAAAAGATGTGGATGGAACATATTAGTGACGAAAAAAATATTTTTGTCACCAAAATAGTCATATAGGAGACAAAATTAATTTTGTCTCAAAATAGTCATATAGGAGACAAAAATAGTCATATAGGAGACAAAAATTAATTTCGTCACCGGAATTTCGTCACGGTTTATCATTTTTGTTGTAGTGATACATATAGATTCCAAAGCCATCGTCGTTGTCAGATTGCCTGCATCTTCGGTACCCATGGGATACGATTCCACATAGTTCGTCGCGTGATCCCCCGTACCAGGCGTACTTCACATTCCCATTTCCTCCGCGACTCTTCACCATTTCAGCTGAGGAAACGTGAAAAGCTTCCAAGCGACCTTGCCCATTGGGACCAGACCATGGGACTTCATGAACGGCAGCAACGTTTGAATCTTTTCCCATGCCATAAGTAAGGTATCCTTTGATCATTTCGTAACATTGGTTTCCTTCTGCAATTTTTGTCAATCCAATGCTTTTGAAAATCCCGAATTCCTCGAAAACAGAAGAAGAAATGGAATCATCTTCCGAATCAGAAATTGGGATTTCGTTTTGGTCGATGGTTATGGATGTTTGTTCTTCATGATCACCAAAATGCTCCATCTATTCATAAATTCAAGAAACAGTTCAATTGGGTCAGAGACTCAGAATCAAAAACCAGTTGTAGGTAGTTGATGAAAAAAGAAATCAAAATTTGAATGCAAGTAATAGAACTTTCGAGGAATAAATTAAAAGAACAGAAGATAAAGGAAGGCGTAGCTTACCTCAGATGATCTCCGTTTGTTCTTGGATAGTCTAAGAAGCAAAGACAGAGACAGACAGGTGATATAGAAGATTGGCTTTGCACTTTTCTCTCTATAAACGATTGAGCGACTGCTCTCTATGTGAACATCCTGTCTTGAACTGCTCTTTTTATAACGAAGTTTTCTTGGACAGGCGACCACTTCATGTGTGTGATGGTGGCCGGAATCTTTTGTCCCCAGAATCTCCATCCCCACCATGCTCTTTTTCCATCGCATGTTGTCGCGGGTTCTCCTATTTTGCAACAAGAAAAGGTCATTGATTAGGAAATTATGGAAATAGAATATTCCGACCAACTGATCGGGGTGAAGAAATAGAACTCGTTGAAGGTATCCGGTTAGCCTAACGAAACTAAACTTTGTTTCTCACCTATTTGAGGTCCGCAATATGAATCTTTTTTTGAAGTTTTTGTCATAGTTTATTTTCATCTTACTTTCTACACTGACAAAATTTGATGGCAGTACAACATTACAAACAAAAAATTGCAAGAAAAATTAGAGACAAACAACTAAAACGATAATGCTTTCATCGTCTTTTGCGACCAAATAATATTCTATCTCTGCACCACATATGATGCGAGACTACCACAGAAAGAGGAGCTATTTATAATTTTACGGATAGCGGATATGAACTAATCTGTTGGCAATTTTTACTGCAATATTTAATGTGGGGACCATTATAAACATGAGGCAAATATTCTCCGGTCTATGAACATGGACTCAACGGTTCAATTTGCCTGTTTGTGGGTCCTTTCCTACTTTGATTATTCAAATTGCTTGCCTTTTAGACCTTGACAAGAACATTAATCACACAAAAGATATCATCTATCGGATGCCGGCTGATATGGTTACAAAACATATATATTTATCTTGCTGTAAATTAATCAGTTACATGGGTTCTGATAGACATGATCCCCGGTCTTGTAATCTCGTTTATTTAAGATAATTGTGTTAGTATATGACTACAGGGCAATTTTGTTATGTTCAAGTAGGGTGCCAAACTCTGATGTAGAATAAGTAGCGGCCCAATTCTATGATCAATTGGACTGGTCGAAACCCAGAGGCCCAAACAACATTTAATTGAAAATTGTCAAATTCGGCAATTTATCAACGACCTGGAATAGGCCAAACTTGGTGGGCCGAAGTAGAATCGCGTAACGGTCAATACTCAGCACCCTAAGTCGTGACGCATGGTAGATTTCAGCCTAATTCCTTTGTTTAGGCTTTCAATTTAGTTATTTTGCTATTTTAGGTAATATTTAGATTATGAATTACTCTTTCTATGATATTCCTTTGTTTAGGCTTTCAATTTAGTTATTTTGCTATTTTAGGTAATATTTAGATTATGAATTACTCTTTCTATGATATTCCGCTTTTATTAATTCTAGTTGGAAAAGTCATAGAATTGTTTCTAGTTTCCAATTTTGGGAGTTTCCCTAATTTCCGAGATATTTTATTTTTTTAGTAGTTTTTTAAGGTTTGCTACGGTTTCCCTATAAAAGGGCTTGTAATCTCTATTATTCGGTAACTTTTATTCAATAAACAAATCAGAGATATTCTCTTCCTTCTTAGGGATTCGAGAACTCTCGAGGATTCGAGACCTATCTTCGTTTGAACGATTACGCTAACTAATTTCTCATGAATTCCGCTGTGTCAAACTTATTAGCAATGTTATCTCCTCGTTTTGAGGCCTTTTTGCCATTTTCCCTTTAATCTCTTGTATCCGTTATATTTGATTAACAAATTCTCTTTTCTCGCCCGATCAAAAAAAAAAAAATTGTAACTGTTCAGGTGACAAATATTATATTTAATTACAAATCCAACTATACAAGGAAAATATTTATTCGCCTTTATTAATCCTACTTGGTAAACTCTAGACAGCCATGTTATAATGTTCATGTAAGTTATTATGTAAATACAAATCCATACGTAATAGGAAAATATTTAAGAAATTGATTTTGGCCAGCTCTAGACGTTAACTTTTAATGTCCATGTGCATAATGGGAAAGTATTTAATGTATTGGGTCTACATCTTCCTCCTCTGGTAATGCAGTGGTCCCCATTTAGTGGTCCACGCTGCATTGACAGTAGTTTGGTTCCCGTCTAATGTCTTCGTCCACACGAAATTTGAAGTAAATGACATTTATTCACCATTAACACGATAGACATGATTTCCGCAATAAAAAAGGACATAAGAAACTTGTGAGTGAATCCACAAGTATGGACCCATTCAAAAGCTCTCAAATGTTTTTGTGCAATTTTGTGAAGCAAATTCTCTGTAACAGAAGTAGATCGTGGGAGTAATGAGTGAAATGGTAGATTTTGGCCAAATTCCTTTGTTTAGGCTTTCAATTTAGTTATTTTGTTATTTTAGGTAATATTTAGATTATGAATTACTCTTTATGTGATATTCCGTTTTTATTGATTCCAATTGGGAAAGTCATAGAATTGTTTCTAGTTTCTAATTTTGGGAGTTTCTCTAATTTCCAAGATATTTTATTTTATTAGTAATTTTTTAGGGTTTGCTACGGTTTCCCTATAAAAGGGCTTGTAATCTCTATTATTCGGCAGCTTTTATTCAATAAACAAATCAGAATTATTGTCTTCCTTCTTAGGGATTCGAGACCTATCTTCGTTCGAACGATTACACTAACTAGTTTCTCGTGAATTCCGTTGTGTCAAACTTATTAGCAATGTTATCTCCTCGTTTTGAGGCCTTTTTGCCATTTTTCCTTTAATCTCTTGTATCCGTTATATTTGATTAATAAATTCTCTTTTCTCTACCGATCAAAAAAAAATTGTAACGTTCAGGTGACTAATATTATATTTAATTACAAATCCAACTATACAAGGAAAATATTTATTCACCTTTATTAATCCTACTTGGCAAACTCTAGACAACCATGTTGTAATGTTCATGTAAGTTATTATGTAAATACAAATCCATGCGTAATAGGAAAATATTTAAGAAATTGATTTTGGCCAGCTCTAGACATTAACTTTTAACATTCATGTGCATAATGAGAAAGTATTTAATGTATTGGGTCTACATCTTCCTCCTCTTGTAATGCAGTGGTCCCCATTTAGGGGTCCAGGCTGCATTGACATAATATCTTCGTTCACACGAAATTTGAAGTAAATGACATTATTTATTCACTATTAACGCGATAGACATGATTTTCACAATAAAAAAGGACATAAGAAACTTGTGAGTGAATCCACAAGTATGGACCCAATCAAAAGCTTTTAAATGTTTTTGTGCAATTTTGTGAAGCAGATTCTCTATAACAGGAGTAGATCGTGAGAGTAATGAGCGAACATATGTTCTCCATTGTATAATTTTGTCTAATGTCAGAACTCTAGTTCTTTCTTCCAACTTGTCTTTCTATGTGATTGAGTATTTGAATAAAACTAGCAAAACATAATTAACTTTCATTGTACGGGTATTTTGGTCGGTACATGTATGAGTTGTAGGGGGTGCTTTGCCCGTGTTGCATTTCTGATTAAATGATTCCGAAAAATCTATTCATCCTTTTACTCATGTTATAATATAAATATTGCTAGGTATTTTAGTTATTTTCCATACATGCATAAGGCATTTTGATTATTTTATAACATCGTAGGGGTTCTAGTTGCATTTCATTTTGTGTACAAGTGTTGGGGGTTATTTAGGTCATTTTTAATGTAATGACCGTGATCGAAGGGACCACATTTATCCAAACTTCAACATGTCAACTAAAACCAACAAGGTTCACTGAACGACTGTCTTTTTGTTCCAACCTCAATTTGCAGAAGGACAGTTGTTGTTTGCAAGGTAAAAATTAAAATATCCATCGGGTATAAAATTTCAAAAGATTATGCGATATATAATATCATGCGTTGTTGTATTGCCCTATTTCGCAACAAGAAAGGTCATTAAAACAGAAATTATGGAAATAAACGATTTCGACCAACTAGAGTTACAATTATGGTGCACAACAATTTTTCCCATAAAATGTACCACCCCTAAGATTGATTGATTAATAAACTTGTCCTTATACTTGAGACTTCAAAGTACTGGAGAAGATTTTTCACTAAGTCAGCTCTTCAACCACGTCGAAATTAAGCTCCACAACCATGTTTAATAACAGGAAGATTAAGCAAGACCTGATATTCTCAACAGAATCAAAACCAAACCAAAGGCTGTTGAAAAATATGAAATCCTCTTATTTTATTATCAATTGTCTGGACCAATTTACACACAAATTCAAATTTATAACGTTATCAACCAAATATATAAGCTTCCAATGGCTACCATACTATTGAGGTAATGAAAATGATCATATTATACATTAAATGAACTAGCCAAGGGTTCATACATCCTATCAACTCGGCTAACTCTCTCATTCAGCTGACCACAAAGGTGGCAGATTTCCTTATATTTTGAAGGCATGTATGCCATCCCATTGCTTGAATTCGGAATCACAAGTCTACAATCTCAATCTGTTGAGACTGAAAAAATAAGCGAATACTGTCGGCTGCATATTATCCCTTCCTCCCTATTTCAGATCTGCTGAAGCTCATGATCTTGTTCTTCCGTCAAGCGTCTGTAGAAACAACACAAGGACAGATTGCTTTAGTTGGTTGAACATTGGCTTACTGAATTAGAATGAGGAAGTTCATCACACAAAATCTTCACAAAATTTGGTCATATTTCGAATCCGTAGTCACAATATAGTTCTGTGAGGTAAAAGATACTACATGATGAACATGGAAGTTAAAAGAAGAGTACTGTGAGTAGAGACGTCATACCTTGTTAGTACAGGACTTGATCACATCGGCTAACAAATTGTCTCCAGCTACTTGTCTCGTTCTATGGATCAGCTGGGATCGTGAGATCTTTTTTTCCTTTTAGAAAACAAAAAAAAAAATCTTATATTGTTATATTGCTATGCGTTATTAAATATTGATATACTTTTCATGACATTAAAACATACTGATACGTAGATAAATTCATGATCCAAATTGTTAGCTGACTTAGATGAATAACTATTAACAAAATGCCCATGCCGGAACACATAAAGAAAAGTCAGGGTAAAAAAGACGAGATGAACTTACATGGAACGCGTTCAGATATTTACCAATCAACTCCCTTTTCGAAGAAGGTAAGACACTTGACAATTTGGGAATCAGAACCGAAAAACCCAAAATGGGTTTGTATACTGGAGCCCGAACCCTTCCAAAACCTTGTGAAATAAAATCAAAATCCAAATGAATAGAGCTTAAAAACAAATAAGCTCTGGGAGAGCCCAAATGTATACTTTTCTTGAATCAACAAAAATGAAGTTACATAACAATGAGATATATTAACCAACCACCAAACAAAAAAGTAATATTTTGGCCCTTTACCTCTGTAATTTGGAGGCCTGAAACTAACAACGTAGCTAGGAAAGATGCGGGAGTTCATGTAAGCCTCCCAAATAATAAGCCTTGGTGGTATCGAGAGATTATCGACTCCAGAATCGAAGTCGTTAGAGCTTGGTTGGAATTGTTTCGAATTAGTCCGTACATCTTCCATTTGCCCCAATACTACACTACAAAGCAGCACATGCCGGAGCCCACATTCATCCACAATAGAGGACAATAACCTGTACAGTATAAAAAAAAAATAGAATAAAATAAAAAGAACAGTTAAAAGTTGATTTTCTTCAAATTCAATAATGAGATTTTGTAGTAAACAGATAATGGAAAACAATGTGAATTCTGTTGTTTCATGCTTACCCATCCGTGACAAATTTCAGTGGATACATATAGACCCCAAAGCCATCCTCGTTGTCGGATTGCCTGCATCTTTCGAACCCATTGGATATGATTCTACATATTTCGTCCCGTGATCCCCCGTACCAGGCGCACTTCACATTCCCATCCCCTCCTCGATTCTTCACCATTTCAGCTGAGGAAACGTGAAAAGCTTCCAAGCGACCTCGCCCATTGGGACCAGACCATGGGACTTTATGAATGGCAGCAACGTTCGAGTCCTTTCCCATACCATAAGCTAGGAATCCATTGACCATTTCGTAGCATTGGTTTCCTTCTTCAATTTTGGTCAGTCCAATGCTTTTGAAAATCCCAAATTCTTCGAAAACAGAAGAAGAAATGGAATCATCTTCAGAATCAGAAAATGGGATTTCATTTTGGTCAACGCTAATGGAAGCTTGCTCTTCTAGATCATTAAAATGCTCCATCTATTCATACATTCAATAAACAGTTCAATTGGATCAGAATCCAAAACCAGTTGTAGTTTATGAAACAGTCGAAATTCGAGTACAAATAATAGAACTTTTAAGAAAAACAAGAAAGAGGAGAGAAACAAAAGGCCATACCTCTGATAATCTTGACAAGATTGGTTCGGTATTGGATATAGGCTTTCCGGCAGACAAGATAGCTAAGGTTTTGAACTGCTCACACGCACAGAGACAGAGAGGGATGCATTAGATTGTTCTGAACTGCCCCTTTTATAACCAAGTTTTCTTGGGCGGGCAACCACCTCATGACATATATGATGGTGGCCGGAATCTTTTGTCCCCAGAATCTCCATCCCCGCCGTGCTCTTTTTCCATCGCATGTCGTCGTGGGTTCTCCTACTTTGCAACAAGAAAAGGTCATTTACTAGGAAATTATGGAAATAAACAATTCCGACCAACTGATCGAGGTGAAGAAATAGAACCCATTGAAGGTCCAAACGAAACTAAACTTTGTTTCTCACCTATTTGAGGTCTGCTATATGAATCTTTTATCGAAGTTTTTCTCATAGTTTATTTTCATCTAACTTTCTATACTGACAAAAAGTGATGGCAGTACAACATCACAAACAAAATATGAAAAAAAAAAAATTAGAGACAAACAGCTAAAACGATCGATAATGCTTTGATCGTCTTTTGCGACCTAATAATATTCCATCTCTACAAGATATACGATTGCGAGACTACCACAGAAAGACAAGCTATTTATAATTATACGGATAGCGGATATGAACGAATCTGTTGGCAATTTTTACTCAAATATTTAATGTGGGGACCATTATCAACACGAAGTAAATACTCTCCGGTCTATGAAGGTGGACTCAACAGTTCAATTTTCTCGTTTGCGGGTCCTTTCCTACTTTGATTATTCAAATTGCTTACCTTTTAGACCTTGTCAAGAACATTAATCATACAAAAGGTTTCATTTATCGGATGCCGGTTGGTATGGTTATGAGACATATATATTTATCTTGCTGTAAATTAATCAGTTACATGGGTTCTAATAGCTATGATCCCCGGTCTTGTAATCTCGTTTTATTTAAGATAAATGTGTTAGTATATGACTATGGAAAAATCTATAATACAGACCCCTTAAAGATGTATATGATGTGCACCCGTTGTGTGGTCTATATTGCGTCATATCATAATAAATGACCTGGTGAATCGGTCATTCATAACAATTTTATGAGTTTCGTAACTTTTATACTAAGAATTTGTAACTTTTCAGCAATATGATTCATAATATTTTCTTGCATTTCATAACTTTTTGTGTGTTTTGTAACTTTTTGTGAGACTCGTAACTTTGAGACAAAAAATCATACTAGCTTTTCTATATGATTTGTAACATTTTTTTGCGTCTCGTAATTAACTTTTCACAAATATGTTTCGTAACATTTTCGTTCGTATCATAACTGTTATAGTAAAAAATCGTAACTTTTCAACCATGTATAATCGATTGGGTAATCGATTAAAGTGTATTTCAAAAAAGTCAATGCGTTTTTAAAGTAATTTTAGTTTCAATTTTCATAAAAAGAAGAAGAAGAAGAAGATATTTTTATTCTAAATTAATTTTAGATACTAATTTGGGCCTCTCTTCCCTTAGAATTTGAAAACACTTTTGCTGTAGCTATGGCTCAACTTACTTGAAAATTTAAACTCTTTAAATTTTTCCAAAGTATAGCTATGGCGTAATTTAAACTGTATTTAAAAAATAGAGTTAAAAATGTTATTCAAAAAAATTATATCATTGTTCATTTAAAAGCAAAAATGTATCGAAGAGAAATTTTTTCAAAAAAAGGATACGTTTTGAAAGTTTTTTGTTGAAAATAGTTTTTTGAAGGAAAAAAATTAATTTTAAAAATAGTTTTTCACATTCAAAATTACTTTCAGATTCTTGGGAAAAAAAAAAACTATTTCTAAACTTTATTTTTTAAATAACGGTTTACCAAACACTAGTTTTTATCCAGAAAATATTTTCAAAACTTTCGTATTTCAAAAAAACTTTTTTCAAAATTTTGCTTTTTCCCCCCTTGAAAAAATATTTTCAAAAAAAAAAATTTCGAGAAGCAACTTTTTTTTGAAAAAAAATTCCCTTTGATAATTTTTGTTTTTAAATGCAACATGGTTTAATTTTCTTAAAAACTTTTTTAACCCTTTTTTTAAAAAAAATGGTTTTTTTAAACAGGTTTTTTCAAGGTGAAGGATATATACTAATGGTACTACGGTCATTTCACGCAAAAAGTTAACACTGTTAGCCTTAAAGTAACGGCAGAGGGAATCTAACAATTAGTTTTAAAAATAAAGGAGGGCAGGGGAATTTCAGAAAGTATAGGTAAGTGAAATTTATCCTTCCTTTTTTCCTTCAATTTGTTAGGTCACATGTTGCTCAGGTTAACAAGTAATTGATTCCTAACTTTTTGTAATCGATTCGTAACTTTTTAAGATCTAACGGTAGATAACAAGGGTGCATATGATACACACCCAAAAAGGGGTGTGTATTGTAGCCATTTACTATGACTACAGGGCAATTTTGTAATGTTCAGGTAGGGTGTCAAGCTCATTAACAATGTTATATCCTTGTTCTAAGGCTTTTTTCTCTTGTCCCTTTAATCTCTTGTATCCATTACATTTAATTAAAAAATTCTCTTTTCTCGTCCATTCAAAAAAAAAATGCGACGTTTAAAGTGAGTAATATTATATTTAATTACAATCCAACTATACAAGGAAAATATCTATTCGCATTAATTAATCCTTCTTGGCAAACTCTAGACAGTCATTTTGTAAACACAAATCCATACGTAATAGGAAAATATTTAAGAAATTGATTTTCACCAGCTCTAGCCATTAACTTTTGACATCCATGTGTCTAATCGGAAAGTATTTAATGTATTGGGTCTTCATTTTCCCCCTCACACAATGCAGTGGTCCCAATTTAGGGGCCCCCACTGCATTGACAGTTGTTTGGTTTCTGTCTAATGTCTTCATCCACACGAAATTTGAAGTAAATGACATTATTTATTCACCATTAATGCGACAGACGTGATTTTTGCAATAAAAAAGAAAGACATAAGAAACTTGCGAGTGAATCCACAAGTATGGACCCAGTCAAAAGCTCTTAAATGTTTTTATGCAATTTTGTGAAGCAAATTATCTATAAGAGGAGTAGATATTGGGAGTAATGAGCGGACATATGTTCTACATTATTGTTTAATTTTGTCTAAAGTCAGAACTCTGGCTCTTTTCTTCCAAGGTGTCCTCCTATGTGGCCGATCAAAAAAAATATATATTTGAATAAAACTAGCAAAAGATAATTACCTTTCATTGTAGGGGTATTTCGGTCAGTAAAAATAGGAATTTTGATAAATTTAGGGTTATAAGGGTACCTTGGTCATTTTATATATCTGAGGGTATTATAACCATTTACAACACAAGGCTTATAAGAGAAGTTATGTCATTTCGTAGATGTGGGGATTTTAGTCAATTGGTATATGAAATGGTATCGAACGTTTTACAATGTGAGTACTTTGATCATTTTGTATTTGTAGGGTCAATTTTGGTCATTTTGTATGTCATGATATTTTGATCATTTATGCACAATGTATATTGGTCATTTAATCATGAGCATATATGAGTTGTAGGGGGTGCTTTGCTCATGTTGTATTTCTAGGACTAAATGATTCCAAAAAATCGATTCATCCTTTTGCTCATGTTATAATATAAATATTGTTAGGTATTTTAGTTATTTTTCATACATAAGGCATTTTGATTATTTTATAACATCATAGGGGCTCTAGGCGCATTTCATTTTTGTGCGTGTATAAGGGGTATTTTGGTCATTTTATAATATAACGACTGTTATCGAAGGGACCACATATATGCAAACTTCAATATGTCAACTAAAACCAACAAGATTCAATTCATTGTACGATTGCCTTTTTGTTACAACCTCAATTTGCAGAAGGATCGTTGTTGTTTGCAAGGTAAAACTTAAAATATCCATCGGGTATGAAATTCCAAAAGAACATGCAACATATAATACCATGCGTTGTTGTATTGCCCTATTTCGCAACAAGAAAAGGTCATTGAATAGGATATTGTGGAAATAAACAATTCCAACCAACTAATCGGGGTGAAGAAATAGAACCCGTTGAAGGTATCTTGTTAACCAAACAAAACTAAATTTTGTTTCTCACCTATTAGCTAGGAGTCTGCTACGTGAATCTTTTTTCAAAGTTTCTGTCTTAACTTATTTTCACCTAACTTTCTACACTGAAAAAAAGTGATGGAAGTCCAACATCACATACCAATATGCAAGAAAAAGTATAGACAAAATATTTTGACGCAAGAAAGCGAATGCTTTAATAATCTTTTGCAACTTAATATTCTATCTCTGCACGATTTTGCGATTGAGAGTCTACAATAGAAAGAAGAGCTATTTATAATTTTATGAATAGCGGATCTGAACTAATCCGTTGGCAATTTTTACTCCAATATAGAACGTGGGCCATTATAAACATGAAGCAAAATTTCTCCGATCTATGAAGTTGGACTCAAACAGTTCAATTTGCCCATTTGTGGGTCCTTTCTGAGCCTACTTGATTATTCAAATTGCTCACCTTTTAGATCTCATCAAGAACATTAGTCACACAAAAGATTGTATTTATCGGATGCCGGTTGATATGGTTAAGAAAGATATTTATCTTGTTGTAAATCAGTTACATGGGTTTTGATAGATTTGATCCAGTCTTGTAATCTCATTTTGTTTAAGATAAATGCTTTAGTAAGTTAAATTAATCACATAATCACTGCAATTTTAAGCGTGGTCAATTTTTTCGACAAGTTCTAAAAAGTGAACATTTTGGATCATCAAAATGAGCCCGCAAATGAGCAAATTGGACCGTCGAGTTTATTTCATGGACTAGAGAGGATCTACTTACTTTTAAATATTATACAGTAGTGAAATTATCTCAAGTGGTGGCTAGCTCATGCGGTAGAGCACTTGGATGCCCCCCACTGCGTCCCGGGATCGAGTCTCATTCCCCCCCCCCCCCCCCCCCCCCCCCCGCGTCTAATAGATTGCTCGCCTTTTAGACCTTGGCAAGAACATTAATCACACAAAAGATATCATTTATTGCATGCCGGCTGATATGGTTACAAAACATATATATTTATGTTGTAAATTAATCAGTTACATGGGTTCTGATAGATATAATCCACGGTCTTGTAATCTCGTTTCAGTTGAGATAATTGTGTTAGTATATGACTACAGGGCAATTTTGTTATGTTCAGGTAGGGTGTCAAACTCTGATTTAGAATAAGTAGCGGCCCAATTCTATGATTAGTTGGACCAGTCGAAGCCCGGAGGCCCAAACAACATTTAATTGGAAATTGCCAAATTTGGCAATTTATCAACGACCCGGAATAGGCCAAACTTGGTGGGCTGAAGTAGAATCACGTTACGGTCTCAATACCCTAAGTCATGACGCATGGTAGATTTCGGCCAAATTCCTTTGTTTAGGCTTTCAATTTAGTTATTTTGCTATTTTAGGTAATATTTAGATTATGAATTACTCTTTCTGTGATATTCCGTTTTTATTAATTCCAGTTGGGAAAGTCATAGAATTGTTTCTAGTTTCCAATTTTGGGAGTTTCCCTAATTTCTGAGATATTTTATTTTTTCATTAGTTTTTCATGGTTTGCTACGGTTTTCCTATAAAAGGGCTTGTAATCTCTATTATTCGGCAGCTTTTATTCAACAAATAAATTAGCGTTATTCTCTTCCTTAGGGATTCGAGAACTCTTGAGGATTCGAGACCTATCTTCGTTTGAACGATTACACTAACTAGTTTCTTGTGAATTCTGTTGTGCCAAACTTATTAGCAATGTTATCTCCTTGTTTTGAGGCCTTTTTGCCATTTTCCCTTTAATCTCTTGTATCCGTTATATTTGATTAACAAATTCTCTTTTCTCGCCCGATCAAAAAAAAAATGGTAACGTTCAGGTGGCTAATATTAAATTTAATTACAAATCCAACTATACAAGGAAAATATTTATTCGCCTTTATTAATCCTACTTGGCAAACTCTAGACAGCCATGTTGTAATGTTCATGTAAGTTATTATGTAAATACAAATCCATACGTAATAGGAAAATATTTAAGAAATTGATTTTGGCCAGCTCTAGACATTAACTTTTAACGTCCATGTGCATAATGGGAAAGTATTTAATGTATTGGGTCTACATCTTCCTCCTCTTGTAATGCAGTGGTCCCCATTTAGTGGTCCACACTGCATTTACAGTAGTTTGGTTCCCGTCTAATGCCTTCGTCCACACGAAATTTGAAGTACATGACATTATTTATTCACCATTAACGCGACAGACATGATTTTACTTGTGAGTGAATCCACAAGTATGGACCTAGTCAAAAGCTCTTAAATGTTTTTGTGCAATTTTGTGAAGCAGATTCTCTGTAACAGGAGTAGATCGTGGGAGTAATGAGCGAACATATGTTTTCCATTATCGTATAATTTTGTCTAATGTCGGAACTCTAGTTCCTTCTTCCAAGGTGTCTTTCTATGTGATTGAATATTTGAATAAAACTAGCAAAACATAATTAACTTTCATTGTACGGGTATTTTGGTCGGTACATGTATGAGTTGTAGGGGGTGCTTTGCCCGTGTTGTATTTCTGATTAAATGATTCCGAAAAATCAATTCATCCTTTTGCCCATGTTATAATATAAATATTGTTAGGTATTTTAGTTATTTTCCATACATAAGGCATTTTGATTATTTTATAACATCGTAGGGTTTCTAGTTGCATTTCATTTTTGTACGTGTATTAGGGGTTATTTAGGTCATTTTTAATGTAACGGCTGTAATCGAAGGGACCACATTTATCCAAACTTCAATATGTCAACTAAAACCAACAAGGTTCACTGAACGACTGTCTTTTTGTTCCAACCTCAATTTGCAGAAGGATAGTTGTTGTTTGCAAGGTAAAACTTGAAATATCCATCGGGTATAAAATTTCAAAAGATTATGCGATATATAATATCATGCGTTGTTGTATTGCCCAATTTCGCAACAAGAAAGGCCATTAAAACGGAAATTATGAACATAAACGATTTCGACCAACTAGAGTTACAATTATGGTGCACAACAATTTTTTCCACAAAATGTACCGTCCCTAAGATTGATTGATTAATAAACTTGTCCTTATACTTGAGACGTGAAAGTACTCGAGAAGATTTTTCACTAAGTCAGCTCTTCAACCACGTCGAAATTAAGCTAGCTCCACAACCATGTTTAATAACAGGAAGAATACGTAAGACCTGATATTCTCAACAGAATCAAAACCAAACCAAAGGCTGTTGAAAAATATGAAATCCTCTTATTTTATTATCGATTGTCCAGACCAATTTACACACAAATCCAATTTTATAAAGTTATCAACCAAATATATAAACTTCCAATGGCTACCATACTATTGAGGTAATGAAAATCATATTATACAAGGGTTCATACATCCTATCAACTCGGCTAACTCTCTCATTCACCTAACCGGCCACCAAGGTGGCAGATTTCCAAAGCATGTATGCCATCCCATTGCTTGAATTTGGCATCACAAGTTTACAATCTTAATATGTTGACTGAAAAAATAAGCAAATATCGTTGGCTGCATATACACCCTTCCTCCTATTTCTGATTTGCCGAAGGTAATGATCTTGTTCTTCCCTCAAGCGTCTGTAGAAAAAAAACCAAGGACAGATTACTTTAGTTAGTTGAACATTAGCTTACTGAATTAGCAGTACTAGAATACAAAAGTACAAAACAAAATCTTCACCAAATTCGGTAAATATGAGATCTTCTCTTTGAGGACAAAAGTACAAAACAAAAGGTGATGGATAAGAAAACAAGAAGAGTACTGTGAGTAGAGTCGTCATACCCCGTTTGTACAGGACTTGATCACATCGGCTAACAAATTGTCTCCAGCTATTCGTCTCATTCTATGAATCAGCTGGGCTCGTGAGATCTTTTTTTCCTTTTAGAAAACAAAAACCAAAATCAAAATTCCTATATTGCTATGCGTAATTAGATATTGATATACTTTTCATGGAATTAAAACATACTGATATAATTCGGTAAATTCATAATCTAAATTGTTAGAGCATCTCCAGGAGTCTAGCTTTCGCTATCTCCATTTTGGCAAGAATTTGGGGTTATTTGACGGAGAGAGGAGAGAGAGCACGCAGCAGCCTCTCCATTTTACCATCAAGAACTCGCCATCTTCTTCTGCGTTCTTCTTCTGCGTCATCTTCTTCTTCTCTCTGCGTCATCTTCTTCACACGCGTCAGCTTCTTCTACGTCGCACGGGCGCGTGCATCACACGCGCCGTGAGTAGATCTCACTCGCCGTCACGCGCCTCCTTCGTCCGGCGCGTGTGGCCACTACAGGACTCCGCCGGTGACGGGATTTGCACCAGTGGAATCGTCTTGACGAGGGGTATATCCCTCTGGTATCAAATCGATTTTAGGATGAACGAATCGTCTTCGCCGGAGATGCAGCTTAGTGGCCGCGTTTTGGCCGGCGAGGAGAGAGAGAACGCGAGGGCTACAGTGACTCGCCCACCCAAACGAGTCACTGTAGCGATTATCTTCTTGGAGAGGCTGATGGCGAGGCTGTTGCTAGCCGGAAATGGAGATTTGGCTCTCCATCTTGACTTCGCCGGAGTTATAGAGAGACAGATGGAGATGGTCTTATATGACTTAGATGAGTAACTGAATGCTCATGCCGGAACACGAAAACAAAAGTTCGGGTAAGAAAGATGAGATGAACTTACATGGAACGCGTTCAGATATTTACCAATTAACTCCCTTTTCGAAGAAGGTAAGACACTTGACAATTTGGGAATCAGAACCGAAAAACCCAAAATGGGTTTGTACATTGGAGCCCGAACCCTTCTGAAACCTTGTGAAATAAAATCAAAATCCAAATGAATAAAGCTTAAAAACACACTAAGCTCTAGGAGAGCCCAAATGTATATATACATTTCTTGAATCAACAAAAATGAAGTTACATAACAATGAGATATATTAACAAACCACCAAACAAAATACTACTAGTATTTTGGCCTTTTACCTCTGTTTGGAGGCCCGAAACTGACAACGTAGCAAGGAAAGACGCGGGAGTTCATGTAAGCCTCCCAAATAATAAGCCTTGTTGGCTTCGAGAGATTATCGACTCCTGAATCGAAGTCGTTAGAGCTTGGATGGAATTGTCTTGAATTAGTCCGTACTTCTTCCATTTGCCCCAATACTACGCTACATAGCAGTACATGCCGGAGCCCATATTCATCCACAATTGAAGACAACAACCTGCACGGTATCAAAAATGAAAATAATCAAGACTCTGCAAAATAATAAGCAAGACGTTCAAAAAAATAAAAATAAAGAACAGCTGAAAGTTTATTTTCTTCAAATTCAATAACGAGATTTTATTGGTAAACAGATAATGGAAAACAATGTGCATTGTCCTGTTTCATTCTTACCCATCCATGACGAATTCGAGTGGATACAAATATAACCCAAAGCCATCCTCGTTGTCGGATTGCCTGCATCTTTGGAACCCATTGGATATGATTCTACATATTTCGTCCCGTGATCCCCCGTACCAGGCACACTTCACATTCCCATCCCCTCCTCGATTCTTCACCATTTCAGCTGAGGAAACGTGAAAAGCTTCTAAGCGACCTCGCCCATTGGGACCAGACCATGGGACTTTATGAATGGCAGCAACGTTCGAGTCCTTTCCCATACCATAAGCTAGGAATCCGTTGACCATTTCGTAGCATTGGTTTCCTTCTTCAATTTTGGTCAATCCAATGCTTTTGAAAATCCCAAATTCTTCGAAAACAGAAGAAGAAATGGAATCATCTTCCGAATCAGAAATTGGGATTTCATTTTGGTCGACGCTAATGGAAGTTTGCTCTTCTAGATCATTAAAATGCTCCATCTATTCATACATTCAATAAACAGTTCAATTGGATCAGAATCCAAAACCAGTTGTAGTTTATGAAATGAAATTCGAGTACAAGTAATAGAACTTTTAAGAAAAACAAGAAAGAGGAGAGAAACAAAAGGCCATACCTCTGATAATCTTGACAAGATTGGTTCGGTATTGGATATAGGCTTTCCGGCGGACAAGATAGCTAAGGTTTTGAACTGCTCACAGTCAGAGAGACAGAGAGAGACAGAGAGGGATGCATTAGATTGTTCTGAACTGCCCCTTTTATAACCAAGTTTTCTTGGGGGGACAACCACCTCATGATATATATGATGGTGGTCGGAATCTTTTGTCCCCAGAATCTCCATCCCCGCCGTGCTCTTTTTCCATCGCATGTCGTTGTGGGTTCTCCTACTTTGCAGTTTGCAACAGGAAAAGGTCATTTATTAGGAAATTATGGAAATAAACGATTCTGACCAACTGATCGGGGTGAAGAAATAGAACCCGTTGAAGGTCCAAACGAAACTAAACTTTGTTTCTCACCTATTTGAGGTCCGCTATGTGAATCTTTTTTCGAAGTTTTTCTCATAGTTTATTTTAATCTAACTTTCTACGCTGACAAAAAGTGATGGCAGTACAACATCACAAACAAAATATGCCACAAAAAAAAAAAAAAAATTAGAGACAAACAGCTGAAACAATAATGCTTTGATCGTCTTTTGCGACCTAATAATATTCTATCTCTACAAGATATGCGATTGCGAGACTACCACAGAAAGACGAGCTATTTATAATTATACGGATAGCGGATATGAACGAATCTGTTGGCAATTTTTACTCAAATATTTAATGTGGGAACCATTATAAACATGAAGTAAATACTCTCTGGTCTATGAAGGTGGACTCAACGGTTCAATTTGCCTGTTTGTGGGTCCTTTCCTACTTTGATTATTCAAATTGCTCACCTTTTAGACCTTGCCAAGAACATTAATCAGACAAAAGGTTTCATTTATCAGATGCCGGTTGGTATGGTTACGAGACACATTTATCTTGCTGTAAATTAATCAGTTACATGGGTTCTAATAGATATGATCCCTGGTCTTGTAATCTCGTTTTATTTAAGATAAATGTGTTAGTATATGACTATGGAAAAATCTATAATACACACCCCTTAAAGATGTGCACGATGTGCACCCATTGTGTAGTCTATATTGCGTCACCTCATAATAAATGACCTGGTGAATCGGTCATTCATAACATTTTTATGAGTTTTATAACTTTTATACTAAGAATTCGTAACTTTTCAGCAATATGATTCATAATGTTTTATTGTGTTTGATAACTTTTTGTGTGTTTGGTAACTTTTTGTGAGACTTGTAACTTTGAGACAAAAAATCATACTAGCTTTTCTATATGATTCGTAACTTTTTTTGCATCTCGTAATTAACTTTTCACAAATATGTTTCGTAACATTTTCGTTCGTATCATAACTTTTACAGTAAAAAATCGTAACTTTTCAACCATGTATAATTGATTGGGTAATCGATTAAAGTGTATTTTGAAAAAGTAAATGCATTTTTTAAGTAATTTTAGTTTCAATTTTCATAAAAAGAAGAAGAAGAAGAAGAAGATATTTTATTCTAAATTAATTTTAGATACTAATTTGGGCCTCTCTTCCCTTAGAATTTGAAAACAATTTTACTGTAGCTATGGCTCAACTTACTTGAAAATTTAAACTCTTTAAATTTTTCCAAAGTATAGCTATGGCGTAATTTAAACCGTATTTAAAAAAAAGAATTAAAAATTTTATTCAAAAAAATTATATCGCTGTTCATTTAAAAGCAAAAACTTATCGAAGAGAATTTTTTTCAAAAAAATGATACTATTGAAAGTTTTTTGTTGAAAATAGTTTTTTCAAGGAAAAAAATTAATTTTGAAAATAATTTTTCACGTTCAAAATTACTTTCAGACTCTTGGGGAAAAAAAAACCTATTTCTAAACTTTATTTTTTAATTAACGGTTTACCAAACACTAGTTTTTATGCAGAAAATATTTTCAAAACTTTCGTATTTCAAAAAAACTTTTTTCAAAATTTTGTTTTTTCCTCCCTTGAAAAAATATTTTCAAAAAAAAAAATTCGAGAAGCAGTTTTTTTTGAAAAAAAATTTCCTTTGATAATTTGTAAAATGGCTTAATTTTCTTAAAAACTTTTTTAACCCTTTTTTTTTTTAAAAATGGTTTTTGTAAACAGTTTTTTTCAAGGTGAATGATATATACTAACGGTATTACGGTCATTTCACGCAAAAAGTTAACACTGTTAGGCTTAAAGTAACAGCAGGGGGAATCTAACAATTAGTTTAAAAAATACAGGAGGGCAGTGGAATTTCATAAAGTATAGGTAAGTGAAATTTGTCCTCCCTTTTTCCTTCAATTTGTTAGGTCACATGTTGCTCAAGTTAACAAGTAATTGATTCCTATCTTTTTGTAATCGATTCGTAACTTTTTAAGATCCAACGGTAGATAACAAGGGTGCACATGATACACACCCAAAAAGGGGTGTGCATTGTAGCCATTTACTATGGGAAAAGGCTACAATAGACACCCCTTATTTGGGTGTGTATTATACACACCCCTATAAAAGTTACGAATTTTTTGTAAAAGTCACGATTTTTTTTATAAAAGTTACGAGACACACCAAAATGTTACGAATCATAGAAAATGTTACGAATCATTTTGTTGAAAAGTTACGAAAAACTAAAAAATGTTACGATTGCCGATGAGGTGGCATAATCTGGACCATACAATAGGTGCATATGGTACACCCAAATAAGGGGTGTGTATTGTAGCCATTTCCTTTACTATGACTATAAGGCAATTTTGTAATGTTCAGGTAGGGTGTCAAACTCATTAACAATGTTATATCCTCGTTCTGATGCTTTTTTGCTCTTGTCCCTTTAATCTCTTGTATCTGTTACATTTGATTAAAAAATTCTTTTTTCTAGTCCGTTCAAAAAACAATTTTGTGACGTTCAGGTGAGTAATATTATATTTAATTACAATCCAACTATACAAGGAAAATATTTATTCGTATTAATTAGTCCTTCTTGGCAAACTCTAGACAGCCATTTTGTAAACACCAATCCATATGTAATAGGAAAATATTTAGGAAATTGATTTTGGTCAGCTCTAAACATTAACTGTTAACGTCCATATGCATAATTAGAAAGTATTTAATATATTGGATCTTCATCTTTCCCCTCAGAATGCAGTGGTCCCTATTTAGGGGTCCCCACTGCATTGACAGTTGTTTGGTTCTTGTCTAATTTCTTCGTCCACACGAAATTTGAAGTAAATGACATTATTTCTTCACATTAATGCGACAGACATGATTTTTACAATAAAAAAAAGACATAAGAAATTTGTTAGTGAATCCACAAGTATGGATCCAGTCAAAAGCTCTTAAACGTTTTTGTTCAATTTTGTGAAACAAATTACCTGTTGAGGAGTAGATATTGGGAGTAATCAGCGGACATATGTTCTACATTATTGTTTAATTTTTTCTAAAGTCAGAACTCTAGCTCCTTTCTTCCAAGGTGTCCTCCTATGTGATTGATGTATTTGAATAAAACTGGCAAAAGATAATTACCTTTCATTGTAAGGGTATTTTGGTCAGTACATATAGCAATTTTGATAAATTTAGGGTTAGAAGGGTATCTTGGTCATTTTATATATCTAAGGGTATTATAACCATTTACAATACAAGGCTTATAAGAGAAGTTATGTCATTTGGTAGATGTGGAGATTTTAGTCAATTGGTATATGAAATGGTATCGAACGTTTTACAATGTGAGGGTACATTGATCATTTTGTATTTGTAGGGTGAATTTTGGTCATTTTGTATGTCATCATATTTTGATCATTTATGCTACAATGTATGTTGGTCATTTAATCATGAGCATATATGAGTTGTAGGGGGTGCTTTGCTCATGTTGTATTTCTACGATTAAATGATTCCAAAAAATCGATTCATCCTTTGGCTCATGTTATAATATAAATATTGTTAGGTATTTTAGTTGTTTTCCATACATAAGGCATTTTGATTCTTTTATAACATCATAGGGGTTCTAGGTGCATTTCATTTTTGTACGTGTATAAAGGGATATTTTGATCATTTTATAATATAACGATTGTTATCGAAGGGACCACATATCCAAACTTCAATATGTCAACTAAAACCAACAAGATTCAATTCACTAAACAATTGCCTTTTTGTTCCAACCTCAATTTGCAGAAGAATCGTTGTTGTTTGCAAGGTAAAACTTAAAATATCCATCAGGTATAAAATTTCAAAAGAACATGTGATATATAATACCATGCGTTGTTGTATTGCCCTATTTTGCAACAAGAAAAGGTCATTGAATAGGAAATTGTGGAAATAACAATTATGACCAACTAATCAGGGTGAAGAAATAGAACCCATTGAAGGTATCCGGTTAGCCAAACGAAACTAAACTTTATTTCTCACCTATTAGCTAGGCGTCTGCTACGTGAATCTTTTTTTTTAATTTTTGTCATAACTTATTTTCACCTAACTTTCTACACTGACAAAAAGTGATGGAAGTCCAACATCACATACCAATATGCAAGAAAAAGTAGAGACAAAAAATTTTGACAGGAGAAAGCGAATGCTTTGATCATCTTTTGCAACTTAATATTCTATCTTTGCACAATTTTTGCGATTGAGAGTCTACAATAGAAAGAAGACCTATTTATAAACTTACGTATAGCGGATCTAAACCAATCTATTGGCAATTTTTACTCCAATATAGAATGTGGGCCATTATAAACACGAAGCAAAAACTCTTCGATCTGTGAAGTTGGACTCAAACAATTCAATTTACCCGTTTGTGGGTCCTTTCTAAGCCTACTTGATTATTCAAATTGCTCACCTTTGGATCTTATCAAGGACATTAGTCACACAAAAGATATTTATCGGATGCCATTTGATGTGGTTATGAAACATATTTATCTTGTTGTAAATCAGTTTCATGGGTTTTGATAGATCTGATCCAGTCTTGCAATCTCGTTTTATTTAAGATAAATGCTTTAGTAAGTTAAAATATTAACCAGTATGTGATCACTGCAATTTTCAGCGTGGTCAATTTTCTCAACAACTTCTAAAAAGTGAACAATTTGAATCATCAAAATGAGCCCACAAATGAGCAAATTGGACCGTCGAGTTTATTTCATGGACCGGAGAGAATCTACTTACTTTTAAATGTTATACAGTAGTGAAATTATAGCAAGTGATTGCTAGCTCATGCGATAAAGCACTTGGATGCCCCACACTGCATCCGGGATCGAGTCTCATTACGCCCTCTCTCATTTAATTGATTAGGAACCTACGCATCTCTATAACGTAATAGGAAATTGTGCTCAAGGCTAGTGTAGGGGGAACTTTTAGAGTTGTATTTTAGAAGCACATAGTTTTACTTCATGTTGGGCTATTGGCAATTACCTTAATGCCCTTGTCTGATTACCTTAATGCCCTTGTCTGATTAAGTAAAAATTAAGGAACCGATCAAAGACCATAACAAAAATTCTCTTAAAAGTTTTGGCTATGTTTTTTAACTCACCCTAAATAACTATTTGTATCCTAAAACGATAGTACTAATAAACAGACAAACAAAGCCTAACTCAGACAGCAATATTAAAACGTCCATTTGTGTAATACAAAGGGGCATGTACAAATCCACCTGTACTTGGAAAATAATTATTTGCATTTGTACAAATCCACCTGTAATTGGAAAATAATTATTTGCATTTAATATTATTCAAGCAAAGGTGATACAAATCCACCTGTACTTGCGTAACATTTATTGGAACTTATAAATGTTCCAAAAATGAATGGATTGAGAAATAAGAAATTACTTTATTCCCTCTGGGATTATCTATGGATAACCTTTACTTGGATAATATCACATAGATCATTTCTTGTAAGCTTTCCAAAATAGAGAGTTATAATATATAGAAATAGAAAGTATATATGTGTTTGTATTACAAACTCTAGACATCAATTTTGTACCCTCGGTGGGAGTAATTTCAATGTATAATTTCCTAAAATGAAAACAAATAACATTGGAAAGCAAAGACGAAAATAAATAAAGAACCAAACCTTGACACTAATGTGTCCACACAAAATCTGAAGTTAAATGGCACCATTAATGTGACAGACATAATACGAGACACAAACTTGTGAGTGAATCCACAAGTATGGTACCCAGTTATAAGCTCTTAAAAATATTTTTGTTCAATTTTGTATGGCACATTAATATTCATGTATGAATAGTAGTTATTGGGTGTAAGCAAACAACAACAATATTGTGTAATTGATGTACTCTCCTTTAATCTAAAAAAGTGCCCCTTTTTTTAGAAGAGCAAGAAGTGTTGGTTGTTAGTTGTAGACTACCTAGTAAGGACTGAACTTAAGTCTTGTGCGTGACAGCAGTGGCGGAACTATGATTTGTCGTATGGAATGCAAAAATATAAACTATTTCAAGTAGAAGAAATAAGTTTTTTAAACGTATAAACATAACGGAATGAAAGTTAATATGTGTAAATTTGACTCTGCTGAAAAAAAATTAACAAAGCTTGAATTGAGACTCAAGGCTTTCCCAAAAGAATCAATCCCTCAACTACCCCAGTCCCAAAGCCTCAAATGAAAATTGATGAGAGAAAATATTTTGTCTACATATATTTTTGAGTCTTTCTTCGTCTTTTTTTTCTTTAGTAAAGCCCACTTCTTATGTAAGAATATAATAACTGGCCCAACTTATTGAGTTAAAAACATAAATCAACAGCCCAATATAAGTTTAGTCCTAAGTCCGTGGGCGCCTGAATTCCGAATCTTGTAGGCTCTGCGCATGGTCTTGTGAATCTTTTATTCAATAAACAAATCAGAGTTATTCTTTTCCTTCTTAGGGATTCGAGAACTCTCGAGAATTCGAGACCTATCTTCTTTTGAACGATTACGCTAACTAATTTCTCATGAATTCCACTGTGTCAAACTTATTAGCAATGTTATCTCCTCGTTTTGAGGCCTTTTTGCCATTTTCCCTTTAATCTCTTGTATCCGTTAAATTTGACTAACAAATTCTCTTTTCTCGCCCGATCAAAAAAAAAATTTGTAGTTCAGGTGACAAATATTATATTTAATTACAAATCCAACTATACAAGGAAAATATTTATTCGCCTTTATTAATCCTACTTGGTAAACTCTAGACAGCCATGTTATAATGTTCATGTAAGTTATTATGTAAATACAAATCCATACGTAACAGGAAAATATTTAAGAAATTGATTTTGGCCAGTTCTAGACATTAACTTTTAACGTCCATGTGCATAATGGGAAAGTATTTATTGTATTGGGTCTAAATCTTCCTCCTCTTGTATGCAGTGGTCCCCATTTAGTGTCCACGCTACTTTGACAGTAGTTTGGTTCCCGTCTAATGTCTTTGTCCACACGAAATTTGAAGTAAATGACATTTATTCACCATTAACACGACAGACTTGATTTTCGCAATAAAAAAGGACATAAGAAACTTGTGAGTGAATCCACAAGTATAGACCCAGTCAAAAGCTCTCAAATGTTTTTGTGCAATTTTGTGAAGCAGATTCTCTGTGACAAAAGTAGATCGTGGGAGTAATGAGCGAAATGGTAGATTTCGGCCAAATTCCGTTGTGTAGGCTTTCAATTTAGTTATTTTGTTACTTTAGATAGTAATATTTAGATTATGAATTACTCTTTCCGTGATATTCCGTTTTTATTAATTCCAATTGGGAAAGTCATAGAATTGTTTCTAGTTACCAATTTTGGGAGTTTCTCTAATTTCCGAGATATTTTATTTTATTAGTAATTTTTTAGGGTTTGCTACGGTTTCCCTATAAAAGGGCTTGTAATCTCTATTATTCGGCAGCTTTTATTCAATAAACAAATCAGAATTATTCTCTTCCTTCTTAGGGATTCGAGAACTCTCGAGGATTCGAGACCTATCTTTGTTTGAACAATTACACTAACTAGTTTCTCGTGAATTCCGTTGTGTCAAACTTATTAGCAATGTTATCTCCTCGTTTTGAGGCCTTTTTGCCATTTTTCCTTTAATCTCTTGTATCTGTTATATTTGATTAATAAATTCTCTTTTCTCTACCGATCAAAAAAAAATGAAACGTTCAAGTGACTAATATTATATTTAATTACAAATCCAACTATACAAGGAAAATATGTATTCACCTTTATTAATCCTACTTGGCAAACTCTAGACAACCATGTTGTAATGTTCATGTAAGTTATTATGTAAATACAAATCCATACGTAATAGGAAAATATTTAAGAAATTGATTTTGGCCAGCTCTAGACATTAACTTTTAACGTCCATGTGCATAATGAGAAAGTATTTAATGTATTGGGTCTACATCTTCCTCCTCTTGTAATGCAGTGGTCCCCATTTAGGGGTCGAGGCTGCATTGACATAATGTCTTCGTCCACACGAAATTTGAAGTAAATGACATTATTTATTCACCATTAACGCGATAGACATGATTTTCGCAATAAAAAAGGACATAAGAAACTTGTGAGTGAATCCACAAGTATGGACCCAGTCTAAAGCTCTTAAATGTTTTTGTGCAATTTTGTGAAGCAAATTCTCTATAACAAGAGTAGATCGTGGGAGTAATGAGCGAACATATGTTCTCCATTATTGTACAATTTTGTCTAATGTCGGAACTCTAGTTCCTTCTTCCAAGGTGTCTTTCTATGTGATCGAGTAATTGAATAAAACTAGCAAAACATAATTAACTTTCATTGTACGGGTATTTTGGTCGGTACTTGTATGAGTTGTAGGGGGTGCTTTGCCCGTGTTGCATTTCTGATTAAATGATTCCGAAAAAGCTATTCATCCTTGCTCATGTTATAATATAAATATTGCTAGGTATTTTAGTTATTTTCCATACATAAGGCATTTTGATTATTTTATAACATCGTAGGGGTTCTAGTTGCATTTCATTTTGTGTACATGTGTTAGGGGTTATTTAGGTCATTTTTAATGTAACGACTGTAATCGAAGGGACCACATTTATCCAAACTTCAATATGTCAACTAAAACCAACAAGGTTCACTGAACGACTGTCTTTTTGTTCCAACCTCAATTTGCAGAAGGACAGTTGTTGTTTGCAAGGTAAAAATTAAAATATCCATCGGGTATAAAATTTCAAAAGATTATGCGATATGTAATATCATGCGTTGTTGTATTGCCCTATTTCGCAACAAGATAGGTCATTAAAACGGAAATTATGGAAATAAACGATTTTGACCAACTAGAGTTACAATTATGGTGCACAACAATTTTTTCCATAAAATGTACCGTCCCTAAGATTGATTGATTAATAAACTTGTCCTTATACTTGAGACTTCAAAGTACTGGAGAAGATTTTTCACTAAGTCAGCTCTTCAACCACGTCGAAATTAAGCTCCACAACCATGTTTAATAACAGGAAGAAGAAGCAAGACCCGATATTCTCAACAGAATCAAAACCAAACCAAAGGCTGTTGAAAAATATGAAATCCTCTTATTTTATTATCGATTGTCTGGACCAATTTACACACAAATTCAAATTTATAACGTTATCAACCAAATATATAAGCTGCCATTCAGCTAACCACAAAGGTGGCAGATTTCCTTATATTTTGAAGGCATGTATGCCATCCCATTGCTTGAATTCGGAATCACAAGTCTACAATCTCAATCTGTTGAGACTGAAAAAATAAGCGAATACTGTCGGCTGCATATTATCCCTTCCTCCCTATTTCAGATCCGCTGAAGCTCATGATCTTGTTCTTCCGTCAAGCGTCTATAGAAACAACACAAGGACAGATTGCTTTAGTTGGTTGAGCATTGGCTTACTGAATTAGAATGAGGAAGGTCATCACACAAAATCTTCACAAAATTCGGTCATATTCCGAATCCATAGTCACAATATATATAGTTCTGTGAGATAAAAGATACTACATGATGAACATGGAAGTTAAAAGAAGAGTACTGTGAGTAGAGACGTCATACCTTGTTAGTACAGGACTTGATCACATCGGCTAACAAATTGTCTCCAGCTACTTGTCTCGTTCTATGGATCAGCTGGGCTCGTGAGATCTTTTTTTCCTTTTAGAAAACAAAAACCAAAATCAAAATTCTTAGATTGCTATGCGTAATTAAATATTGATATACTTTTCATGACATTAAAACATACTGATATACGTAGATAAATTCATGATCCAAATTGTTAGCTGACTTAGATGAGTAACTATTAACAAAATGCCCATGCCGGAACACGTAAAGAAAAGTCGGGGTAAAAAAGATGAGATGAACTTACATGGAACGCGTTCAGATATTTACCAATCAACTCCCTTTTCGAAGAAGGTAAGACACTTGACAATTTGGGAATCAGAACCGAAAAACCCAAAATGGGTTTGTATACTGGAGCCCGAACCCTTCCAAAACCTTGTGAAATAAAATCAAAATCCAAATGAATAAAGCTTAAAAACACATAAGCTCTAGGAGAGCCCAAATGTATACTTTTCTTGAATCAACAAAAATGAAGTTACATAACAATGAGATATATTAACCAACCACCAAACAAAAAAGTAATATTTTGGCCCTTTACCTCTGTAATTTGGAGGCCTGAAACTAACAACGTAGCTAGGAAAGATGCGGGAGTTCATGTAAGCCTCCCAAATAATAAGCCTTGGTGGTATCGAGAGATTATCGACTCCAGAATCAAAGTCGTTAGAGCTTGGTTGGAATTGTTTCGAATTAGTCCGTACATCTTCCGTTTGCCCCAATACTACACTACAAAGCAGCACATGCCGGAGCCCACATTCATCCACAATAGAGGACAATAACCTGTACAGTATCAAAAAAATAGAATAAAATAAAAAGAACAGCTAAAAGTTGATTTCTTCAAATTCAATAATGAGATTTTTTAGTAAACAGATAATGGAAAACAATGTGAATTCTGTTGCTTACCCATCCGTGACAAATTTCAGTGGATACATATAGACCCCAAAGCCATCCTCGTTGTCGGATTGCCTGCATCTTTGGAACCCATTGGATATGATTCTACATATTTCGTCCCGTGATCCCCCGTACCAGGCGCACTTCACATTCCCATCCCCTCCTCGATTCTTCACCATTTCAGCTGAGGAAACGTGAAAAGCTTCCAAGCGACCTCCCCCATTGGGGCCAGACCATGGGACTTTATGAATGGCAGCAACGTTCGAGTCCTTTCCCATACCATCAGCTAGGAATCCATTGACCATTTCGTAGCATTGGTTTCCTTCTTCAATTTTGGTCAGTCCAATGCTTTTGAAAATCCCAAATTCTTCGAAAACAGAAGAAGAAATGGAATCATCTTCAGAATCAGAAATTGGGATTTCATTTTGGTCGACGCTAATGGAAGTTTGCTCTTCTATATCATTAAAATGCTCCATCTATTCATACATTCAATAAACAGTTCAATTGGATGAGAATACAAAACCAGTTGTAGTTTATGAAACAGTCAAAATTCGAGTACAAGTAATAGAACTTTTAGGAAAAACAAGAAAGAGGAGAGAAACAAAAGGCCATACCTCTGCAAATCTTGACAAGATTGGTTCGGTATTGGATATAGGCTTTCCGGCAGACAAGATAGCTAAGGTTTTGAACTGCTCACACACACAGAGACAGAGAGAGACAGAAAGGGATGCATTAGATTGTTCTGAACTGCCCCTTTTATAACCAAGTTTTCTTGGGCGGGCAACCACCTCATGATATATATGATGGTGGCCGGAATCTTTTGTCCCCAAAATCTCCATCCCCGCCGTGCTCTTTTTCCGTCGCATGTCGTCGTGCGTTCTCCTACTTTGCAACAAGAAAAGGTCATTTATTAGAAAATTATGGAAATAAACGATTCCGACCAACTGATCGGAGTGAAGAAATAGAACCCGTTGAAGGTCCAAACGAAACTAAACTTTGTTTCTCACCTATTTGAGGTCCGCTATATGAATCTTTTTTTGAAGTTTTTCTCATAGTTTATTTTCATCTAACTTTCTACGCTGACAAAAAGTGATGGCAGTACAACATCACAAACAAAATATGCCAAAAAAAAAAAAAAATAGAGACAAACAGCTGAAACGATAATGCTTTGATCGTCTTTTGCGACCTAATAATATTCTATCTCTACAAGATATACGATTGTGAGACTACCGTAGAAAGACGAGCTATTTATAATTATACGGATAGCGGATATGAACGAATCTGTTGGCAACTTTTACTCAAATATTTAATTTGGGGACCATTATAAACACGAAGTAAATACTCTCCGGTCTATGAAGGTGGACTCAACGGTTCAATTTGCCCGTTTGTGGGTCCTTTCCTACTTTGATTATTCAAATTGCTCACCTTTTAGACCTTGTCAAGAACATTAATCAGACAAAAGGTTTCATTGATCGGATGCCGGTTGGTATGGTTACGAGATACGATACCTGGTCTTGTAATCTCGTTTTATTTAAGATAAATGTGTTAGTATATGACTATGGAAAAATTTATAATACACACCCCTTAAAGATGTGCACGATGTGCACCCATTGTATAGTCTATATTGCGCCACCTTATAATAGATGACCTGGTGAATCGGTCATTCATAACATTTTTATGAGTTTCATAACTTTTATACTAAGAATTCGTAACTTTTCAGCAATATGATTCATAATATTTTCTTGCGTTTCATAACTTTTTGTGTGTTTTCTAACTTTTTGTGAGACTCGTAACTTTGAGACAAAAAATCATACTAGCTTTTCTATATGATTTGCAACATTTTTTTGCGTCTCATTAACATTTTTGTTCGTATCATAACTTTTATAGTAAAGAATCGTAACTTTTCAACCATGTATAATCGATTGGGTAATCAATTAAAGTGTATTTCGAAAAAGTAAATGCGTTTTTAAAGTAATTTTAGTTTCAATTTTCACAAAAAGAAGAAGAAGAAGAAGATATTTTTATTCTAAATTAATTCTAGATACTAATTTGGGCCTCTCTTCCCTTAGAATTTGAAAACACTTTTACTGTAGCTATGGCTCAACTTACTTGAAAATTTAAACTCTTTAAATTTTTCCATAGTATAGCTATGGCGTAATTAAAACCAAATTTAAAAAATAGAGTTAAAAATGTTATTCAAAAAAATTATATCGTTGTTCATTTAAAAGCAAAAACGTATCGAAGAGAAATTTTTTCAAAAAAAGGATACTTTTTGAAAGTTTTTTGTTGGAAATAGTTTTTTGTTGAAAATAGTTTTTTGAAGGAAAAAAAATTAATTTTGAAAATAGTTTTTCACATTCAAAATTACTTTCGGATTCTTGGAAAAAAAAAACACTATTTCTAAACTTTATTTTTTAAATAACGGTTTACCAAACACTAGTTTTTATCCAGAAAATATTTTCAAAACTTACATATTTCAAACAAAACTTTTTTCAAAATATTGTTTTTTCCCCCCTTGAAAAAATATTTTCAAAAAAAAAATTCCGAGAAGCAGTTTTTTTTTTTGAAAAAAAATTCCCTTTGATAATTTTTGTTTTTAAATGCAAAATGGTTTAATTTTCTTAAAAACTTTTTTAACCCTTTTTTTTTAAAAAAAAATGGTTTTTTTAAACAGTTTTTTTCAAGGTGAATGATATATACTAACGGTACTACGATCATTTCACGCAAAAAGTTAACACTGTTAGCCTTAAAGTAACGGCAGGGGAATCTAACAATTAGTTTAAAAAATAAAGGAGGGCAGTGGAATTTCAGAAAGTATAGGTAAGTGAAATTTGTCCTTCCTTTTTTCCTTCAATTTGTTAGGTCACATGTTGCTCAGGTTAACAAGTCATTGATTCCTAACTTTTTGTAATCGATTTGTAACTTTTTAAGATCCAACGGTAGATAACAAGGGCGCATATGATACACACCCAAAAAGGGGTGTGCATTGTAGCCATTTACTATGACTATAGGGCAATTTTGTAATGTTCAGGTAGGGTGTCAAACTCATTAACAATGTTATATCCTCGTTCTGAGGCTTTTTTGCTCTTGTCCCTTTAATCTCTTCTATCTGTTACATTTAATTAAAAAATTCTCTTTTCTCGTCCGTTAAAAAAAAAAAAATTTGTGACGTTCAATTGAGTAATATTATATTTAATTACAATCCAACTATACAAGGAAAACATCTATTCGCATTAATTAATCCTTCTTGGCAAACTCTAGACAGCCATTTTGTAAACACAAATCCATACGTAATAGGAAAATATTTAAGAAATTGATTTTCGCCAGCTCTAGCCATTAACTTTTAACATCCATGTGTATAATCGGAAAGTATTTAATGTATTGGGTCTTCATTTTCCCCCTCTCACAATGCAGTGGTCCCAATTTAGGGGTCCCCACTGCATTGGCAGTTGTTTGGTTTCTGTCTAATGTCTTCTTCCACACGAAATTTGAAGTAAATGACATTATTTATTCACCATTAATGCGACAGACGTGATTTTTGCAATTAAAAAAAAAAGACATAAGAAACTTGCGAGTGAATCCACAAGTAAGGACCCAGTCAAAAGCTCTTAAATGTTTTTATGCAATTTTGTGAAGCAAACTATCTGTAAGAGGAGTAGATATTGGGAGTAATGAGCGGACATATGTTCTACATTATTGTTTAATTTTGTCTAAAGTCGGAACTCTAGCTCGTTTCTTCCAAGGTGTCCTATGTGGCCAATCAAAAAAAAAAAAGGTGTCCTCCTATGTGATTGATGTATTTGACTACAACTAGCAAAAGATAATTACCTTTCATTGTAGGGGTATTTCGGTCAGTACAAATAGGAATTTTGATAAATTTAGGGTTATAAGGGTATCTTGGTCATTTTATATATCTGAGGGTATTATAACCATTTACAACACAAGGCGTATAAGAGAAGTTATGTCATTTCGTAGATGTGGGGATTTTAGTCAATTGGTATATGAAATGGTATCGAACGTTTTACGATGTGAGGGTACTTTGATCGTTTTGTATTTGTAGGGTGAATTTTGGTCATTTTGTATGTCGTGATACTTTGATCATTTATGCACAATGTATATTGGTCATTTAATCATGAGCATATATTAGTTGTAGGGGGTGCTTTGCTCATGTTGTATTTGTAGGACTAAATGATTCCAAAAAATCGATTCATCCTTTTGCTCATGTTATAATATAAATATTGTTAGGTATTTTAGTTATTTTTCATACATAAGGCATTTTGATTATTTTATAACATCATAGGGGCTCCAAGTGCATTTCATTTTTGTACGTGTATAAGGGTATTTTGGTCATTTATAATATAGCAACTGTTATCGAAGGGACCACATATATGCAAACTTCAATATGTCAAATAAAACCAACAAGATTCAATTCATTGAACGATTGCCTTTTTATTCCAACCTCAATTTCAAAAAGATCGTTGTTGTCTGCAAGGTAAAACTTAAAATATCCATCAGGTATAAAATTCCAAAAGAACATGCGATATATAATACCATGCGTTGTTGTATTGCCCTATTTCGCAACAAGAAAAGGTTATTGAATAGGAAATTGTGGAAATAAACAATTCCAACCAACTAATCGGGGTGAAGAAATAGAACCCGTTGAAGGTATCCGGTCAGCCAAACGAAACTAAACTTTGTTTCTCACCTATTGGCTAGGCGTCTGCTGCGTGAATCTTTTTTCAAAATTTTTGTCATAACTTATTTTCACCTAACTTTCTACACTGACAAAAAGTGATGGAAGTCCAACATCACATACCAATATGCAAGAAAAAGTAGAGAGAAAATATTTTGACACGAGAAAGCAAATGCTTTAATCATCTTTTGCAACTTAACATTCTATCTCTGCACGATTTTGCGATTGAGAGTCGACAATAGAAAGAAGAGCTATTTATAATTTTATGAATAGCGGATCTGAACTAATCTGTTAGCAATTTTTATCCAATATAGAATGTGGGCCATTATAAATACGAAGCAAAATTTCTCCGATCTATGAAGTTGGACTCAAACAGTTCAATTTGCCCGTTTGTGGGTCCTTTCTGAGCCTACTTGATTATTCAAATTCCTCACCTTTTAGATCTCATCAAGAACATTAGTCACACAAAAGATTGTATTTATCGGATGTCAGTTGATATGGTTACGAAACATATTTATCTTGTTGTAAATCAGTTACATGGGTTTTGATATATCTGATCCAGTCTTGTAATCTCATTTTATTTAAGATAAATGCTTTAGTAAGTTAAATTAATTACATAATCACTGCAATTTTAAGCGTGGTCAATTTTCTCGACAAGTTCTAAAAGGTGAACAATTTGGATCATCAAAATGAGCCCACAAATGAGCAAATTGGACCGTCGAGTTTATTTCATGGACTGGAGAGGATCTACTTACTTTTAAATACTCCCTCTGTCCCAAATTGGATGTCCATTTTTGAAACATGTGCCATTTTCAATCGCTTATATCTTTCAATATGAATCTCCAAAAATATTCAATATGGATCTTGTTTGATAGTTCTCGACGAGTTCTATAATACAAAGTGTTCATAGTTACGAAAAACATTATAAATTGAAAGATATAACAATAGAAAAATGGCACCGATTTCAAAAGTGGACATCCAATTTGGGACGGAGGGAGTATTATACAGTAGTGAAATTATCTCAAGTGGTGGCTAGCTCATGCGATAGAGCACGTGGATACCCAACACTACATCCCGGGTCTAATAGATTAGGAGTGACAAATGACAAATAAATAAATAAGTAAATAAAAAGGCTAGTGTAGGGGCAACTTTTAGAGTTGTATTTAGAAGCAATAGTTTTACTTCATGTTGGGCTATTATCAAATTACCATAATGCCCTTCTCTGATTACGCAAAAATTAAGGAACCGATCAAAGACCATAACAAAAATTCTCTAAAAAGTTTGGCTATATTTTTTAACTCAGACAAACAAAGCCTAACTGAGACAGCAATATTAAAACGTCCATTTGTGTAATACAAAGGGGCATGTACAAATCCACCTGTACTTGGAAAATAATTATTTGCATTTGTACAAATCCACCTGTAATTGGAAAATAATTATTTGCATTTAATATTGTCCAAGCAAAGGTGATACAAATCCACCTGTACTTGCGTAACATTTATTGGAACTTATAAATATTCCAAAAATGAATGGATTGAGAAATATGAAATTACTTTATTCCCTCTGGGATTATCTATGGATAACCTTTACTTGGATAATATCACATAGATCATTTCTTGTAAGCTTTCCAAAATAGAGAGTTATAATATATAGAAATAGAAAGTATATATGTGTGTGTATTACAAACTCTAGACATCAATTTTGTACCCTCGGTGGGAGTAATTTCAATGTATAATTTCCTAAAATGAAAACAAATAACATTGGAAAGCAAAGACGAAAAGAAATAAAGAACCAAACATTGACACTAATGCGTCCACAAAATCTGAAGTTAAATGGCACCATTAATGTGACAGACATAATACGAGACACAAACTTGTGAGTGAATCCACAAGCATGGTACCCAGTTATATATAAGCTCTTAAAAATATTTTTGTTCAATTTTGTATGGCACATTAATATACATGTATGAATAGTAGTTATTGGGTGTAAGCAAACAACATGTTCTACAATATTGTGTAATTGATGTACTCTCCTTTAATCTAAAAAAGTGTCCCTTTTTTTAAGAAGAGTAAGAAGTGTTAGTTGTTAGTTGTAGACTGCCTAGTAAGGACTGAACTTAAGTCTTGTGCGTGACAGCAGTGGCGGAACTATGATTTGTCGTATGGAATGCAAAAATATAAACTATTTCAAGTAGAAGAAATAAGTTTTTTAAACGTATAAACATAACGGAATGAAAGTTAATATGTGTAAATTTGACTCTGCTGAAAAAAAATTAACAAAGCTTGAATTGAGACTCAAGGCTTTCCCAAAAGAATCAATCCCTCAACTACCCCAGTCCCAAAGCCTCAAATGAAAATTGATGAGAGAAAATATTTTGTCTACATATATTTTTGAGTCTTTCTTCGTCTTTTTTTCCTTTAGTAAAGCCCACTTCTTATGTAAGAATATAATAACTGGCCCAACTTATTGAGTTAAAAACATAAATCAACAGCCCAATATAAGTTTAGTCCTAAGTCCGTGGGCGCCTGAATTCCGAATCTTGTAGGCTCTGCCCATGGTCTTGTGGGGTCCACTTTGGGGTCCCGGCCCCATCTGTTCAATAATTCTAAAATAATTATTTGAGTGGTTTCGGTAAAAGTCAGCCCAATTAAATATTTTTAAGTAATTTTCCTATTCGTTCAATTTTCATTTAGAATTCAAGACCATAAATCCGAATGAATTTTGAATAAAAATTATACACTGATGTACTCGGTATTCTTGATCTGAAGCACGAATATCATAGAGCCTGTTACGAAGCTCATTCGCTAAAATTGTCTTGATCAGACATCGATAGGTATCAAAACGCAAAGATTATTTTTTTAGTAAAAGGATCTTCCCAATAAGTCCTATAATATCTTCAATTCAGATTAGGGATGGCAACGGGGAGGATCGGCGACGGATTTGACCATCCCCGCCTCCGATCCCCGAACCTCGGATCTACCTCCATCCCCGCCCCGATCCCCGAACGGGGAATCATCTTCAACCTCCATCCCCACTCCTAATGGGGATCGGGGATCCCTGCCCCGATCCGAAAGTTACCAAACTAATAAAAAATTTAAAAAAATGAAAATCTAGAAATTTAGTACTCCTTAGACTTTACCAACATATTTGATATCTAAACCATCAAATAATGAAAAACATGGCTGCAATTTGTAATTTTTTTCAAAAAATCCCAACCAACCAAATAAAATTACAAAGTAATTAAGGATTCCAACGTTGAAGGCTGCAATTACCAACTAAATTATGTTTGAGAATGTGAAGAATGAAGTGTATTTATGTATAAACTAATATATATTGAGGAAACCCTAACAATTAACAATAATTCAATGATCCTAAATGTGAATAGCATATTAGATGTGTAATAAAAAACGGGTCGGGGACGGGTCAGGGAACGGATCAGGGGTATGTAGAACCGCCACCAACCCGATCCCCGATTTCATTTTTATTTTTTCATCCAAATCCAACCCGATCCCAAAAAAAATCTCCAAAACTCCAACCCGAACGGGGCGGGGTGGATCGGAGCGGATTGGATCGGCCAAAATTGCCATCCCTAATTCAGATCAACGGAATACCAAGTGCACAATGGTATAACTTTTCTTCAAGATTATTTCAGATTATGGAGTCTTAAATTCTAAATGAAAAATTGAACGAATAAGATCAACTGCATAGAAATATTCGATTTGGAAGATTTTTTCCAAGTGAAGGATCGATAATGGCAAAATCATAGCACCTACTATAACATGTATATAGAAATGGCGGCTAAAACTATTTGAGATTACCCTCTGCAGTACTTATAATCTAATACATAGTTCGAAGAAGCCAACAACATAATTAACTAGAACCATCAGTCCAACTAATTTGTGCTGAGAAGATACCCGATATGCTATAACCGAGTTTTACATCATCCGCTACAGACTTGCAATCGACACAAGTTGTTGATACTGTGTCTATGGAGCTATGAGGATTACCAATTCCCGCAACTGAAAAGACCTTGATAATTTTAGTCCAAAAGGAGAGACGAGCACCTAACATCACAACAGCGTCACGTCAACATACATAACCGCCTCAATGCAGCATCTATATGCGGCCTATTTTTTCACCCATAACGGCGTTAACAACATCCGTGACAAAGGCATTAAAGCAGTCTCTACAAGAGCTAGGCATTAGCGTGGACATTCTCCGGTGTTGTTTTACTTCAACTTGATTAGTATGGCAGCATACAGAGCTCGGGAAGCAAGGGACACCAGGTTTTGGGTGCTCTAAACCACATGCGGCTAAGATGGAGTGGGTAGAAAGTCTTGCAATTTCCTTAAATGCATCCACTCCTGCAAAATCACGAATTCGCTTGAGTTATTCAAAATACCAGCAACAAAAGAACAACACTCATGCATAGACCCGCACACTTTAGGTTGCAAGTATTTCCTCGAAATTTAGCATCAAAATCAAGAAACTCTTTAAGACACCATCCCCTCCTATGAGAATACCAAAATACATATTGTCAACATATGTTTGTTCTCCATTTTATATTCGGAGAGAATTAACGAAAACAGGCAGACAGAAATCCAATTGCTCAAGTATTGCAGACTTCTTTTTAACTTGTTCAACAACAGCTGATGTTACTCTCAAGCAGGGAAATGCAGCTCCGCCATGAAATGGTTGAATGTGATAAACCTAATTAGTGTTAATATCTTAAGTGCTATACGAGTGAGAGGTACATCAAGGGAAAAAAGAGAGTATATCACACAATTCACTCTCACTATCACTCTCAAGCACACGCATAAATTGGTGGGAGGAAGACCCCCTTGGAGGGGGCCTCCCTGCCCCCCCCTCTCACACTCTCACTACTCACACACACACACATAATTGGTGGGAGGGAGGCCCCTCCAAATGGTGGGAGGGAGACCCCCTCCGGAGACCCTCCAAGTAGGGAGACCCCCTTGGAGGGGTCTCTCTCTCTCTCTCTCTCTCTCTCTCTCTCTCTCTCTCTCTCTCACACACACACACAACACACAAGATACATACTTAATATTATATCTCCAACAGATTGGAGGCCAATGAAAGAAGTAGCTTTCGGTAATTTATAATCTGTGTTGTGTCTAGGTAGCAATCCATATGTATATGGATGTGTGCGCTCTGCATTGGAGTGTGGGACAGTGAGGAAAAAGAGAGAGCAAAGAGCCAAAGAATGAGAAGGAACTCCAGAGTTCCAACCCCTGAGGTTTTGTGAGAGTGAGTGCTTGTAATCCCCATATTATGAGTGAAACTTTTGTTTTTGAGATGTGTGATAAGCCTCTCCTACCATCTAACAGAAAGGACCCCAAAAGTTTGTTCTGCATTTACCCTTGAATTGCAAAGAACTATCAGGTAAATTAAAAGATGTGCAAAGACACAAATAGACAAGAACAAAGGGCCTCTTTTTTTTCTCTTCTTTCTTTTTTTTGCTTTTTTTGTTCCCTGGAACTTTTAAGTGGGGTAAAAATCCTACGGGGGACACATCCTACCTTGAATTGGAACTTTTGTTCTTTGGTCAACAAAGAAAATTCAATTGCTCAAACGATTAACTTTGGGTCAGAACCTCCATAGGAGAAGGAGCGTTGTTGTTTACCTGGCAACGAATATCTGTTGGATATAAAACTCCATAAAAAATATGGGATAGATACGACCATGAGAATGTGGTATTAGTGTATTACTGATCGTATCACCAGATGGGGTTCAACTCCTATGGATTAAATATCCTTCCGCTATTAATTAATGGTCCGGTCAAACAAAAGGGCCACAAGTTCAAACAAAAATATCCATACCTAATTTTCTCTGTGTGGTTAGGAGCTTCAAATTGAGCTTCACAAGAGACTGAATCTCACTCTTGGCATCATCATCTCGTGTAGAATTGCTTCCAGCACAACTTTTTTCGGTTTTGTCTATTCCATTGGGAAGTGCCACATGGGAGGAGGAACACACTTCCGATTTCGCAGAAGTGGTGTTACAACCTGAAGTCCCCGGCCCAGCTGGAAAAACCAAGCAACCAGATCTGTCTTTCCCTTGCGAAATATCCGCTGATTGTGCGTGTAATCTTTCTTCTGTTGGCTTCCCCACATTTCCCTGACAAACATTTACTAGAATTGAAGTGTGGATATGGTCTCCTGGTAACTGAGAGCTTGGACAACTCTCATTGAATTTCGAAATCCTCTTCGGTGTAACAATATCCTGCCTCTGCCTTCCATAAATCTGAGGTTTATGATTCCCAGATCCCTTTACAGAAGAATAGCATCTGTTATGCTTTTGGGGTCCATTTCTCACAGGATCCTTAGACTGAAGAGGTTTGCTACTTGATGCCAGAAGGCCAGAACTTGGGTTCGCTTTTCCTACTGGGGTATTTACTTTCCTTAAATTTTCTTTTGAGGCTTTAAGAACAATGCTGGTTCTCCCATGAACCTGTTCCACTGACTTGGCCGCATCCAACATTTTCCATGCTTTGACTACATCAGAAGAGCCTCTTCCAGATACTTTATTACTGGAAGAATGTGGCTGCCTTGATCTGCCAGAATTGGTAGCACCACTGCTCTTTCTCAGTTTTGTATCGTCAGCCGGATCAGATGGCGGGGATGTAAAACTCAAGGATCCACTGCGAAAAGCATTCCAATTTTCACGTAACTGTTGTATATGACCTTGCACATTTCGGCAACGTCGCAGTGTTCTTGCACCCAACTCAGGGTTGGTTCTTCTTTCAGAAGGAATAGGAGTTGACAAATTATTCGGATGTGCTGAAACTGTGGTGGAAGGTCTCCCAAGATGTCTGAACCCGGATTCTCGTCTAATAGCAAGTATAGAAGCATGTTCTTCCACCAATGGTTTTTCACTCAATGGGTTGTCAAGGTGGGCATCTGCTTCAATCTTATCATGTTCAGCTTTAGAAACAGTGCAGTCATTGCAAAACCAATCACCCTCCGGGACAGTGGCACCCAGACCAACACAGTAAGTATGGGATGCGGCATCACAAAGGTCACAAAGTAGAAGAAAATTTTCGTCTCCCTCACTGTTACAAACTGTACATTGAACTTCTGAATACGGATTTGGAGGCCCTACTGTTGCATTTCCAAAACAATGATAAACCTACAATACAACAATATAATTATGTCCGACTGTTGATGAACTTCGAATCCAGTTTCAGCTGTAATTTAAGAATAAGGATTTGCCAAGGTCCTGCAGGAACAGATTGCCAAAGCTAGCACAGCAACTCTACATAAACTAGGGGAAACGAGGGCAACCAAGACCAATGACAAGAAAGAAGTAGCAAACTAAAAGATCCTGCGGATCACTACATGATAGGCCCTTGCAAAGGATCATGTCAGTTTAAATAGCACACAAACTAAAATTAGTCAGTCTCTAAGCCTGGCATCAGGAACAGGAATCGTTCGGGTACATGGAACTGGAATATGGTTTCGTGTGGCTTGTATAAACTGAACTACCAAATTTTGAAATGCAAGTTTTTTCTTAACTAGAGCTTATTATTATAACCTCCAAAACTAGCATGTGAGCCTCGGCAGCCACTCCACTCATAGCGTTTTGAGTTCAATGATTTAACATGGTATCAAAGCTAGCCTAAGAGGCTTTAGGACAAGATTCTCTAGATTGATTGCATCGTTGTTTGTGCCATAAGTGACAAGCCCAAAATATTGATACGTAGCAATCCCTATATCGCGTATTGTTAGTTCTTTATTGTGCTTAATTAGGTATAATTGTTATATTTTTTATTATTATTCACTTCAAATTATTCATCTGCAGGAAAAAGATAACAACTACTTATCTCTAGGCGTTGGATCCGCAAATTTAGTTCTTTATTGTGCTTAATTAGGTATAATTGTTATATTTTTTATTATTATTCACTTCAAATTATTCATCTGCAGGAAAAAGATAACAACTACTTATCTCTAGGCGTTGGATCCGCAAATTTTTTTACCCCAATTGGAAAGCAAATAATACAAAGTATATGCTGATATATAAGAATGGCAATGGGGCAGGGCGGGGCGGGGCGGGGCAGGTTTTTGGCATACCCGAACCCGACCGGGTATTTTTTGGGTATCCCTGTTCCCACCCAGATCAGAGGACGGGTTTACCCACCCCGCCCCGCTTCATAAGAAATTTTTAAAAATTGTTAATCTAAAAGCAAAATAAAAGTAAATACATGTAAATAAAGTTATATTTTAGTGTAATTGTTAAAATATTAAGGTAAGAACGAAAGTTTTTTAGTAGAATGATAATAAAATTATGAAAAAAATATAATATCTTTAGTATAATGATAATTAGATTAAAATAAAAGTATAATTTTATATATAAATATATTTCGGGGCAGGTTCGGGGCGGGGTAATATAAACCCGACCCCGACCCGAACCCGACCGGATTTTTCTGATTTTCCCCCGTACCCGCCCCGGTACCCGAAAATTCGATAAAAAAAAACCCGCCCTAATCGGAGCGGGGCGGGGCATTTTGCCATCCCTACTGATATATTTCCATACGAAGAACGTGAACATTGGTTTGCCCAAGAAGGAATCTTTGAAAGCTGATTGGTGCATGCTAGTGGGGTTGAATTCCAATTTGTTAAGGCAATGAACTCTAAGGAATTGAACAGCTGGTGGGTTGCCAAAAAACTAGAAGTTTTGATAGCAATAGATATTTCCATTTTAATGGTACTAAGTAGTTTTAGGGGAAAAAAAAAGATTCTCTTCAATAAAGGATCTTGTTCGATTGCTATAAAAGATCAAGATGTGACGAATAGAGAGTAGAACACACATCATTTAGACCGCGGCTGTGCGGCTAAGATCACGGCTGTTGGAGGACTTCGGTTGAGGAGATCACGCATCAGAGGAGCCTTGCGGTTGTGGTTGAGGCCACGGCTTGGGAAAAATAAGAGGAGCGAAAGAAATTATTTGTAAGCTTTTATTTTTATGGATTCTAGTCTAATGTTTAAACTGTTTTATTTATGATAGGCTAAAATCCGACGGCTAGGGTTGAGGATGAAACCCCATTAACGACTATTATTTATACATTCATGAGAATTGATTCGACCCAAATATGTGGTTTGATTATGATTAAATTGTTCTTACTCCAAATCAATTGTTAGAGATAAATTCTGGATATGAGTTCAATCATTTTTCTCATGATTTAGAATTGTCTTTGGCGTTGAATGCTGGTTTTTCATTGTTAAATATAAAACTGGATATTTATTGTGATTTGTTAAGAGCATATACAATTAATGATTTGGTTTTATACCTGCGACCGGAGCGGAACATAAATTAGACATTTTAACAAACTTTCACGATGATATTTTCCATGGTAACAGAATTAGCTTTCAGATTATCATGAAGAAATTTCGGGTAAAGTCAATGATTATGAATATATGTTGATACAAATAAATGGGAGTGAATTCTGAAACCTCAGTATTTCTCCTCTAATTAAAAAGTAACTTTAAAATTTTTCATCTTCGATAGTTAGTTCACGATTTACTTATTTTTACCGTTTGCTTCAATTATAATTCCACAAAACAATTCACATCTTTTGGGAACTAGGTTAGGGTTTAATCAGTTCAAGTTCATTTAGCTTTCCTACAAAAAAAATCGCAAGTCCCTGTGGGTTCGACCTCACTCTCGCCATACTATATTACAATACAATTCGTGTGCTTACGAGTACAATAAAATTTCACAAGTTTTTTGGCGCCGTTGCTGGGGACTTATTATTTTTCTAGGAAATCTAGAGAATTTTAAATTGTTTTTGCCCTTCTACTAGTTGTAGTTAGGATTTTCCTCTCCCATCCCTTCTCCTCTCCCATCCCTTCTCCACTTCTGATCTTCACTCTGGTCGCGCCTTCCGTCTCTCTCCACCTCGTCTCCTCTCTGGTCGCTGCCTTCCACCGGTTTTCTCACTTGGTGGAATCGGTTCGGCTTAACGGCGTGGTCGGCTCGTGTGACTGGGGGTGGTGTGGTTCGTTGTGTCCCGGCCGATCCATTCCTAGGTGTTTCGGCTCTGCCTAACGGTGTGGGCTCTCGTTCGTGTGGTGGGTGTTGCGGCGGTGTTGATGATCCGGCATGGTGTTTGGGTTGTGCCTTTGGTGTATGCTGATTTGTCGATCTGGGCATGTCTAGGCCCTTGGGGTGTTTCCTTGTATGGATGGTGGTGGATGGCTGCAGTTGGTTCTGGTTTTGCTTTGGCGGTCCGGCTCACTGTCTCTTCATTTCCAGTTTGCCGTGGAGGGGTTTTCGTGCCGTTTTCCGGGGCAGCAACAGGGGCACGTTCCCCGGGTTCCGGCAATGGTGGTGGCAGCGTATTCTCTCTTTTCTGGTGACCGTGGAGTGTTGGGCTTGGATGTGGCGGTGGCGACGGCGGCGGCAGCGGCCGTTGTGGTGTGCTTGGCAGCGGTGTTGATGGTGTTTGGCCGATTGTATTTTTAGGGTTTTGTTTGGACTTGGTGGGCTTTTTGTGTATCTGGTATGCCCATTGTTGGGCTTAGGCCATTAGGTTTTTGGATTGTCTCGTATATCTGGTATGGCCTTTGGGTCTAGACCATTGGGTGTTTTAGGTTGTGCTCCCTTGGTTGGTTTCTTGCTAACCTCGGGTCTGGGTCTCAGGTGGGCACTTTGTTGCCTTCATCTCTTGTCCTTTTGGTCTTTGTTCCTTTTTCAAAGATTAATAAAAAAATTTGCCTTTCAAAAAAAGTTAGGATTTAAAAAAAAAAAAACTGCAACCCTTCTTAGCATTAGTGTTAGCATTTTTGTTTTGTTCCCTAGTTCTATTTTAACTTTTGCCAAAAGGTCAGTGGTGACTCCAGAACCAGTGCATGGCATGAATAAGGTAATACCGGTAACTCCGGTTTTGGCCAAGTTCCTTGTTTTTACTTTCCTTCTAGTATTATATTATTTGTTCGTATTAGCTTAAATTTTATTTCTTCCCTCTTTGAGTAGTTTACTGTTTACTTGCATTAATTTTGCTAGTTTAGTTTTCCTGTGTCTAGTGTTTTCATCAGTTTAATTTTACCATAATCCTAAGCTTTTTCCAATCTGTCTTGTCGGGTTTTTTTTCTCTCTCTCTCTGAAACAAAATAAAAATCATGTCGCTAGTTGGTGTCTTGGCCTTAAGTGTTAAGTTGAAGCATGAATTTTTTCGGTCAAGTTCATAATTGTCTGTGCTCTCATTGTGGTAGCCCATTACATACCATACAAACGTGTCCTTCCATGGTTCACTATCCTAACTACTGTTATGATCAAGTCAATGCACGAAATAACTTTGAACGTCCGTTTGGTAACCCATTTTTTGAGACATAAAATCCAAATGCGGGGAACTATTCTAATTACTAGAGGGAGCAAGAATCTCATACAAATGTAGGTGGGCAGTTTTTACAGTCACATGATCAAATTTTCTCGAATTATCTACCCCCTACTAATTCATATCCTACACAATCATATCCAACTCAATCTTACATGACTACACTTCTTTCTCCTCAACAACAGTCATCCTTAGAGGAGACCCTTAAAGGATTCATAGCTAAAATGAAAAATAACACTCTCTTGAATACTCAATCCCTAGCAGAATTACAAAATACTACTCACTTGCAAACTCGAGCCATATCCAAATTAGAAAATCAATTGGAACAATTAGCTAATCAAATGAGGGAAAGTGAGGAAGAACTTTTTTATAGTGAATCTGTAAATAATCCAAACTAGCAGTTTGTCACACCTAGCACCCTCCACTTTCACGAGCAGGAACATATTCAATCCATTATCACCGCTGAGTCTAGGGAGCAAGTAGATAAACACATTAGTATGCCAATGGAGAAAAATCCCTCAGCAGAAAAAAGAGAATACCTGTTTAGGTCAAGGGACTTTCATCGAGTCAACTCATAAGGATCCTTTAGAGGCTTGCTTAGCTCATTTTGCTTGTGATATTGATATAGATGAATCTATTGAGCAAGTCAATATTTTGTTAAGACTTAACTCTTATTATGAGTATTGAACAATGGCAAGCTAAAGAGATCTCTCTTCCACCTTCTTTGTCACCACCGTACCTGCCTATTATGGAGCCACCTAAATTTGACTTGTAAATTTTGTCATCCAATCATGGAATTGAATTTTTAGAGCCAAGAAAGGTTGCCCCAATTGTCATTTTTACGCATGGTGATCAAAAGGAAAGGGAGACAATAATTGACGACTGTGGATGTGACAATAAGGAAGTTGAGTGGGACTTTATTTTCGGAACTACTCATTTGCTTCCTACTCAAAGGTTTTGTTTAGAGACATTGCTATTCAAGCATATATTACCATGGTATGATGATTATGTCTCTATTTTTGCTAAGTACATGACACATATGGTTGAACTATTCATTAAATTGCTTTTAATTGTGTTATATAATTTTTGTTGGGAAGATCCATGCATTATTAATTACAAGAAGAAGGTAAAAGTAAATGATTTGGTTATTCTGCCCACTTGCTGTTAGTAGTGATTTAATTGTTTCTAGGTAATTTTTTTTTCCCTGTGTCTGTTTTCTTTGTGATACTAATATATAGCAGGCAATACACTAAAAAATGTTCTTCGCTTGAGGTAACCCCTTAAACTTTCTATGCTGTAATTTCTCTTTGGTACATTGAGGACAATGCATCATTTAGTGCTAGTTTGATTGTTTCTCGGGTTATAGTCCTGATATGATTTCATTGGTAGACTTAAGCTTGTGAACATAGCATTAATGAGCGGCACTTTGGCTTGTTTGTATCACCTATGCTTGGATAGTGATTTATCACTTGTGTACATGCCGTTGCACGAGCACTGTCATACTTAAAGTTGGGTTTGACCTCGAGTCCCATACACATATTTTTGGTGCCTCAATATAAATCGGATGTTTCAATAAAATTCTTAACGCCCCTTCTCCCAAAAATAAAAATTAAAAATTAAAAAAAAAGAAAAAGAACAAAAAAGTGAATAAAATGCATGCTTTTTTGGGGTTTTCACTTAGTAACCAAGCCTCTTGCCTCAGTTGCCTCAGTAAGTAATGACTGTTCGCGTCAAACGGTGGAGAGTTTCGGATTACTTATGTGTGGTTAGCTTGGATTGATAGGCTTTTTTTACTCGAGTAATTAAGCCCGAAGGGGTCTCTTAAAACTTAATGCTCTAAGGCCGAAAGGTTTGGGGATAGCTGGCCTAAAGCTCGCTAAAGAGGTCAACTAGAAAGCTCGAGGAATCCAAGCATTGCACAACAAAAACAAAAAAGTAGGAAAAAAATATCATTACAATAAGGGGAGGGGCTATATGTTAAGTTGAGCATTTAGATGACTTATTGAGGTATTGAAGGTGTGTGTATTGTTTTCGAGGTTAATAAACATCTTTGTGTGACATTCACTTACATGCATGCCTTGTGATTTTTCCCTATTCGATTATAGGTGGGAGGTCTAGTTTTTGTGCTAATTCGGATTAGAGTTCACTTGTTGAACTCTATCAATGAATGAAGTATCTTGTCTAAGTTGTCTCTATCTTGTGTTGTACTTTTTCTAGTTACTTTGAGAGGCCATTGATTAAGTTGGGGGTCACGATTGATTGTCTTATCCTCTCGTGTTTGTGGGAGTTCACTGCTACAAACCCACACGAGACTATAACTCGTCCACTAGGGCCACCTAGGGGTTTAAAGGCTTGTTGCATATGCTAAATGCAGTCGGACTCCTCCGAAAAAGGAATTGTTAATGTCTTTCTTTTTCTTAATTTTCTTTTATTTCTTTTGCTCGAGGACTAGCAAAATATAGGTTTGGGGCACATCGTTTCGTTGTTTCTCTCCAAGTGTGGGTCAAGGTCGCACGCACATCGAGTGTTTCAGGCTTACAGCTTGTCCCACATTAGTTAATTATAACCTCCAAAACAGTTTTATCAGCCTAAGTGCTCTCTCCACTCATTGCCAATTGGTTTAGAGTTTGATGCTTTAACATTTCTATATGCAGAAAACACAACTCTTAAAGCATTGTGGCTATACTATTTGCCTTGCCAAAACTTCATGCCTTAGATATTTCATATTTCCAAGTAATTGTATTTGAAAACTTTTAAAAAATTCCTATAAAGCAACAAATGCACTAAATATTACTGATAAGTGTGTTGCATGATTGCATCACATACTATATCTTTGTATGTTTTGCAAGCCAATAAAGCATAATACGCACTTTCTATATACAGTCTTAAGAAACCAACAAAATACCTTGTAGGCAGCAAAAATTGTATGACAAAAATGTTCTCACAATGTTCGATTTATCAAACATCACAGGAATGAGGAGATCAACCAACGTGCAAATGCACAAAACAAAATCAGATTCTCCATAAAGAAAGCCAAAAGCTTCACGATCAGTTTTAACTAGCACAACTCATGCCAATAAATGTTGCCAAACAAGGTAAAATGATATGGTCTCAACCCCCGTTATTGATGAAATAACTTGATAACGACTCAAACTTGGGCCAACCAGTTGAACCAAGCTTCTAAGCCAGTAAATCTTATCCACGCAGTCAATAAGGGTGGCAACAGAAAGCCTTTAGAGCCAAGCAATTTTAAGTGGCCCAAGGAGGGAGGCTTGCTCTTAATGAGAATTGGACTAATAGACAAGGCACCCAATAAAACAGATAGAGATCCCTCTCTCCTGCTGCTCTTTGCAATTGAATAGGAGATATATGGAGATGGAACATCAAAAGCCATTCCGTGATTAGGATAGATCGATCAAGAAGCTCTACAGTCTCGCCATTTCAGGCAAGATAAGATTCAAGTTAGCCTTGAGCTAAACTAAAACTGCTCCCGATAGTTTTCACTATTTTTTTTTTTTTTTCAATTTATTTACTTCACACATACAAATGAGCATACATGAGTTCTTAGTTGGTGATGGTCAAGCTGCTTAGAAGACTTATTCCGGAGGAGTCGAACAAAAAGTTGCTGCCAACTTTCCATGTACCCAAAATCAAGAACCATTTAGACAAACTAAATTTTTACTTGACCTACGAGGGCATGCATTATGCCCTACAGTACTAAAGCATGTCCAAAGCACAACAAATAGACCACTCATTCCATCAAATGAAAAGCTAAAAAGAAAAACTGAGATAAATCTCAATAAAGCATATAAATCAGCCCATCTCAAAGCTTGTTGCTAAAAGAAAGTGACCCATTTTACTGAAGTGAACAACTCACAGTACCCTAAATCCAATCGCCCTTTTAACGGGAAAGCCAACCATCCTCACATCCATTTCAATGTCCTTTCTAACTTTTTGTTAAGGAGTTGTTTGGCACCTCATGTGACTATTTCCCCCACTCAATTACATCTTTCCCCGCAATGATCAATCCCACTGGAAAAAGATCACAAGGCAGTTAGCTAGTAATTCTTTTTATTAAAAAAAATCCACTATTTTTTAACTTCCCAAACTCTATAGTAGTATCCAAAACTGAAGGGAGAAGCTTGAAAATGAGAAATAGAAAAGATCAGGTATTCATATCTGCAATGGCAGTACAAAATACAAAGTACTAATAATTGGTGTTTGCCATCCAAGATAAGATCCATTGAAGGTCATGGTCTACTTTTCTACCCAATAGGAAGGGCTGTAACCCACCAAAACACCAAAGCTAGAACCTTTCATAAACTCGGAGAAGGGATTACCAGGGGGAAAATACTTAGGCTCCAGTCCAACGACTGAAAATCTAATCTCATCCACATGCATTGAAATTCCAAACATAATTTGCCCATTAGCATTCACATATTCAGCACGAATCAAACAAATCTGGTCACCAAATCAGTTCCATTGACAGCAAGGACCATAGGTTCTTTAGTAAAACTGTGTTATGCCCTGTTTTGTAACTTAGATTTGGCGATGAAGTGTTAAATTGTCAGTGATGTTAAACTCTTAAATTTTTATAGTCTTTTTCCTGTGTTGTAGTGCAACCATTCTGTCTAATACATTGCTCCAAATTACAAAGCCTTACCCGTATGACCATATCACTACATTTTGATTTCACCATATCAGCATACCCGTATCATACAAGTACCCGTACACATACTTCCTAAATTGTGACATATCAACAGACAACACCAAATACACCACACAAAAAAAAAAAAAACAATTAGAACGCAAAGCCCTTACCTGGTCCCGAACGGGCACGTTAACGACACGCTCATTGACAAAGATGCCGTCCATGGGGGGGCGACGGATGTTGGTGAACCTGCGCTTGCAGAGTGGGCAACGAGACTCGACCTTGGCCCATTCCATGATGCAGACGAAGCAGAAGAAGTGGTCGCAGCTGTCGATTTGACCTTTGATGATTGCCCTACCACCTTCCTCAGAACACAAGCATATACCACAGCTCTGCGATTCAAAATTCGATCCATCGTCAGTTGGAGGGGAGCTCTGCGTCTGGGTTGGGGTTAGGGTTTTGTGGCGTTTGTTTGGGGAATTTTCTGGGGTTGGGGTTTGGTTGGGAGATAGAGGTGAACCTGAATCGGTATCTGCCATTGGAGATATACTGAAGTGGTCGCGTTCGCATCACCGGGTTTTGCACTGACGGAGAGTTTTTGTATAGAGCGTGGTTTGTGTTCTGTTTGAGATCACCTTAATCTGGGATTATCCATTAAAAAACGTTGGTAAAACCACAGAAGATTTGGGCTTTTGGGCTTGGGATGAAAATATTCCCAAATAATAATAGTACGACTTAGGTTTGGCTAAAAATGCCAACTTAACTTTTTATTTTGTCTTTATTTGATTTTTTTTTGTATTTGTTAGTTTTGCATCAATTTTTTGAATATTATTGTTTCGTCTCGGCGAGAGGAATTCAAAAAGGTAAAAGATTATGACTAGAAGTTTCAATTTTTTGAATAAAATAAAAAAAATGTAAAAAACTTACTTTTTGACTTATTTTTGTCTTTATTCAAAAAAATTTAAGCATCGGTCATAATTTTATATTTTTTTTATTCCTCTCGCTGAGATGAACAAATAATACACAAAAAGTTGATGCAAAACTAAAAAATGCAAAAAAAAATCAAATAAAGACAAAAAAAATAAGCCAGCTAACTTTTTAGGCCAAAACGACGTAGCCCGCTTAATCCAACTTAATTTTTTTCGGGAAATTTCCGGCAATCCCCACTTTTTGTGGGGGTTCCGTTCAAACCCTATTTTGTCTTTGACTCCCAAATAAACCCAGCACGCACGTGGGATAATTTTTCATTCAAGCCGTGAGCTGTCACATGAGCGCGCGCGGAAGAGTTTTTCATTTACAGCCGTGAGCTGTCACATGTGGACTCTCCCTCTCTCTTTTACTTCCCGACACAAATTGCATTTATTTCTCCCTCTCTCTCCTCTCACTCTCCCGTCCTTCTCTCTCTCTCTCTCTCTCTCTCTCTCTCTCTCTCTCTCTCCCCCTCCGTCCTTTTCATTCTCTCTCTCTCTCTCTCTCTCTCTCTCTTTCCCCCTTCTCCCCTTTTTAATTTTATATTTAAAATAAAATAACTTTTGTTGTACACATTTATTTTTTACAAAAATTATATATTTGAAATCTACTCAATGAGATCTTTCAAACAAGATCCATAGTGAATATGAAATTAGATACAAGAAAAAAAAGTTTTTTTATACCCATTAATTAAGAATTCATATCTCTAATTCACATCCCAAAAAATAAAAAAACTCACATCCTTCAAATGCAAAATTTCCAAATCACAACTCACTCTCCAAAATACATGATTCACACCTCAAAAGAAAGGATTCACAGACCCAAAATGCAGAATTCACACATCATAACTTACTCTCCAAAATACAAAATTCACACCCAAAAAGAAAGTGTGTTATTAAAGGTGTGAATTGTTGCAGGGGTGTTAATTGTGTGCTATTGGGGATGTGAATTGTTACAAGGGGTGTGAATTGTGTGCTTTTTGGAGATGTGAATTGTTGCATGAATGTGAATTGTGTGCATTTGTGGGTTGTGAATTATTTAGAATGAGTGTGAATTCTGTATTTGAGGGATGTGAATTATGTATTTTGGAGAGTAAGTTGTGATGTGTGTGAATTCAGCATTTCATGTCTGTGAATTCTTTCATTTTACAAGGTGTGAATTGTTTAGAAGAGCTGTAAATTAGTATTAATTAATGGATATAAAATAATTTTTTTTAAATGTACATAATTTTATATTCAAATGAGATCTCATTTGAAAGATCTCATCAAGTATATTTTAAATATATAATTTTTATGAAAAATAAATGTGTATAATTAAAAAAGGTGGAGAGAGAGAGGGAGGATGGGGAGAGGAGACAGAAGAGAGAGAGAGAGAGAGGACGGACAAAAGAAAAAAAGAGAGAAAAAGTAGTGGAGTCCTATTTTCTCTCTGATGGAGAGAGAGAGAGAGTTCTCACGCATAAAGAGAGAAGTAGAGAGAAACAAAAGTTATGACTTGTCACATCAATCATTGCTCTCGCATCCTCAAAGCCAAGTCACCGCACGGAAATTTTGAAAAGTAACTGCGCGCGTGGAAAGGGGTTCGACGGGATGAATCTGATGTGTGAAGGGTTTGGACGGGATGACGGGGGCAAAATGGGGCCGGCCTGTCAGAAGCCCAATTTTTTTAATGTTTGAAATGTATATATTCAGGCCTGTCGCGTTCGATTTGGTTGGGTTTTTAAGCTCATTTAGTAAATGAGTTGGGCCTTGAAATATCTCTTAAAATTAAGCCTAGTCCAATATAAAATAATCACTATATTGATGTTTATTAGTATATATTTATAATATCAAAAAAATATTAAGAAGGAAAAAAGTGACTACCATACTTATATAAATACAGTACTTTTTTTTTTAAAAGACTAATTGGTGGAGTGCAGCGCAATTCCGTTGTTTGGAGCAATAATTGTTTATAATACCAAGATTGATATTTTAGTAATGGTTGAATATATATTTGCACAGGTTTTTAAATTTATTATGAGAAGTTTTTTTTTTTTAATTGAAAAAAATATTTCATTACTAAACAAAACGATTATAATGGACTCAAAAGGTCCCAAAAAAAAAACCGAAATGAAACAAAACGGAAAACCACAAAAAAACAATGTTGATGACAAACCCCCCATCAAACACACTTGTGAAGGAGGGTGGGTGTGACCAAATCTGCACCTTCCAAATGCCATGTTCGTTTTGGGTTTCAAGATCCAGTTTTCTCAATTATTATCCAATCATTACCCCTATTTTCAAAGATTACTCTCATTTTTCTCTCTATCTCTCTCTAATTATTAACCCATATTTTTAATTATTATCCCTATTCCTAACTCCAATCATTACAAAAACCAAAATCCAAACCAAACACAACTGAAGTATATTTCCGCCTCAGGCTGAAGGATTAACACCGGATCCGCCACAGACACCGCCATCATCACTGGTGGAATTCTCCAAAATCACTTCAAAATGTACCAAATTGTCTCTATTTCCAAATGCCTGAATATTAATGCCAAACTTAGCATGCACAAGTCTCCTTATTACCTAGTACAAGTCCTGCTCGGCTCAATATATGTGCACTCCTAGATTACTTCCCACAGTCTCATTTTAGGTTTCAGCTTTCCAATAGTGTAGCTATAATTTTGTTGTTATAGAACACAAAAGTATAAAAAGTGAGAGCCACTTATGTGTTATATGGCAAAAAGTATAATTAGTTCAGCTTATGAAATGCTCCAATAGTATTTTTAAGGTGGAAAAAGTCTACCACAGTCCCTATTTTACAATTTTACAATCAAACTTCCAATTGATTTGCCACTGCAGCATATATATACTCAATCAATTGGTGCCTTTGAACCGGCACTTCAAATCACATCAAAATGTACCCAAATTGTCTCTTTTTCAATAACCCCCTCTTGAGGATATTTTTCAACTACAAAGATTTTGCCTTTGACCCATCTTGAGGATAGTTTTGAACAGCTACAAAGATTTTGCCTTTGACTTTGTAAAATGAACATGTATTTTGGACATGATCCTAAAATGAAAAGGTGGATTAAAAAAATAGGATAAGAATACTAGCTTTTAAGTTACGTAAAGTCAATTAGTCAACGAACAAATGCTTACGTACGGATGCATGAATTTAGACACAAATTCAAACACAAGTTTACTCAAACATCTATATATAGAAGCATTTTTTTTAATTAAAGACAAAATTTTCAAAGGACATTTTTCTTCACTATTGTTTACTGCATTATTGTCGGTTTTCACCGTGTTAGAAAAATATCTCTGACATTTGTGCAAGAATCTACTTTAATTTCTGCAGCCAAAAGTCATCGTCGGACAGTCAAACTCCGGTCAAGCCCAGCTCACCGGACATCGACAGCACAATGGTGTACGAAGGCGCGGAATTGGATTCCAGTGGAGCATCATCGCTATCATCGTGCCCCCACACACAAATACTCCCTCCGTCCTCTTGTCCGGTCCACAAAACGAAAGATTAAAAATAATAAGTTTTTTAAAAGAAAATTTTCAAACTTTTTCATAAATCTAAAAGTACTTGTTGATATCTTGTAAATCGTTTAAAAAATATTATTATTATTATTTTTTTAAACTGTGTATTATTTTTAAGTTCTCGTTTTGTGAATCGGACAAAATTTTTGATATGGATCGAGTACTACTAGCTTGTTGATCTTTACTGCATTGTACTGCAAATCAACCTGTTAAACAATGATGAACATCGTTTTACGTTAATCATCACATAATCATATGGATCCACGTAGAAAATTTTATGTTAGAGCATCTCCAACACTCCTCTCTACTCTGCCTACCCAAAAGGACAAAAAAAGTACAGTTTCTATTTTGTCTATTCACTTTTTCATCTATGTATTCCAACACTATTCTCTACTTTTCTCTCCATCCAAACTAATTTGGGTTTGAGCTTGTGATTTTGACTGACTTTGGGCTCCTAATTTTTTTTTATAGAACTTGAGCTCTTGAATTTACCTTGGTTTGAGCTCATAATAATTTTTTAAAAAACCTTCACCCAAAAAAAAATTACACATAATTTCATACTCAATATTGGTCTTGTTTGATAGATGTTGTCGAATAGGTTTTAAAAATATATATATTTTTTAACATTAGATATGATGAACAAAAGTTATAAACATTTTAAGTTATAAAAAATAAAAAGGAGAGAAAATAGTGGAGATGTGAGTGGGGAGAAAGAGAGAGGAGATGGAGTAGCTAGTGGGAGTGGCTAGCTTCCCAACGGAAAATCATGAGGCCAAAGTGCCCAGGGGAGTAGAGAGGCCCTTTGAGGGTTGAAAACTGATTTTGGGTAGCTAGTGTTAGAAATAATCGTTAGAATTTCTGCATAAGTAAATAATTGGAGACAACAACACAACTAGATAATAATATGACCATACTTGAATAATAGAAATAAGAGTATGAGAAAACTTATATTGATTGAGGCACGCGCAAAACGCTCTTCTAAGAGAAGATATGTCTCCGCTTGCACCGAGTTGTGTGACATTCCACCCCCAAGATACAACGATCATTCACGGAAGCTTTGTATGCAGCTAAAACTTTCCACACGAATCAAGAACCGCCCGTATGATCAAAACAATAAACCTATATTTCAAGTAATCTAGATATATGTGTGTTACATATAGCTCGTGAATTTGATGAAATAATTCCGTCAAGAATATTCTACTTCATCTTGTGGAGTAGCCACCTTTATATAAGAAAAATAAACCTCCAATGCAATTAACCATTGCATATAATAGACACATAAATCTACAATATAATATGAGGGAGTTACGAATATTAATACCCAATAACCACCAATTTAATTAGCTAATATAATTAGACATAATAAATTGAATTAAAAATATTTTCAAAAGCTTTTTTTATTAGCTAGAGTAGTCAAGAGAGCTCATATAGAGAGTCTCTTGGAGATGCTATTATCGAGTATCTTCGTTACATTATGCTATCCGCGCTCTCTATCGCGTCATGGATAGAGCGCCGAAGCATCCTTTATAAAACACTAAAACAAAACGTGTCCGAAACCTGCAAGTTGGAAAGGGGAAAGTGGATAGTGCTGGATAAGTTCCCAAGACCAAAGTTGACTTTTGAATGGTCACAGGTCACCACACCACACATTCATGCCGACACACAAACCAAAAGAATCATCCCCATGCCACTTGTCGAAAACCTCGTAATGCCTGACGTAAACAAAAAGCAAAATCACAGGCTTTAAAAACCCCCCAATCAAACCATTCACAAATCGCAACACCAAAAGAGAACTCAAACTTCCTCGGGAAACAAACACTCCTCGAGACGCAGTGCAAAGCGAATTATTCTTTTGCCTTTTATTGAAACGATTCTCGAGCTAAGCAAATTATCCAAAGCCAATGTCTAATACTGGCGCGCACATTCTGGTGTACCCGTTCCCTGCATCGGGTCACATTATCCCCCTCCTCGATCTCACCCGTCAGTTACTCACCCGCGGCCTAACCGTCACCGTTTTGGTCTACCCTTCTGACCTCCCTCTCCTCCAACCACTCCTCTCCTGCCACGCGTCCGCTTCCATCCAACCCCTCGTTCTCGGCTCCTTACCCGAACTCCCCTCCTCCCCGCAAACCAGGCTCCCCGCTAAATTACGCGCCACCACCGCACTCTACGACCCTATCGTCCAGTGGTTCCGGTCCCACCCTAACCCTCCTGTGGCCATCGTATCTGATTTCTTCCTCGGTTGGACCCACCGTTTAGCCACCGAGCTTGGCGTGCCACGTGTCGCCTTCTGGCCTTCCGGTGCCTTTTGCGGGTCGATTTATAATTCCCTGTGGCGCGACTTACCCAAGAACGATGATCCCACCAATGAAAATAATGAAATTTTCTTCGCCGATGTACCGAATTCCCCGAAATACCCTTGGTGGCAAATAACCCCATACGTTCGTGGCCCAGATAGCGAATTCTTCAGAGAGAATATGTTGGCCAATTTCAAGAGCTGGGGCACCGTGTTCAACTCGTTCACTGAGTTGGAACGGGTTTACATCGACCACCTGAAGAAAGAAATGGGCCACAATCGGGTTTGGGCAGTGGGGCCCTTACTTCCACCTTCCAGTAACGACCAAGTGGGGCTCACTGACCGCGGTGGGTCCAGCGCAGTGCCAGCTCATGAGGTGATGACGTGGCTCGACGGGAAGCGAGATGACTCGGTTGTGTACGTGAGCTTTGGGAGTCGTCTCGGGTTGACACGCAGGCAAACGGAGGTACTCGCGGCTGCACTTGAGCGCAGTGAGGTTAATTTCATCTGGTGTGTCCAAGGACACGTGGCAGACGACGGTGGCTCGATCCCGGACGGGTTCGAAGAGCGCGTGGGAGATAGGGGATTTATCGTGAGGGGGTGGGCCCCGCAGGTGCCAATACTGAGCCACAGAGCGGTGGGCGCGTTCGTGACTCACTGCGGGTGGAACTCGGTTTTGGAAGGTGTGGCGGCGGGGGTTTTGATGCTCACTTGGCCGCTGGGGGCTGACCAATACATCGATGCCAATTTGCTGGTTGACCAGCTGGGCTTGGCGGTACGAGCTTGCGTAGGGGGAGTTCAAAATGTTCCTGAGTTGGGTGAGTTGACTCGGTTGCTGGCCGAGTCAGTTGGTGGGTCTAGGCCTGAGAGAACTCGGGTTAAGGAGATGCGTGGGGCGGCGCGAAATGCTATTAATAAGGGAGGAAGCTCGACGAGAGATTTGGACGAGTTGGTCGAGAAACTCAGTGAGTTGAGTTAAAATATATGATGTGGGATTTTACCTGCTTGTGGGCTCACTGGGATGAGGGATGAAGGCTGAAGTTTTGTTTCTGCAAAACTGGAATTAATGTTTTTTTTTTATCATAATATTTGGAATTAGTTTACCACATTGCACTATACAGCGATTAGAAATCCTTATCCTGTTAGTTTGAGTTCTACATTTCGAGTGCCTCTTTTTTATTTGAGTAGCAATTTGACGACTATATTTTTCCAGTATAATGCGATGTGTTACCAATGTATCGATATGTCTCATTTGTCCAAGATGTCTCATTTGTCCAAGATGTAAAGGACAAACGGTAGCCAAGATGTGATCATTGTAGTATTATATATGAGTAGGGGTGTAAACGAGCCGAGCCGAGTCGAGTTTTATAGAGTTCAAGCTCAGCTCGTTAAGTAAACGAGACAAAAATCGAGCTCGAACTCGGCTCGTTTGTAAATGACCTGAATCCTAAACAAGCCGAGCCAAAGTAATTTACTTAACAAACCTTCTTAAACGAGCCGAGCATATATAATCGAGCTGAACCGAGTTTTACTGAGCTCGTTTTTTTTCTTAAGCAAGCCTAAAACTCGTGTTCGAGCTAGCTCGGCTCGATTACTAAATGAGTCGAGCCGAAATTCAACGAGCATGACCACGAATAGCTCGCGAGCAGGTCGATTTGGCTGAGTTTTTTGTTTGATTTTAGCCTAAAATTAGCGATAATTTTAGCACCTGATAAATTCATTTGCTAAAACCATGATCAACTTTAGCAACTGGATTGCTCACATTTATTGGAAAACTTAGGCCACTAAGGAAAAGTAAATTTTGTCTCACTTTTGCCTTTGTCTTGCGATCTTGTTTGTTTGTCTAATTTTGACATACACGTCTCTCCAAAAAGCATCTATATTGTTTTACATGATTTTAACATGGCTGGCTACAGTTTTCCAAGCCCAAAGGCTAACTTGGTGGCATAATTGGTGTATGCAACTGATGTGTAATTTAGGCTTTTAAGCTTTGATTTTTTAAACAATTGGAATAATATGTGTGTGTGTGGTTTTTGGTTTACAAATACTTGTTTAGTTGTTAATGAGTCCTCGTATTGTTCATCTTAAACTTTATTATGAATTAATAACTTTTGTGTTGTATATACGTCTTAACTTTTGAGTTGGGTGAGTTGACTCGGTTGCTGGCCGAGTCAGCTGTATAAATAAAACAGTGTGTTCTTGCAAAAATTCATTTTGTTCATATAGCTACTAATTTTTTATGGATTTTTGGCGTGTGATCTTTGCTCGACAAGCTCTACATAATGAACGATGTCGATTAATGTTTTCGTTCAATTAGAGACCCACTAAGATGCAAAAAATGGAATGAATCATACTGAACTGTTTGCATAATAGGCCGTTCCGCTAGGCTTATGATTTTTGACTTTTTGATTTTTGGTGATTTGAAGTATATGAGAAGGATGGCCTATTCCAGAAATTGAATTGTTCTCAAACTCACTTAAAAATTTAATAGATAAGTTATCCTCTAATGATATATCAACTAAAAAAGTCAAATTATGACTTAAGTCAGTTTCAGCCAAGAAATATACTTTAGGATTTAAAAGTAAAAAAAGAAAGAAAAAAAAAACAATAATCTACTTAGGTTGGCTGGGTTTGCCATAAGATTTTATGGTGAATACTAAAAATTAACTGGATGATTTTATGACATTTTCCACTTTAACGTGTTGATTTTATAAGATTTTCCATAGAATCAAAATGCAAAAATGGAAAATTTCATAAAAACATCAGATTGATTTTATGGGATTTCCCATAGAAAAATGATTTTCACACCTCCTATTTTACAATTTACAATTTTTTTTTTGTCTTTATTTTTATGAATTTACAATACTACCCTTGGATGTGCGAAAATGTGTATTAAAAAAGGGCAATATTGTAAATTCAAGTTGATAAAGACAAAAAAAAAAGTGTGAATTGTAAAATAGGGGTGTGAAAATCACTTTCCTTTCCCATTGGATTTTATGGCAAATTCGTAAAGGAGTAAAATAACTCCAAAACGGAATTGTACCCTCCCGCCAAATCCAAACGCCAAATTTTCCCGCTAAAACCCAAATCAACCAAAACCAAAAGGTCCGCGCTCCAGAGGAAAACCCTAAACGTCAGCGCTTCCCACAAAAAACCAGATCAACCACTAGCTGAAGCTAACCAAATTCGCCATGAAAATCAAATCAATCAAGCTTCGAGAAGCTCACAAGAACAGCGGCGTCGCCTCCTTCTGTTCGATCCTCTGGGACCTCCAAGCTCAGCACATCGTCACTTCATCTTCTTCCGACAACTCGATCTGCATTCACGATGCCCTCTTGCTTTCGAGCCCGCCGAGGATTCTCCGCCATCACAGCGACGGCGTCACGTCCTTGGCTCTCAGCCCCAATTCGACCTGCCTGGCGTCCGGATCCGAAGACCGTTCCGTCAAGCTCTACAAATTTCCAGGTTGATCTCTTTGTTTTATTTCTTCGATCTGTTGCGTCTCTTTTTTTTTTTTTTTTGTGAATTGTTTCCTCTGACCGTTTGGGAAATAGACTATTTGCTCACAAATGATTTAGTAAGAGGCTAAGAGCATCTCCAGCCCTAATCAAATTTGAGAAAAAATTTGGGTCGAAGCTTCTCCAATTTACGAACCCAAATTCAAGTTCGATTTTGAGTAAGAGCTTCAACAATGGCGGAGTTGTAAACAAAATAAGACTTCAAAAACTTGAGTCTGGTTAAAAATTTGAGTAAAACTCAATCTGGTGCGAGTTTGAGTCAATGACAGGAGTGAGTTTAGCAGGCTTTTACTCAGAATTTTGTTCTGAGTCAATTAAAAGAGTAAGGGCTCAAGATGCTCTTGTAACAGTATATGTGGTTTTTCTAATTAGCTAGAAACATCCTTTAATTTATATATAGAGATTAGTTCTGTACTGATGATGCTGTGATTAAGCTAATAGATGGGAATGGAATATGATTTGTTGAGTTGGAGAAAGCAAGGTAGGGTGCATTTTCATCCACTACTTCAGCACTTGGTGTGAATTCAATTTATGTCATGTTGGAGTTTGCTAACGAGCTGAAATGGTAGGGAAGAAATGGGTCCTTTATGTTACGAGTTTTTGGTCTTTGTCAGATAACGTTGTTGACAAGGGAATTGGATTTTAATTTCCGATGATGGTCTAGAGTGAGTCCTTTGCTGCTCAAATTCCGGGATACATGCAGAAGTCCTTCGAGATATAACTGAAAAGCCCGTTGGTTAAGAAGTTTGTTAAAGCTTGATGAAGTCTTACAACAGTAACAGTAGATTTTCCATAAACCTGTGTGAAGTGCTAAATTCCAGCAGCTCTTGAATTTGAGGATTACTTTTAAACATTTTGCAGCCTTTATGGCCCCGCCAGTCATGGTTATTAGCAAGTTTTCTGTTGCTGTGTGCAAAAAAAATGATTCACAAAAGATATGATGAAATCGCCAAGGTATAGGCATGGTAAAAGCATTATCTGTAAACTGTTATGCCTTTCGTGATGTTGCTTCATAGATGTGAGCAAGCATGTCTACAATCAGCATATCCGGTGTCAAACTTTCCTGGCCCAAAATTTTCCAGAATGGTATATGGTGAGGAGATTGAAGTGACCAACTTCTTTTTATCATTAAGCTATGATAATGTTAAGTTTCTGGAAATTGTTTCCATCCGGTCATTGCACACATTTCCAAATTCATTTGTCAAAGACAACGGTTGACTTGGACTAGGCATTTGTTTGATCATCCAATCCAGCTCCGGCCTTGTCCCTTATGTCTGCCATAGAATGTGCACACATACGATTGTCCTTGTCATGTAGATCTCTGACCTGACACGGTAGACCTGACACGGTAAGCCTGACTTGCATGATCACTGAAGCTCCAATCATGTGTAATAGTGACACTTGGTCATCTCTTTCAGTTTTTAAATTTCGTAGAGCTAATGTTATTCTAGTAATACAAATAAGAAGTATATCCGGTGCCCCATATCACTTCTCCTAAAACACATGCCTACCTGTGTTGATAGACATCAGTGAATTGTGTAACTTTCTTGCTCGCTGCAGTGTTGAAAACAAAAGGGCAGCCTTGCACAAAGCTGGGCCACGGCTAGGTTTGGTCGCTGTTTGGGGATGGTCTAATTTAGAAACAGTTTATGGCTACTGTCAAGAACAGTTTATGCAAAACTCCAGTGACCTTTTTTTTTTACTCTATCGTGTGGAAGTACAATTGAATCAAAGTTCTCAGTCATCAACATAAATGGTTGGGCCCATTTTAATCATTTAAACCAAAGTTCTTACGATAATAAATTTTGTTTTGAATTCCATTGCCAGGGGGAGAGTTCCAGACCAATATAACCAGATTTGCACTGCCAATTCGTGTCCTTGGTTTTAATAAATCTGGTAGCATGTTGGCAGCCGCTGGCGAAGATGAGGGCATTAAGCTTATCAATACCATTGATGGTTCAATTGCAAGGGTTTTGAAGGGACATAAAGGGTATATTACAGGTCTAGGTTTTGATCCTAAAAGCGAGTACTTGGCTTCACTAGATACAGATGGGACTGTCATAATTTGGGTACTTCAGTCTGGAGCGGCAGTACACACTCTTGAAGGCATAGCACCTAACACGGGCTTGGATGCCTCTGGCATGAATATACTTTGCTGGAGTCCAGATGGTGAGACATTAGCTGTCCCCGGTCGGAAAAATGATGTCGTGATGTACGATAGAGACACAGCTGAAAAGCTTTTCTCTTTGAGAGGTGATCATGTGCAGCGAATTTGTTTCTTGTCTTGGTCGCCCAATGGAAAATATATGGCCACTTCTGGTTTAGACAGACAGGTCCTGATCTGGGATGTGGATCAGAGGGTGGACATTGACAGGCAGAAATTTGATGATGTAGTATGCTGTATGGCTTGGAAACCAACTGGAAATGCATTGGCTGTTATTGATACTATAGGAAAATACGGTATTTGGGAATCGGCTGTTCCATCTTCAATGAAATCTCCAACAGAGGGTATCCCTGGATTGCAATCAAAGAACAGTAATGGCCTCCTCTTGTTTGATGAAGAGGAGGAGGAACCCAACATATCTGGTAGTTTAAGTGATCTTGGCGAAGATAGCCATGGTGAATCTGAACCAACTAGCAGGAAAAGATTGCGAAAGCGGTCTTTTTCTGATGATGAAGACTTTGGTGATGAGGTGAGCATGCTTCCAAAGGATGCATCCCGTAAAATACCATCTCATAATCAGAAGGAAAAGATCAAAAAGAGAAAGGAGGAACAAATGTGCACAAACACATCAGTAGGGTCAAAATTGCAGGACGCTTTTCAACCTGGGAGTACTCCTATGCAGCCAGGAAAAAGACGCTTTCTGTGTTACAACATGCTTGGAAGTATAACCACAATTGAACACGATGGATACTCCCATATAGAGGTATTCAAACCGTTGTTTTCAGCTTGCCATTTGTATTTTTAATTCTTATTTACAATGACTGTCTCTTCTGTTGGTTTAGGAATGCAACAAAAAATTGGAAGCGTGTATTAAAGAAAATGGCAATTTTGGCATGTTCTCTATTGATTTGTAGAAAATGGAAGTGTGGTGAAGCTTTATTGGTTACTCTGTCAGTTCACTAGTAGTCCCACAAGCTTAAGCTGTTGTAAAATGGGCCAACAATGTATATCAAGCTATCTAACACTTTCTCACATGCAACTCTGTCTTGCATATGGAATGCAAAGATCTATGAACAGAGTAAAACAGGATGGGAAAGAGAACCAAAGCGAATGTTAATGCATAATGGAAGTAATAAAGTGTTATGACTTATATTGCATAGTAGCATACCCTAATAAGACCAAAGGATAGACTATCGTTGATATAAAGCATAACAATGAAGGACTTAACTACACTTAATACAAAACATAAATGTATCTAACTAAACTACATTCACAAAATGTGTGGATGTCTTTAACCTAACTAACATAAATATCTAGAACAGGGAATCCATGAATGAATGAAGCAAGGTAATGAGCACAAAAATTGAAGTAGGTCTCTAGGCCTGCTCTCTCTGATGCTTTTTGACTTTGATTTGGGGGCAGGTTCCACGGCATAAGGGGGCCGCTATTTCAGTGGTAAAATTTCTAAGAGCAACACTTTTTGCATATATTGCCAAAGGTTAAGTCTAGTCCTCCCTCTTCTATAACTCCATTGATTGGGGATTACGCAGGTATTGTCATATACCATGTTACTTGGAATTGCAAACTTCCATCACTTACTAACACATACACTATTCCGATACTAAAGACAAACATTTCCATCCAATTTAATCTTTTAGGTTATGGAGTATATGGTCTTCTTGCTTTATCTAGTGTGATGTTATGTTATATGATCTATGAATAAAGCATTCACGTATACTACACATAACAATATGTAACACATTTATTTTAGACGTGTCCATTCTTCTTAAAAACCAATGTGTCGACCGTCGGCGTGTCCATGTGGCGTCGTGTGTCCATGCTATTTAGGTCCTAATCCTATATGAGACTCGTGATGGATGGATGTCTCTAATAAAAGTTTTAATAATGTTTAGTAGAAATGCATTATTCGTAACTCACTGTGCTTGTGGCAATGTTGTCGTTTCACTTTCTTATTTATGAGAGGGTTGTGAAGTCACCTACTATGAATTAATCTATCTCACTCAATATGTCATAGTGCATATCAGACTCACTAGAGTCAGGTACTAAATGTCTGTAATATGGAAACAGATTGATTTTCATGACACGGGAAGAGGCCCGCGAGTTCCTGCAATGACTGATTACTTTGGTTTTACAATGGCTGCACTGAATGAAAATGGAAGTGTGTTTGCAAATCCATGCAAGGGTGAAAAGAGCATGAGTACTCTCATGTATCGTCCCTTCAGAAGCTGGGCAAATAACAGCGAGGTCTGTTTATTTTATGTTTAGATTAGCTCATGTTGCTGTTAAAAACATAATGGTTTCAATACTAGATGTACAAGGACTTTTGTAAAGAACCATGGTAGCTTTATTATTGCTTACTTTCTTTACCAAATTCAGTGGTCTATGCGGTTTGAAGACGAAGAAGTTAAGGTTGTGGCACTTGGTGCTGCTTGGGTAGCTGCTGTTACAAGTCTTAATTTTCTCCGCATCTTCAGTGAGGGTGGCTTGCAGGTTTGTCATGTTACACATTGACCTTCCTTTACTGTTTTGAAATGAATCCATGTGCATCTTCAGTGAGGATGGCTTGTACCTTGTACCATGTGCAAGGTACAAGCCTTTTGTGCACTACAGTTTTGGCACAAATAAAAATGGTTTTGGCATTATCATTTCCCATAATTTATTGTCCTTATCATGGATGTGAAAACATTGCAAATTTCCATGAATCTCCCTAAAGAATGGGTGCTCTATGCATTTAGATTGCTGAAACGATGTTCTTTTACCTATTAGTTTTCAAAGGTTAAAAATCTGAACTACTTCAATATCAACGATGCCAGTAAATGATCAATGAGAAGCTTGAGGACGTAGTTGGACTAACAAAGGTAAAGAATAGGGACATTGAAGCATGCTTAGAACGATTAAAAATCAATTTGATTTTTCTATTTCTTATTTTTTGGTGGTCTTCTGCATCTGTAATAGCCTAATAGGGATCACGATATTTAAGGCAGGACAAACTTGATGAGAATCCAATATTTTTCTTGGTGAGCTATTAGAAAGGATTTATGAAGCGAGGCAGGGTTTAGGTGTCAGCCTTGTTGCTAATTTTGTTCACACAATGTTTGGAAGATTAAGTTTATTGTAAACATAAAAAGTGTATGAGCAAGAAAGTGTACAAGGATTACCACCCATAATTAGTGAAACCATTCTATTGGCACCTTATCTAAAAATAATCACTCAAAACTTCTCAACCACCAATAAGTAAATCCTCCAGTATCATTTGCCCCACAAAGTAGATGCTAAATGAATGCCCGCGGTACCAAGTTATTGAATATTTTCACCTAGGATACCGGTTCGGCTCAAGTTCAAATATTATTGGTAATGGCTGACTAACATTTTTTGGAATAATAATCACAAAGAAATACATGTTCTGTCTTGTTTAAATTGGATTACATATAGATGAAGGTTTATCAGATTGACAATACTTCAATATGGTAGTCGTTCTCCATTTGGATATACTTCTACAATTTTTAGCAGCTTGGCATATAATTGAGCTCCTCTGTCATTTGTCCCGAGCGGAAAAACTTCTTTTTTTTGAACGGCAAGTGGAAAAACTCTTAATGTGGTTTTGTTTCCACGACTTTGAAAAGAAACTAATAGCAGTGATTAAAGAGCTGTTTGTGATGTGTAAACTGTGATCTTTTCTATCATTGTTTATTTTCTTCATTTTCCCTTATTTATTGATAGGGAGTAAACAAACATATTTCATTGTTACTGATGAAAAAATGCATTGTAGAGAAATGTTCTCTCTCTTGAAGGACCAGTCGTGACTGCAGTAGGCTTCAGGGATGAACTTGCAGTTGTTACTCATGCTTCTCCTGCTCTTCCATCAAACGATCAGGTATTCTTTCAGCTTCTGTTTGACAGCCCTAGTTGGATTGATCTTCTTCACTGTATGTTCTAGTGGATCCAACTCTTGCCCCGTGTCATATTATTGGCAACCACAAATGCAGCCGACCACTATTGCCGAAAGTTAAATGCTGTCTATTCATTTTAAGGACGGTTTGCATAATTTATGCAGTACTATATTCTGTTTAAACTAAGGGAATTGTAACTGGATAAAGATGAGTGATAAAATCTTTATGGTAGCCGAGTAACAAGATTAGTTTTCTTAGCAGAACACATTTCATGGTAAATGGTTTCAGCTCTCGAGCATATCATTCTTCCCAGGGAAATGCTAAAATAGTCCTCTGTGATGCAGATGCTGGAATTTAGAGTGTTCAACATTCGTAATGGGACACAACCAATCAGAGGACGACTTCCAGTGACCCCTGACTCATATTTGACATGGTTTGGTTTCAGCGAAGAAGGCAAAATATGTTCTTTTGATTCTAAGGTATGCAAATATCTGTCTTGTCACTAACGTATTCATTTTCTTCTTTGGAACGTGATATAATGTTGTCACAATATTTGCAGGGCGTGTTTAGAGTGTTTACAGATCAATATGGGGGCAGCTGGCTCCCGCTATTCAGGTAGCAATTTGTTCCCTAAAATTGAGCAATGATTCTAGTAACCGAGCTGCCAAATATTTCTTCGTACTAAGTTAACAAAAAGATGTACTGTGCAGTTCTATGAAAGTAAGGAAGCCAGAGGAGAACTATTGGGTCGTTGGATTGAATGCAAACAAGTTGTTTTGTGTTGTTTGCAAATCTCCCGAGTCATTCCCACAGGTAGGGTAGCTCATATCTGCTTTAATATTACTTTTCCCAACTAATGAAATCAAGAAGTTCAACGAGACTTGTTTTTCTGTTCATTTCTTATTCAGGTCATCCCCAAACCAGTTCTCAATTTAATGGATCTTTCATTTCCTCTCCCTTCTTCTGACCTGGGAGCAGATAACCTTGAGAACGAGTTTATTTTACACAACCTGCATCTCTCGCAGGTATACCTTGGTTTTCCTTTGTGGAAATTTGGCTTCGGTGATGTAAGGGAAATTTTAGTGCTTTGACAGCTGATTTTATTTTGTGTGGAACTCCTTTTAGATTAACAAGACAATCGAAGAGATGATTTCCATCGGTCAGGACACTTCTTCACTTGATGATGAGGCTTTCAATATGGAAGCTTCTCTTGATAGATGCATCTTGAAGCTTATTGCGTCCTGCTGCAATGGTGAGTTTGTGCAACTTAAATGGTACACTTACGATGTGTTTGTAAATTGGATCATTGGTTCACTTAGTTAAAGGAAAAGGTGAAAGAAGGGAAATTTAAAGATTCCCCTACAAACTCAAGACCACAGTTGCAGTGCTGGTTGAGTTGGGTGGTGATGTTGAATCTGTTCTCTTTTTCCCTGCGTAAGATATGTTATATCATTGGAGATTTCAATCCAGCTTACTTCTTCGTGATGGTAATTCTTTAGGTGATAAGCTTGTGAGGGCTACCGAACTTGTGAAACTTCTGTCACTTGAAAAATCAGTCAAGGGAGCAATAAAGCTTGTAACTGCCCTAAAGCTTCCCAACTTGGCTGAGCGTTTCAACACCATACTGGAGGTAAGCCCTCAATACCTAGAAATTACAAGCCGCATTTTACAGGTTTTCTTAATTCCATGTGTTTCTTTTTTCTGAATGCCTTTTCTGCTTTATTCAGGAAAGGTTGCTAAATGAAAGCAAAACAGCAACAGCCTTCCCAGTCAAAAATTTGGATACTGATACCTCAGACAAAGCTGATTTTGCGATCGGCAAATCCTTTCCCCCAACGAAAAGTAGTTATGATTCAAAACCTGCTATTCCATCACCATCACAAAAGTTGTCTTCACCTCCCTTTACGAAAAAAGGGATATCAGAAGCAGTAGCTAAAGCTGGGAAGGCCGAAATAAAGGAGCAAAGTCCGAATCTGGAAAATACAAGGGACGCTACAACAAATAAAGTTCAGTTGAAGAATGTGGATGAGGTGAAGAATGCCGAGGTGAAGAAGACAGGTGAGGAGAATAAGTTGCAAAAACGTCCGTCAAATCCTTTTGCGAAGTCATCAAACAAACAAGAAAAATCTTCTTTATTTGATTCTCTCAAGAAGAAGAATGTACAATGACAGCAGTGTCACTCGAGGAAATTGACCTGCTAGAAACTAGGAGTACTACAAGTCTAGAAGCATGCCTTTTCTTGTTTTCCAAATTGCTGTATATGGAGAAATGTATTGTTTCCAAATTGCTGTATATGGATTATCTAACTTTCGTGATGTGCCTGAAGAACAATTTAGTTCCTGAATAGAGCTTTAGTTACATGAACATGTCCTCAGTGGCGGGCGGCTGCATGATTTTTGAAGTCGTAGCATGCATTGCTCAACTATGAGGTCGCATGTTCGAATTTTATGGAGACCAACCATCCCAAACTTTGGGGCCAATGAGGATTATGTCTGGTCGTTAACTTCACGGCCGTGGAAGTAGTCGACGTGTGCGTAAGTTGGTCCGGACATCCGGTTATTAAAAAAAAATGCATTGCTTGACCATAACTTATTTTTACATTAAGTTTGAAGTAGGATCCTAGTCCCTTTTCATGTTACTACTTGTGAATTTATGACTTATTACTTTTATATTCAGTTTGATGCAAGATCCTAGCCCCTGTTCGTGTTACTACTTGTGAATTTTTGAAGTCAAAGATACAAAATTTATGATGGTGGATTACAATTCTTTTTTTACGAGATTAAATTTTTTTTTTTTAAACTTTAGATACTACAAAAGTGCATACATTTTACTAATAATAAACCTACGGTTACAGATGGAATCCGAGGGTGTTGTGTACCTCTCAATTGTCTTATCGTGTTTTAGACGGCAGGATGTATTTTAATTTTTTACCAGTAAAAATAAATAAAAATTAAATTAAAATTGATGAACTCATCTAACCTGTCCAAAACATATTCAGACGGCCGATTGGTAATCGTATTGACTTTTATTACTTCATGCTATGTTTTTATTTTGGCTTATGCCCAACAAGTCAACTGAAGTACGGTTGGAAATTACACAGAGAGCTTGCCAAGCTTCCCCCGTCTCTCTATGAAACAAGTCGGGAGAATTCCATCAAGACTAGAAATTACTCCTACTACAGTACTCATCAATGGCGGAGTTCTCATTCCTTCACCCTCTCGACGACGACCTCATCGAACCCCTCGACTCCGTTCCCTTCTGGCAATCTCGCCACCACTTAGATGCCTTCGTTCCAAATCCAAATCCAACGACGGGCGAAAATGATTCAATCACTGCTGTCGATGGCGACAACCAGGTAAACTACGTCACGTTGGACTTGTTTCCCCACGGGGTCGATCAATCCGACATCCCTTTGGAGCTAGATCTACTGGCACGGTTTGATGGCGGCGGCAATTTGGGATTTAGGGTTCCAGTTGGGTCTGGTTCAGAGGAGGGTGAGAATGAAATTGTCGAGATGGATTTGAACACTCATGAACGCCAAAGCGATGCGGTTGAAGTGATTGATATGGATGAAGACTTCGATGTTTCGTCGGTGAGGAATAATTGGGAGTTGGAGCGTTCCGTCAATGATTTTCTCGATGTGCTTTTTTTGGACGATTTCGCCATTTTCGAGCCCGACGACGAGATGTTGTTTTGGCAACCTGCGGAGAACGAGATTAGAGGTACGCCACCTGCTTCCAAGACCAGTGTTGAGAATCTTGAATCAGTAGTTTTGACGGAGGAGGATGTGGAAAATGACAATGCGCTCTGCGCGGTGTGCGTGGATGGGATGCCTGTTGGGGAGAGAGCAAAGCAGTTGCCTTGTTCGCACCGGTACCATGGAGACTGCATCGTGCGTTGGTTGGGGATTAGGAATACATGCCCGGTTTGTCGCTACGAGTTGCCCACGGATGATCCTGATTATGCAGGTAAATCCTAACGTCGTATATATGTATATATATACTCCAAACTAACACTACTCATCACGAAAAACTTAGATGATTGATGTTAGGATGATTGACGTTAGGATTTACCTGCATAATCATCAAGTTTTTTCGTGATGAGTAGTGTTAGTTTGCGTCAATTGTAGATGTAGTGGTGATGGGAAGACTTTCACTTCTCTCCTTGAAGGAATCGGGGGTGCTGTGCACCCGGGTTCTTTGCACCGTGTTGTGCACCTCGGCTGTCTTGGACAGCCCGAATCTGTATATTGTAGTTGTAGTGGTGATAGGAAGACTTTCACCTCTCTCTTTGAAGATGATAACATTGTTTCAGATTTTGTATGTGATTGTTTGTAGAGAGGAAATAGTAATGTTTTGTTTGTTGTTTGTAATTGTGGGATAGATTAGCTTCTTGCCATTTACTACTTTGATTCATAAGTAGATACTATACCTTTTCTCCGGTACATACCAACTTTTTTGGGGGAAAAAATAGGCCGGAATCCGGATCCCCACAAGCAAAAACTACGGAGGAAATATAAATACTGCAGCGAATAAAAACCGAAATGAGCAAAGCAAACCACAAGGCACAAGCAAACCAGAGGCAATCGATTTTTACGTGGTTTACCTAATATTCGAGGTGCATCCAACCGGTCTACAAAGTTTTACAAATGGGTTTATAAAGAGATACACGAGTCTCACAAACAACCTAAGATATATGCAACAAATTACTGCAAAAAGGGTGGAAAGAATTCACCCAATAAATGAACAGAGAATGAGAGTCTGAAACAGAGACAAATCAGTCCAAAACAAGCTGCTAGAAATTGCTTGAACATGGAGAAGGATGGCTGCCCCTATTTGGTCACCTTAGCCACCGTAGAACACAAGCACACAGGAGCGGACTAGGGTCTTGTCCAGTTTTGTTAATGTCCAGTCCGATCCAGTTTTGGGCATTTGTGCTTCTTGGCCCAAAATAATGATCGGAATGGTTCATTTTATAGAGCTCGTCGAGTACTTCATCCACGTAAAAGATTAACTTGACCAAACATCGATAGTTGCTTGAACGAAATAGATTTGTACAAGGAAAATGAGATGACAAAAAATAATTTGAAACTTAAAATTACCCGTTTTTGTCTTGTAGGACAAATCTGTTTCGTTCATGTATTTATCCGACAAGCTCTGTAAAATGAACGATGGAAAAAAAAAAAAAAAAAAACCCAGAACTGAACTGGACTAAACTAAACAGTAGCAAAACTAGACAGGAGCACTTTCATTTTTCCACTTCTGATGATATTTTCCTCCAAACATACAATACTCTATTTTGGCTTCCAAGAGAAGCCAAGTCTCCCACAAAACAATGTGCCAAGAGGTGTAGAATTTTGTACACAAAAAAAATACCCAAAAACATCTTTTGGGCCGAACATTGTTGGGTTAACAAATTATGGGGCTATCACAAAAGTGAAACAAGGAGGGACCCAACCCAACACAACTAGGTGGGCAATATGGCCAACTTTACCTCGTATGGCTCATAAGATCCAAAATACAATTCATACGAGCCAAACCTTTTAAATGGGCTAGGGGAAGTTTAAAGTGGAATCAAAATAGCAAAAAATTGGAGAAAATTATACCCATTCCTACTAAAATTTGGAAGCCATTGGAGTCAATTGACCCCAATTGTCTCGCACTCTCTCCGCACCTGCTAGCTAGGGACAGTCTAGCTAGCCATGCGCTTCTTTGAATGAAATACTCTCATGATCTCTTTCCAAGTGTAGCTTTAGGGTTTTTAAGATATCAGTTGTACCCTTTTGCTGCATCAAGAATAATCATGGTATAAATTATTTTGAAAAAAAAAATCCCCTGAGAGTATCGATGTTACCTCATTTTGTCTAGTGTTGCACAACCCTATTCACAAATTTATGCTTCAATCGCTTAGGCGAGTTCATTACTTCATTGTTGAATTGTCCAATGATAAGTTAGGATTTATAAATATGCATATCAATTATAGATTTGGAGTCACATCTGGCAAGTTGAAGAGCCACATGCAACGCGTGCGCTCCAAATTACTCTTTGAAGCTTAAGTTTTGTGTGTGTGTGTGAAAAATTCAAGTGTTTGGGTCATCTTACGCGCACATTGACTAATCTTAAGAGTACAATGCTACCTCCCACTTGTGGACTGGTCCCAAAAAAAATTAATAACACCTAAGAGTTTTACTATTCATTTGACCTTTAGTTTTAAAAAGAATTAGATTAGTTCGCCCGTCACAAGTATTATAATTGAGGATGTGACATTTTGAATGGTCGTTTCTTAGCTTTTTGAATTTTAAGAATGAGAGAGCTACACTAAATGGTGTATTTGTTTGCAACAGTTCTATAGGTACAGATCGGGTGCACCAATGGTGCACCGACCGGTGCTAGGGACCCCCTTGTGGGTTTCACACGGTAGATCCGAGCTGTTCATTCATCCCAAAATTGAATTCCAAGGGGGCCAATGCAGAAATCTACTCAATCTGATGTTCCTAAGTGCTTGATCCAAAATCACCCCATTTCGTTCCAAAGAATTTGATTTTGGGACGAATGAACGGCTCAGATCGATCGTGTGGGACCCACATGGGGGTCCTCGCCTCTGGTCGGTACACTGTTTGTACCAGGGGGTCGGTGCCCCTGGATTTACTCATTTGCTTACTATCGGAGTGCATTTTTTTGCTGAAATTATGTTATTGTACATTTTTTTGAATGAGAGAGCGGGTAAAAGTCATAATGTTATTGTACTTTTTCGATTCCTCTCGTTGAGACGAATTAGTAAGCTACAAAAGTTTGATGAAAAACTAACAAATGCAATATATATATATATATATATATATATATATATATATATATATATATATATATTGAAAGAGAAATTTTATAAGGACTTTTAGCACCGTGACTAAAATCAGAAAACTTTATTCCAAAACAAACAATCTAAAAAGATTATTTTTGTTTTTAGTAAAAAAAGTGTGTTTCAATCCCGATCGTCGATTGCATTTTCGGATAGCTAAGATGTGCTGCACGGATACCACGCTGCCCATACCTTATTTGCACTCAAAATCTTCTCTGAGAAAATGGTAGAACTCAAAAATAAGTAGATAAATGGGTTCTAAAACATTGGATCCTGCTTGGCGTACAGAGTTTTTTTACATAAATTGGACAAATCAACTGATTTGGAACTATTTTGGGTTCCACACGGATGATTGGAACCGTTCATGTTTTTCAAAATATTTTTTTGAGGGTACCCCATAAAAAATAAGCTCAATCAGATATCGGCAAATGCTTTGTCGATTTATCCATTTTTTATTCTAAATAAAAAATTGGATAAACCGATGAAGTATTTACCAATATCTGATGCTTAGTTTTTACGGGGTACCACTAAACATTATTTTAAAAAATATAAATGACCCCAAATCATTTGTATATGATCTGAAATAGTCCCCAAATCAATTGATTTAATGTAAAACATTGGAGATGAATTTTACTACTAAGATTTTGACCCAAATTTTGGGTTACATGTAACAAAACGGATAAGAAACGGAGATGCTCTCAAGGGCCCAAACAGTACCTAACAACTTTGTCCCTTTCACCAGTCTTGTTATCTTGCACCTAAACCGACGCAAAGAGAAGCGCCCTCTCACCTGCAAACCCATTCAAAAGCTGCTCTCTCTCTCTCTGCTTTTCGCTTCTTGATCAATGGCGGAGGTTTCATTTCTTCACCCTCACAACGACGACGAAGACGAAGACGACCTCATCGAAGCCCTCAACTCCGGTCCCTACTACCAATCCAATTCCCACCACGACTCCTTTGACGACACCTTCGACGACCTCTTCCACTCCTCCGATCCCTTCGATTCCCACCCCGATCACCTCTCCCTCGCCCTAGCCCACCCACACCCAAATCCAACGGCCCCGAATCTCCCCCGCCCAGATTCAATCTCCGCCGCGGATATCTTCCATCGCGAAAACCAGGTAAACTTCGTCATGGACCTGTTTCACCAACGCGTCGAACAAACCTCCATGAGTGGTCCGGATCCGGTTAACGAAATGGGTCCGACCCGTTTGGAGCTAGATCTAGGGTTAGGGTTTGATGATGGGAGTTTTGATGATGGTAATTTTGGATTTAGGGTTGGGGTTAGGGTTTTCTCTGATTCAGAAGAGGATGAGAATGAGTTTCTTGAAATGGGTTTGAATGCAGAAGATAATAATGATTGTGGGTTGGATGAAAATAATGGTTGCGGGTTAGAGTTAGGGTTTGATGATGGTGATGAGGGAAATTTTGGATTTAGGGTTGGGGTTGCTAGGTTTGTGTCTGATTCAGAAGAGGATGAGAATGAGTTCCTTGAGATGGGTTTGAATGCAGAGGAAAATAATGATGATTGTGGATTGGATGATAATAATGGTCGTGATGATGATAATACGAGTCTGCAGCTGTGTTGGGATTCTTTTCAGTTAGAAGATAGTAGAGATGGGGTTGAGGATTTCGAGTGGGAAGAAGTGGATGGAAGGGTTGATGAGAGGGAACTGTTGAGCATGTTTGATATGGATGAAGACTTGGATGTTTCATCAGTGGTGCCGAGTGTGATTCCAATCCCGGAGGAAGAAGAAGAAGAAGAAGAAACGGGTGCGGACATGGCGGGTGAGATGAGGAGTAATAATTTGGAGTGGGAGGTTTTGTTGAATGTTCACAATTTGGAAACCCACTTGACTCTAGAACATGATGGTGTTGAGAATCTTGAATATTTGGGGGATCACGACACAGTGGAGTATGAGATGTTGTTTGGGCAATTCGCAGAGAATGAGAACGCGATGATTGGAAGGCCACCTGCTGCGAAAACTATTGTTGAGAATCTTGATTCGGTGGTTATGACTAATGAGGATGTGGAGAATGATAATTCGCTTTGCGCTGTTTGCAAGGATGGGATGAGTGTTGGGGAGAAAGCAAAGCAGTTGCCTTGTTCGCACCGGTACCATGGAGACTGCATTGTGCCTTGGTTGGGGATTAGGAATACATGCCCCGTTTGTCGCTATGAGTTGCCGACAGATGATCCTGATTATGAGAGGAGGAGGAAGACTCAAAGAGCTGGCCGTGGTCATTGAAGGTAAATTCTAAGGTCAGATATAGTCAATATGAATTTTTTTCGCGAGTATTAGTTTGCTGCAATTGTAGATAGTGGTGATGAGAACTTGGGAAGAGTTCACTTCTCTCCTTGGATGTGATTATTTTTTGAGAGCAAAGAATGTTTTGTTTGTTGTATGTAATTTTGGAATTGTCTTATTACCAATTACTTCGATCCATAAGTCGATATTCTACCCTTTTGCGGGAAGATGTTAGTTGATGATACTTGAAATATCGGTTTTTCTTTTTCCCTCTCTTAGTGTTAGATTTATTCAAATGAGTGCCTCATGCACATAATATGGAAAGTTTTGGTTAAGTGGATTAGTTGGGGAATCCTTATTTGTTTGTTGGAGACTTCAAAATTATGTTGGGTTATGGAGTTTAGCTGCATTATAAAGTTTAGGACTTTAGGGTGAATTTTGTTTTAGCTCAACTTCTACCATTTGGAGTTCCTTGTAATATATTTATTTTTCTTCTTCCTTGCATGTCGGAGATTGTAGAGATATCCTTGATTTCAAGGAAGCCTACAGTCAATTTGGCTATGTAATGATGAACCTTAGAGTATTGTCGAAACATGAATGTGGCCAACTTCGTCATGTGAAATGAGTCTATTAGTTTTGAGAATTGAAAATTAGTTTCATTGATAGAGACAAAAGTACCCGAGGCTGAGAGGGAGAGGGAAGAAGATCCATTGGTTGATGGCTAAATGGTGTCATTAGATTTATTTGATACTTGTTTTGGAAGTGATTTATTTGATACTTGGTGCTCGCAAGTAGTTGAGGCTATATGTTATGTTCATGGATCCATTTACAATGCACTGGTTGATATTTTGTCTGTGAGTTTTAAGTGAGGGTAGGGAGTGGTTAGCTATATTCCCAGAATTCTGTGGAAGCGTAGTTTTGCTAGCGTCAACCCACCCACCCACATGATCAACATCCTCGTGTTTTCAGTTGCACATGACTAGACTATGGAGTTAAATGCCATGAACTTTCTTTTTCTTCTAGAAGATGCAGTAGCAATACCCAAGCTCTGCAAGATCTTCCAGCATGTGAATGCCCGTCTTACTAGGTAGTGGCAATGTGACATTATGGCCCAATTTTACCTCATATAAGAACTCATCAGGAAAAGTTCTGCAGTATCAAGTGGGTTAGTGATTTATCAAAAATTCTTCCGCTGAATTTCATTTACCCAATTTTACATTTCTTGTGATCTCAGAGCAGTTGGGTTTGTTATCCATGCCTACGTAAATCGCATATAATATCAATGATTAACGGGTAGCAAAGAGTATAAGTGAAGGGGATCAAGTCATCATGGTAGTAGAAGGAACTTAAGCGGCCTCAGTGCTCAATAAACTATGTAGACAGTGTCTGAAAAAGAATTATGTAGGTGCATTTTTTGTTTTGATTGAAGAGTTTAGGAGAAGCATACAGGATATGATGGACCGACACTCCAATAGGTAGCTATATCGGTGTCGAGACATGGGGACACGCGTAAATACGTATTGGACATGCCACGTTGTGTGTCTCTTAAATTTATTTGACTTTTGGAGGGGGACTTGGCTTGGACAAGTTTCGGGACACGGTGGGGTAGATGTGTAATATTTTAAAAAATTTCTGGTTGTAAAATATTGTTTTTGTAATGAAATCTCTATATCCGAGCCTAACACATCGGGGGTTAACATGTTAGTACTCCCTCCGTCCCTAAACTTTTAACCTTTTTGGGATTGCGTGCCATTTTAAATTGCTTATATCTTTTTATTTATAAAGTTTTATGTGATTTTGAAAACTTTGTTTAATAGAACTAATTAAAATCTATCAAACAAGATCCATATTGCATATTTTTTGACATTTACATTGAAAAATATAGGCATTTGAAAATGGCACACTGTCCAAAAAGTGTCAAAAGTTTAGGGACGGAGGGAGTATCAATGAAACCCGAGGTTGAAGCGCTCTCTCTCTCTCTCTCTCTCATATATGTATTGTTGTATATATCAGTAATTTTATGTCTTATTTTCAGCAATGTATACATACATATGTGATAACTTGTTAATCATCTCATACACCCATACAGGACATGTTAACAGCATAGTTGTTGAAAACCTACGATACACGATACGTATCCTACGATTTGTATCGTCTCTTTCATTAGACGATACGTATCGCATCTTGTATCCTTTTTGTATAGAAATCCTACGATGCGATCACGTATCCTACGATTTATACGCGTATCCTGATTTGGTAGGTATCCTACGTTTACTTATAGGAAAAAAGTCTGATCTTATTTTAAGAAGCGGAACCCCAAACGTATTAATCTAAACCATTTGATCTAATAATGGCTATATTCAAACACTTGATAGAAATTCAACCTCAATGTAGGGCTAGCTTGAATAGAGGAAAGAACCATAATTTGATTGTGTTTTGCCTGAATCATACAAGGGCAATGTTACACCTCATTAGGAGATTAGAGGAAGTTCATGCATTGTTATTGAAATAGTATTCCCAATTTTTTTTTAGTTTGCTACAATGTCAAAAAATAAATAGTTTTGTCAGCTGACAAAGAGAAAATACTAGGTAAAAAAAGAAGATTTGTTTTGGTGAACGAAGATATTTGTGTTAGCCATCACCAAAAATTTGTTTTTTTTCCCCCAAAAGCATCACCAATAGTATATTTAAGAGAGTGCATCATATAATAGCATGTGCCAAAAGTTTAAAGAAACTCTTCTTTTCTTTCTATTTGAGATCCTTTGACTAGCCAAAAACAGCAAATAGCAAGTAGTAGACTTCCCATAAAACTCCATTGCTAAGAGTTTACACTGGACTAATATTGAGGCCACGCTGGATAACCATTATAGTTTCGAGAAGATTGAAGATAAAGTGCATTTCAAATTACGATTGGTAATGACTAATGAGTAAGAGATTGGTAACGAGAGATGAATCCGTCTTAAATGGTTCCTCTCTTCTCCTTTATCTCTATTTCTTGTGGTATAGGTTGAGCCTCTCTCATTAAGATGAAATCTCCCCAATTCCTAGCATTTTTTAATTGGCCACCATCAATATGTGGTGGATCTGATCTCACTGTGTGTGTCCCAACTTCTTCAACAACAGAGGAGGCAATATGGGTGTCCGTGTCTGGTTTTCCCAACACCATTTTCATGAGGGATGATGGTTTTCAACGCCAGAGCTTCTTTTTCGGCGGCTTTTACTCTGTGTGTGTGTGTGTGTGTGTCTCTCTCTCTCTCTCTCTCTCTCTCTATTCAGATCTAGATTTATTTATTGTGTTGTAATTTATCTTGTTTTATATAAAAAAGTTCTTGCTATTCCAAAAACAAAAATGTGAAAACCCTTGGAATATCCCACAAATATTCCGTTGTATTTGCGGCTTTTTATTTTTTGTTTGTCTCTGTTCAGATATAGATTTTGTTTTGTTTTCATTTTTTCCCTCTTTTTTTGTTAATAAGTTATTTTGTTCTATATAATGAAGTTCTTGTTATTCCCCAAAAAATAAATGTTAAAACCCTAGGAATATCCCACAAATATACCGTTGTATGGCAATTTTTGTCTCCCCTGTCAACAGGCTTTTAAGAGGTAATGCAGGTCATTTGGAAACTTAACATCAAACCTTACCCGCAGAATCCCAGAAAAATAATAATTGAGACAAAGGAAATGGGACAATAGTTGTCATTTTACTCCTTGCTTTAACACCGTCCGATTAACGGAAAATCTGTAATGTTCAAACCTGCGAGGACTAGGAGAGAGACCGTATTTTAAGCAAAACATCCGAGGATGTATTTCAAACGAGAGGTGCTTTGCACCCCCCCTCCCACTTGCCCACCAAGGGCCCCACCCCTCCCTCTCCCCAATTTGCCCCCGGCTCAAATTCCTTTTTTTTTTTTGTTTTTTTTTTCGAATTTTAATAATTTAATTTACTATTGACTTTATTTATTTAATTACTCATTTAATTTGGTTTAATGGATTTAGGCGTCCTTTGACCTAGTTTTTTAATTTCTATTTTTAAGACTTTTGTTAATTTTGTAGTGTGTAATATATTTTGATGAAAGAAGTTTAAAAAGTAAAAAAATTATGACCGAAAATAATAAAGTTCTAAACAGAAAAAAAATTAAAATAGACAGATCTTTTGATTGATTTCTCTCTTTTCGAACTTTTTGCAAGTTTCCTTCAGTTTGTTTACTTTTCTTCTTTCTCTTATCAAGAAGAATTTGTGTATTAGTCAATCTACAAAAAAAAAAGTTAATTTCTCTTCAGCAATTGCTGCAGTTGCTTTTTCGTCTGAAAGCATTTACATAAATATTATTCGTTTACATGAGGCTAAGACAGTTTGGTTATTTACATAAATATCATTAGTTTGCCTGGGGGTGCTTTGTTGGCATCTTGTCAGCCTTAGGGGGTTGTTAGTCGTTAGTTTATTTTTATTTTTCTCCTTTCCCCTTTCTGATTTGTTACAGTTTATTTTCTTTAATGTAGAAAATGCAGCTTCACGTTAGTGTCAAACGTATATTCAACCTAGCTTGTGTCTATATGGAAGCAAGGACAGCTTTCCTTGTTCCGTGGTCATAAAGCAAAAAACAAAATCCACTAGGATGTTTTATTTCTGATTTTCTAATTGTCTCGAATAATAGTCCTTTGACATTTCTTTGCACGAGAAAATAATTTAATCCGGTTTTTTGGCTTTACTAAAAAAATTTTGAGTTTTGACCATAATTTTATACTCGTTACATTCGTCTCGTCAAGAGAAATCCAGAAACCACAAAATCTTGATGCAAAACTAACAAATGCAAAAAAAAAAAATTTGAATAAAGACAACGAAAAAACCAATAATCCAGATTAAGTTTTTTTGCCAAAGGAGCCCGGTATTCATTCTTTCCCTACGAAAAATTGTATAATTTTCAGATATTCTATGAGCAATTGGGCACGTACATTATAAGTAAAAGCCCATTCCCTAGTAATTAAATAATTAAATAATTGAATGAATTAATATAAAGAAAATAGTTAACTAAATAAAAGAAACAAAGTAATAAAGAAATAAATTAATAAATTACGCGCGTGACAGGGGTGGGGCCGGGGGGCAATTACTTGCAAATGTAATTTGAATAAACCAAATTAAATTAGTAATTAAATAAATAAAGTTAATACAGTAGTAAATTAAATTATTAAAATTCGAAAAGAAAAAAAAAAAAAAAAGGGCCGGAAAAGAGAGGGGGGGCAAATGGGGAAAGGGTGGTGGGGCCGGGGGGGGACGCGGCTTGTCAGGGGGGGCGGGGGGGCACGCAAAGCAATTTGCATTTCAAACTCTTCCAGGAGTAAGTCTTTTGGGGCTAACTTCCATTTCTTTTTCTTGGACAATCAAATGTGAATCTTAGCATGTTCACATTCTGAAGTCAACATTCATTTTCACTTTTCACCTATTTCCCATTATGGAGAAACATGCAAAAATAGATTAGCAACCTCTACTTTCTCTTTTTAAGCCGACCTAAAATCGATTGATGTTTCTACGTATAACACGGTAATTCAAGAGAATATTGGGGGGACTTGTACATTATTTTTCTGTCTGGGTAGCATTGATAGAATTACAAAACAAAGATGCAATTGAATTGAAAGTGTATCGTCTCCCTCACCAAAAGGCCATTACGAGCTTGTTTGGCTGACAGATTTTCTCATTTTCAAGTTCTCCTTTTTACGTTTTGGTTGTTTGGCTAACAAAACCTAGAAACAAATTCAAGCAAAACACATTCTCCAAATTTGACAAATGAGCTCCGCAGGAGCTTTTCTCGCTTCAGTTATATGTACGAGAGGCATGTTTGGCTTTTGCCTTGTGTTGTGAGACATCTTTGGAAAGCTAGGATCAATTTTTTGTTTCCCCTTTTGTAGCCTTTTAGATGGGACTCGGGCCTTTGCTGTTTTCATCTCAACAAGTAATAATTCAAATTTGTTAAAGTATCATATTGGTAAGATATTATTGATGAATCTGGACCATTAATTAAATTCCATTTTCGAAAGTTAGTGATTAAAAGTGTAATAGTAATAATGTCTCTTTTAAGAGCAATTATATAAATGTTGACATCTCTCCTCCCCACTCCCTTCAGGGTTTTTGCTTTATCTGTTGAGTGTTGACCACGGGGATATGCGACTCCATTGCTGCGTTTACACTGGACTAATATCGAGGCGATAACCGTTAGTTTCGAGAAGATTGATAATAAAGTGCATTTCAAGTTATGATTGGTGATGAGTACGAGATTGGTAATGAGGAGATGAATCCATCTTATGTGGTTGTTTTGCACCGGATTAGACCATGAGACGGTTAACATGTTTGATTTTTATCCATCCCCTTAGTTGGAGTTTCTTATATTTTTTAACGACTTCTGCTTTCAGTGAAAAGCAAAAATTTAAGAAAATCATTAGAGAATGAAAAATGCAAGATAAACAGCAATGGGAACAAAGGAAGTTGCATCACGAAGTGGAAACCATTACGTTTCTCTCTGTGATCTAGTTTCTTCCCATACAGGGGCGAACGCAGGATTTGTGTCTAGAAAGAACCCGAATTACGTGTATCTTTATATTCATTATAAAATATATATTCATACTACTTGCGAGGTCTGATGTGCGTAGCCACTGTTTAATTTTCCACGCGCAACCTAAAAAATAATTGACAACTTGAAATTTTAGAATTTTTACCTCACATGTAGAAATTTTAAGAAATTTTTTTACCCAAAGAATTTGCAAGGGCCAATCCTACAGAATTTTTCTTAATTAACATAAAAAATTAGTATAATACGCGAGGATATTTGGAGTTGTGCGTAATACTTGCATGGAGAGCACTAAGAGAGTTAGAGATGGTGCAAAATGCACATTCCTCTGATCTTCTCTTCTCCTTTATCCCTATTTCTTGTTGTATAAGTTGAACCTCTGCTTTTGTTTGCATTTTTGAATTGGCTGCCATCAATCTGTCGTGGATCTAATCTTACTGTGTGAGTCCCAACTTCTTTGGCAACGGAAGCGGCAACATGGGTGTCCATGTCGGGTTTTTTCAACACCATTTTCATGAGGGATGATGGTTTTCAACACCGGAGATTCTTTTTCGGCGGCTTTTATTTTGTGTTTGTCTCTATTCAGACCTAGATTATTATTATTATTATTATTATTATTATTACAAGTATTCAGTTGTATTTCCACTGGATGACAATTTTTGTCTCCCCTATCAACAGGCTTTTAAGAGGTACTGCAGGAGTGCAGGTCATTTGGAAACTTAGCATCAAAGCTTACCTGCAGAATCAAAGAAAAATAATAATTGAGACAAAGGAAATGGGACAATAATTGTCATTTTACTCCTTGCTTTAACACTGTCCGATTAACGGAAAATCTGTAATGTTCAAACCTGGGAGGACTAAAAGAGACTGTATTTTAAGCAAAACATCCAAGGATGTATTTCAAACTCTTCCAGAAGGGCCAACTTCCATTTCTTTTTCTTGGACAATCAAATGTGAATCTTGGCATGTTCACATTGTGAAGTCAACATTCATTTTCACTTTTCACCTATTTCCCATTATGGAGAAACATGCAAAAATAGATTAGCAACCTCTACTTTCTCTTTTTAAGCCGACCTGAAATCGATTGATGTTTCTACGTATAACACGGTAATTCAAGAGAATATTGGGGGGCTTGTACATTATTTTTCTATCTGGGTAGCATTGATAGAATTACAAAACAAAGATGCAATTGAATTGAAAGTGTATCGTCTCCCTCACCAAAAGGCCATTATGAGCCTGCTTGGCCGACAGATTTTCTCATTTTCAAGTTCTCCTTTTTACGTTTTGGTTGTTTGGCTAAAAAAAACCTAAAACAAATTCAAGCAAAACTCATTCTCCAAATTTGACAAATGAGCTCCGGAGGAGCTTTTCACGTTTTACTTCTCATTTTCTTCTTCTAGTCCCATTGCAAAATACATTCTGCACATTTCTCTCAAACACTCCTACCAAATTCAAAATACACTTTAATCTTAATCCAAAAAGCCAAAAAGTTAAAAAAATGAAAAGCCCAAACATCCCCAAAAGGGGTTGTTTCCCTATGAAGGGTTGTTCTCAAAATGTGTTTCTACAAATGTGGGTCCATAGAGAAATTGTGTGGAAGTATTGAACTGTCCCATTTTAGAAGACTTAATTATTGTCAATCCAGAGTAATTATTCAGAAGTACCAAAGCACAGCCATGTGATATACTCCAAGTCATTCCACAATCACACAATTTTGTAGAATCTATGCATTTAGTCGCACAGCCACCTGATACACTCCAAGTCATTCCAGAATCACACAATTTTGTAGAATCTATGCATTTAGTCGTGAACCGTAAAATATGTGGTGTTGAATATCCCAGAACAACACGTGACTATTCTCCGAGACTACCGAATGAATAATTAGACATGAATCCATAACCGCAACTAGGTCAATAAGTGCATGCACCACCAATTGCATTCGTATTATTGCACTCATTCATGCATGACCCCTGGTAACCCAATTCAACTTAACGCTGTATTTGGATAATAAAATTTTCAAAGGAATCCTGTAAGAAAGGAAAAGGTGCAAGAAAAGATAAAAGAAGTATTTGAGTGAAGAAACTAAATTCCTCATGTCTTTGCTTTCCTAGTCGTATTTTCTCCTTGATGAAATGTTCCAGCAATTCCGTGGTCCAAACATGACCTAAAGGTCCCTAATTTATATGCACATCATAGTCCTGCTATAGCTTCTGAAAGCAGAGAGGCTTTGTCCTGTTTGCAACAAAAACATATCTGTATATATATAGAGAGAGAGAGAGTCCCATCCCTTCATATGTTTCATCTCTCTCACTCTCACTCTCACTCTCTCTCTCTCTCTCTAAAAAGCCATGCACTCCAGTGAATGGCTGTACCCAACACAACCCCTCTGCACTCTCTCTCAAGCATACATGGAAAATCATGGGACACCACCCCCATCAAACCCAACTCAAGATTCATCAACATATTTCACCACATTCCAGAAGAACACATCATTCCCGATCTACCCCCATATCCAACCTTTTCAACATGATCTCTCTCCGAAAACATCATCCCACAGCAACAATTCACTGAATTCGAATTCCATGACTGCAGCAGAGGGGAAGGAAGCCAAAGCCAGTGCCAATGATTTGAGGCACAAAAGACTGTTATTAAACAGAGAATCGGCAAGGAGGACACGGCTACGAAGGAAGAAGCAAATTGAGGAATTACAGTCACAGAATAACAAACTCACCGCAACAAATCATAAAGTAACTGAAGAGCTTATTAATCTAATGCAGTGCATCAACAAGATTTTCCAAGAAAACGCACAACTCAAGGAGGAGAATTCTGTGCTTCGGAGTTTCATCGCTAGTCAGAAAACACCTTTGGGGGATTTAGAAGAGGTCGGTTTCAGTATTTGCCTGAGGGAAGACGGTTCAAATCCATCGATCCTTGACTCTGTGAATTTGATAAATTAACCGGTACAGTAAGTCTGGTAAGGTGTTTATACATTACAAGGGAAAAGTTCACACAATTGTGGTTAGGATCTTGATTAATTGACACAGATGAATGAACCTTAACTCCACTATATTTATGTCTACTGCTATTGCATTAAGCACTTCTCGCTTATGATGCTTCAAGTTCTGTAAAGGTATCTAGTGGAATTTAAGGTGTTTATAGGTTGTAAGGGAAAAAGTTCAGACTCCTTTGGGGTAAGGATCTTGTTAAACTGATGGATCTGCATAAACAAATGAATGACATTTAACTCCACTATAATCTCTACTGCTATTGCATTAAGCACTTCTTGCTTATGAATGCTTCAAGTTCTGATTCATGCTTTTCCTTTTGTGTTTACTTTTTAATGCTTCAAGTTCTGATTCATTCATTTTCTTCTGTGTTTTTGGGACTAAAGTATGTTTGCGGGTGTGCATAGACAAAATTCATGCTAAGTGTGTGTTGATATTTGTAGAACCAGAATTCACAGGGGCAGCTAGGTTAGGCATCCCAGTTAAGGTCAAGTTGCATTTTTGCCTTTGGTATTACGTACTTACGTTTCGTAACCTACTCTATGTTTGGTCCTTCTATGTGGAGAGAATGGAATAAAGAAATCATAAAAAGGAGATGGAGTTAGTCTTCAGGTCATCCCAACCCAAGGGAGGGCATAGCGCTCACAGGAGCAAAGCTTATTTTGCTTTTAAGGTAAAGCGGCACATAAAAGAGGGCTGACCCGTTGAAAATCTTATTCCTTCACGAAGGGCAAACCAAGTCAGAATCAACCAGGGTTGCCAGAATGAATAATCACCAAGGTTTGGCAGAAAAAAGGGAGTGTACAACTGGTGTTACGAGGAATAGGCAATTGACACGAGAAGGAACTGTAAAGTATTATGTGTAGGAAGTGTTCATATAAGTTAATTTTCGAAATGGACGTATAAGCAATCTCATTAAAAAAAGAAGACTATGCAGTACACGAGCCTCCTGCTATGGCAAGGTCTGGAGAAGGATGTACACAGCCTTACTCCCACAAGCGGAGAACCTATTTTCTCAACTTAAAACCATAACAACCAGGTCGCATAGGGGTAACCTTACCGTTGCACCCGACCGCCCTAATATTAGTAACCAACAACAACATTCTATACTAATTTTCATTTCTCCTTGCCAAACCCAAGATACATACATTACATCATAAAGTTCAAGGATTTCAAACCTCTACTTAGTCAACAGGTCTAATTTCGCACTAGAACTTCTGACTCGGATTTTAGTCTCATTAATCTAGATTAGCAAAATCAGTGTAACAAGTTACAACTAAATAAAGGAATTATCATGAGATGGGAAAAGTACAAAAGCTCAAGATGCCTTTCCATCAATTCAAGAACATAGGACAACACAAACAAACAAACAAACACCTGTTCAAACCACCCAATAGCCTTCAGGTCTCCAAAACTCACACTTGAAGTAACAAAACCATATTTAGCAGGAAGATTAGCAATTTAAAGCTCAATTTCTTCAATAATTTCAGCATGCAATTTACTTAGTAACCATGAAAACAAATTTTCAAGTGATTTGCGTGAAACTTTTTTCTCTTCAAAAGGTCTTACAATAATCTTCTGCTCAAGACGTCAAGTGTACACTCTGTTTAGTCCAAAGGTCTATTTCCATTTTCCACTCACAAAATTCTGACTTGGGTTTAGCATTCACATTCAGCTAGATTAGCAAGATTAAAGGAATCTTCAGAGATTGGTAAAGTGCAAGCTATGCTTTTTCTATCAAGTAAAAACACAAAAGCAATATGCCTTTTCAAATTAACCAACACCTTCACGCATTGAAAATATCCCTGGGGATGGAACCAAATTTTATAAAAATAGAAATTCAGAAGGAACATTGGCCAACAAAAATGGATCTCCTCAAGAAGTTCGGCATGCAATTTACTTGGCAACCACGAAATCATTTCCCAACAGATTTGCATGCAACTTTTGGGTTCAAAAGGGCTTTTACTCTGTTTCAATTACGGAAGGCTCAAATGATTCAGAAGAGCTTCGTACAAAAAGATGAGTCTCATGAACACTTCATGGTTGATTTTGGCCAAGACTTTAGGACCACCGTCCACCAATAAAGAAAGTTTACGAAACATTCAAACACCACACAGTGGTTCAATCCTATGGTGTAGAACCCTATGAAGCCCATGAATAGACACCATCAGTAGAATGTGAATAAGTGACAATTCCCTGAAGAGATAGCTAAACAAGTAGGAATTATTGCTTCAAGAGCAAGCATAAAATACATGAAAGGTAATAGAAAGATGAGTTACGCTAAAAAGACATATACACTCCTTTACTATTTACCTAAGCACTCAACAAACTTCCTAATTAGTACTCCCTCCGTCCCAAAATGGATGTCTCAAAACACTATTCACACCTCTCGAAAAATCATTTATATTTTCTAAGCTATAATGAATTATGTATTCAATATAGATCTTGTTTGATAGATTTTGCTTAGTTTTATTAAATAAAGTCTTTAAACTCGAAAAAACTATTATAGGTTGCAATATATAGATATTTTGAGGAGTGTGAAATGTGAATAGTAGTTTTAGACATCCATTTTGGGACGGAGGGAGTAGCACATTACAATTGCCTAAAATGTTCTTCAATCTTCAGGTTCTAATTTAAGTCTCCGCGTTCTGTCTTTGGGAGTAGAAATGGTGGGGGTGTTTAGTCAAATATTATCTCCAAGCTAGGTTGTGATTTGTAAAATCAAAATTGATGTAACAAGTAATTTCTGTTACCTAGTAACTACGACATATGATTCCTACTATCGCTAAGTTAGGTGTTGGATTTGGAGGGAGGAAGGGCAAAATATGATAAGAAAGAATCTGAAAACCTTTTCTTTTATTTGGATGGTTCAGAAAATGTGAATACAAAATAAGTGGGTATGTTTTTCCAAAAACACCTAGTATTTGGTACCTGAATAAAGATAAACATATACAAGTATACATAATTTCCTTTTCCTTTGAATTGATAAAATGCAAGATCCTAAAAGCACAAGAGTTCGAAGAGTTGTGTTGAAAGGTACCTTAATGCTTTGTCAACATATTCTATTTCAACACAAACCTTCAAACTAGGATTTCACCTGGTGGCAAGCTTCACGAGGGTATCCTATGGCCACCAGGCACCAAGGACTGTGATGTCAATGCGACGTCTCCTTTTGATGTGCTGATAGAAGTGCCTTCTAATCATCCCAAGCAAGGCCGGCCCAGGGGTAAGCCCAGCAAGCCTCTGGGCTTGGGCAACCCCCGGGCTGGGGCAACCAAAAAAAAAAAAGGGTAAGTTATATATAAATATAAAAAAGTTCCCCAAAGGAATACAAGCCAATTATTGCTGCGTTGGTCACCTGAAGAAATTAAAGTTCCGCGTGTGTTGGCCGGCTAGGTTCGACTCCCAGCGCCTCTCCCATGTGTTTTGCTTTCGGCAACTTTTTAGAGAGAGAGAAAGACCCTCTCTCTTTTTTCTTTCTTTTTTTTTTGTGTGTTTTTTTCCTTTTTATGAACAGGCCCTCTTTCCTTGTTTCTTTTTCTATTTTTGATGTTTTTCGCTCTTTTTTTTCCCCAAAAAGCCTAGAACCACTCAAAATACACACATCCAAATACCCAAATGTACAAACACTCTCGTAAATGTGTGAAACCACAAAACTAGTGGGTATTGTGTGTTTGGGTAAATGTGTGCTTTTTAGCGTGGACCTAGACTTAATGTTTTTACCTGGGATCCACAATATTACTAAAATCACATTACTCAATTTCTTTGTTTGAAATTTTGCATTTGACAAACACAACAGTAATGTACAAATAATATGTTCTCCCATTTGGTTTAAAAAAATCCAATGGTGGAAAATTGAAAAAAATCAATCAATTAAACTAACATAATTCATGATTTTTTTCAGACAAACCGTAGTCGAAATATGAGAATACTTTCTTATTTCCTTACTAAAAAAAAAAAAAACTTACAATTATATCTTTTTGAGCTTATCTTTTATAGTTTGATTCTACTATGTATTGTGGTAATTTTTTAATTTTTTGAAAAGAACTTTTGAAGATGTTTGGAGCCCAACACTTGGGAGCTTGTTTTAGCTCCCTAAAATGTTAAAGCCGCACTACCAATTACAGTTGCTTGGGCGGAGAGGAGTTTTCTAAGTTGAAGTTGTTAAAAACTTACCTTCGTACTACCTTGTCATAAGAGCGATTAATTTGAGTCACTATGATCTCAATTAAAAAGGAATTCTTGGATAACAACCTAAACATCCAGGCTGGCCCTGGTCCCAAGTACTCATCATAAGAAAAAAGTCTTTCAAATAGTTTTCCGCAATTATGAGTAATTTTCATGATTGCTTCAATTACAATCTCTTAGGTTAGGAAGTAGAATGTGAGAATGATAGTCCTTTCAGGTGGGAAATTTCTTTTTCACGGTAAAGACGAGAAAAATCTGTGGTGGTATGGCATTCACTATATGGCAATAGTTCAACTATCAGGACCATTTTTTCAAGTTGTACATTGAGGTACCACAGGTGGGTATGATAGTTAATTATGCTTCTAGTTTACTGGTTACTAAATTAATAAGATTTTGTAAGTAATTCAGTTTCTATCTTATTCGTACTCAATATTTGTTTTTGGAGACTTTCAGTTAATGAAGGTTGTGGTTGCCAGACTACTATTTAACGTGATATATTAGCCATCTGGAATAGCTTCCATATGCATAACAATAACACATGCCAAATAGGAGAACCAGTTAGTACACAAATTGTTTATTTCCGTATGTTACCATTCTCCACCACCAATTAAGTAATCTAACAAAAACTGTATTTTGACAGGGTAAATATTAGCGATAGCTAGCTAGAATTGCATGTTCACAAGACATTTATGATGAGAGAAGTAAGCTGTTTCTAAGAACCACACTAATTCATCAGGGAAGAGTTTAGGTTCCTTTACTCTGTAACCTCACCCGGGACCAGTTGGGGTTTCAACCTAGTAAAGCAGGGACATGGACATCATCCATCATCCACTGGGTGCTTCCCATTTGAGATGCTAGTTGGGGTGTCTGCTGGAGTCATTGAAGTGCAGATGCTCTTCTCTTTGAGGAACTGTACAGGGTCTGCATATGATTGAGCACAATGCCACCTAGAAAAACATTCCCCCAAAAAAAGCTTAAAATCTGATTTGACATATAATGAACTTTTATTTATATGGACATATGTGCTCCAATTTCACTCTACCTGCTTGTTTTAATAGTCTCGCCATCGATTGTCTTGCTTTCATCAAATATGTTGTCTGCAAGAGACAAATAATCTCGTAGAGTTAAAAATTCATAACCTCTATGCCTATGGTTTTGAGTCAGCGTCTCTTCTTCCATGAAAATAACCAAGAACTAACCAAGAACAAGCTGACAACATCTCATTATCAGAAGAAACCACACCAGTATTGCAGTAACTTATTGAGATGACTAATAGTACTAATTATAGGACATCACACTGGAAATAAATAGTCTTGTCATCCTATTTGAGGAGATGTGGATATTGATGGATGCAAATTAGTGCTGCAATCTACATGAGGTATGCTACTAACATAAAACTTTGCACAACAATGATATTGCGCCACCTATGCATGGTGTGCATATTGTTGTATAAAGTGTTGTATTAATAGACTTTTCCATCTCACATTACTTCTAGGGGTCACAGAAGAATTACAAAAGTTAATGTAATCCATATAGTATACCATGCCAGTACTAAGAAACCAACAGAGATTCAGTCGCGATAGCACACAATCCATTTGGGAAGACAGAGAAATTGATGTGCGCTGTCTAATAGCTTCAAATTCCCAATTTCTAATATCTAAATGTTGTCAAAAATAGCATTACTATATGTGGTCCTAGAGTGCAGATCGAAAAAAAAAAGTGGTCCCAGAGTTGCAAGCCGTAGCAATAGATTCATAGACCAAGGTCCTTGTTCCATATTTTTTGCATTTGTAAATTTTAGTTAACCATATACTCTATTTGCATTTTGTGCTTTAGTTTGCTAGGCTACTCTATATAAGAGTAACAAGTGAATGTGAGCCTTAGCATAAAGACGGCAAATGGATAGGGCCAACCCGAACCCATAATAATTTTTCATGTTATTGCATGCTACAAGATATCGTTACGCGAGCATCACAATATCTATTAGGGGTCAATTCCAAAGAAAAATGTAACCAAGGAATACCGAATGCAAATGTGGCGGGAGATGAGAATTGTTATTGGCATTCAGATATACTGTTTCACCATACTACTTCCAGATTACTTTACATTCTCCTCGTACACATTTTGTCTCTGTTGCCACATGAGGTATCCCATTAGATGTAAACCATGATTTAAGACCTTGTAAACAGCAACTAGATGTTTACCCCCGTAAATGTCCTTATCTGAGAAGTACTTGGCCATCAATCGACGTGTGTAGTCAGCCTCATATTTGCTGAACCTTTTGGTATATTCCTCGCTGTTCATATCCCTACATAAACAAAAATTACTACATACTGGCTCTGATTACAGAGTAGAAACAAACTTTACCACTTCAATTTTATGCATAATTCTCAAGTTTAACAATGCACAGTACACATCTTAACACTAAATGGTAGCAACTGTAAAGTGAGCTGAATTAATACCGTGATCAAGAGAACACACCAAATAGAGGGCGAAGCTAAAAAAAAAGCCACGAAGCTACTGGTTTTTGCACAAACTTGAAGAAGTTAACTTTCAGTTAGACATAAATATATTTGCATCAAAGGAAAGCAAAGAAAACATATGAACTTGTTTACAGTGCAGAGCAATAAATTCGCAGGAGAGCAACACAAGGTTTTTAGAGAGACAGATATGTTTGAAAGCCGTATATGGATCTGTTCCTGAGCATATGCAACTCCATCCCATTGAACGGATATGCAACTCCATTCTACATGAATGCATCTACTTTAATTTTTAACAGAAAGACCTTGAAAGAAACAAAAAACAAAGAGAACCAAAACTACTTCTTGGAAGTTTTGAATCAAATAACAGTTCTTGAGCATTTGTAACTGACCATGTGATTTGTAAGCTCACCAAGCATCTATTCCTAAGCATACATATAACTGCACACGTGATTTTGAGCCTCGCGTTGTAGGTGAACACCTGTATGCAGGATGTGCTTGAGTATGCATGTGCAGGCATCTTTGGGCACGCACACGGGCAAGCAAGCAAGAGAGAGAGAGAGAGAGAGAGAGAGGTGGGCAAAACTTTAGAATGGAGGCAAGAAAATTGATATCTAGGTGGGCAACTTTCGAACACTGTACATTTCTCTACGCATCTGTACATTTCTCTTCTCCATTCTAAAGAAAATTGAACACTGTACAACTTTTGAATATTGTACATCTCTCTACGCATCTGCTATTTGATGATATCTAGATGGGCATGGAGTCATGGACGGATGTAACTTCCCACAATCAGAGAAGTTGGAACCCCCATGATAACGTCCAATGATGTGTAGTTTAACTCATATTGACTACACATTTTTCACTCAATACAAGGTCTATGCAAACCCAATTGATATCAATATGGCACGCTCAGGGTGGATCAAGGAGTTTTGGTAGTGGGTTAAAATCCAAAAATAGATGGCTTGTTTTTCGCACAGTGATAATTGTAAGAATACTTAAACTAAATGCTAGTATTCATGATATGTAAGTATCAACCCTGTTAATTTCCAAAGCATGATGGCAGGTTTTCTCCTTTTGCTTATTTTTATGCGGACCCAAACAGATTAAACCCAGTTATTTACAACTTTTTCGATTGTTTTGAAACCAAATGACCCATACACATGCATCAAGTACGAAGGGAATTCTAATCTGCTAGTACAACATTGTGGTACGGACAAATATTCAACCGGAAAAGACCCAAAAATTAGCAACGTAAATCACTATTTATGGCGAGCACGGAATTGGATGGAGAAATTGAATTGGCAGAAAAAGATTTGGATAAAAAATGGTAAGAAACGGAGGCAGCTTACTTACTCGAAGGGGTCGACTGAGGGAGTCTTTTTGTCGAGGGCATCAGGGGCGCCATTGTTAGTTGCAACATCGTTCACAGAACCCTAAACTCGAATAAATTAGCAGAACAACCAAAGGACTCGTAGAGAAAGATATACATACATACATCATAACATAGAAATATACCCAGATGTATGAAGAGAGAGGGAGAAGAAGAGAGAGAACCTGGGGTTGGTGTGATGGAGGAGAGAGAGGAGTGCGTTTGGAAGTGGAATTGGAGGGAGAAGAGGTGACTGACGCCATTTGTATTCGATTTTGAGAAATTGCGAGCTGAGAGTGAGACTAATGAATGAAGCCAAGGTCACTAAACTGTTGTAAACGCAGGGGGTGAAAGAAAATAAAAGCAAATACGCTTTCAGAAGGCGTGTTTGCTAAACACGTTTTCACATTTGCCCCTGGAACAGCCCTTTGACAAATTAAAATATTAAATACGGTTGTAGTAGTATTTATGTTTGCCATCACACCTTTGACAGATACCCTTTTTTTTTTTTTTGGGAAAAAGATGTGATTACATTATACCCTTTGGAGAAGGCTTTTGACTCAACCCCACCCCCTGCATTCATGTGTATCAATTTCACCCGCAAACTATATCTTTAAAGGGCTACTTATCCCCGACGGATATTAGACTTGAACACGATGCTCTCCGAACATAACATTTTTTTTATCTTGATATCAATTTTTGAAATACATCTATAATTCTAGTGCATTTTTTTAGGTGTCCGTAATTTGTTTGTATGTAATTTTTAACAAATTAAATACGGTTGTATTTTTGTTTGGCATAAGAGAGTGTACTCATTACCTTGTAAAAAGGTTTGTATGATCCCCTTCCATCCTCACCCGTTGTGGTGATCTCCGGGGTGGGTAATTTAATCCTTTTGGACTCTCCTTTGGGAGGAGAATTGGCCCATTCAGAAAGAAGAAGAAGAAGAATGTAATCTTATTATCATATATTTTGATACGTACTTTTTTAGTCTTATTCAGTTTTGATTGGAATCCAAAACTCTTACAAAGTATGCCAAGATGGAGACCTACCCAAATGGTCGTGTTCCGTCAACGCTATATTTGATACATAATTTTTCAGCCTTATCCATCTTTGATTAGAATCCAAAGCTCTTACAAAGCATGCCAAGATAGGAACCCGCCCACATGGTTGTCATTGTATAGTTCCATCGGCACTATAATTGATACAGACTTTTTTAGCCTCACTCAGCTTTGATTGGAATCTAATTTTCAGCCTTACTCAGCTTTGATTGTAGCTTTTGACCAGTCATTCAATGACAACTTGTGTCTCTAAATACTGCAATGATCTTGACCAAACAATGACTCGATGACTTGTCAACTTTAAATGTCCACCCGTGACTCGATGACGAGTTAGCTTTCTATAGCTTTATTCACATGACATCGCTTCAAAAAAACATCCTTTTACAACCTGCACACTTCAGCCTTTACAATCTTTATTTTAAATTTACACCACCTTATTCATTTGTCTATAAATTAATTTCGAACTTTCACATTTGTGTATAACACTCTTCAATTTTAAGATGCGTGTATTACATGGCAAACAGGAGTTCAACTTCTAGGGTTTGGCTACTTCCTCGGTTCAAGGACCCATATTTGAAAGAAAAAATTAGCAGTCCAAAAGATTACTATGTTGGTCTTCGACAAGAATGGGAGTAAGAATTCCTCATCGTCAGTCGCTAGATATGCCAAGAACAAATAAGCATGAGTATGAAGCCGCTGTGGCCCGAATCAAAGAGGAGAATAATAGGATGTTGATGCGTAGGAGCCGATATTTCATGCTTCAGCTAGCAACTGAGATGGCTGAGGCAAATGACCGAGAACTAACAGAAAACAAGCGCAACTATGCATTGAATAACGGGAAGTACCTATCTGACTACGCTATATCTGATGAGGACATGTAGATCTCCTAATATGTTATGCGATGTATTGCTTAAGTACTTCAAGTTATGTATTTGTAATATGTTAATTTTGTTAATTAGTGTGTCAGTTTTAAGTCAAGTAAGTTAAGTGATGTATTAATTATGTTGCTAAGTACGTTAAGTTTATTGTGTTTTCTAATGGGTAGTGATAATGCCAAAATTGTTTTTGATTGTGCCAAAACTCCAATGCATAAAAGTCATGTATATCCCACACAAGTACAAGCATTTTATACATTAGAGTTTTGGCACAATCAAAAACAGTTTTGTCATTAACATTTGCCTTTCTAATTAACTACAATTTAGTTCTTCTTGTTTTTGTATTGTCATTGATAAATTTAATGAATGCTAAGAAGAAGTTACTGTGGATGTCCAAAATATAGTGACAACATAAGAGTGGAATCAATATAGAGAGATTGCTAGTACAAGAAAACAGAAGTCACGCCCAATGACACGAAATACAAAAGAAAATGGATTGCAGAATTTAAAAAAAAAAAAAAAAAAAACTTAGAGTTCCAATGGTCGCATACCTTCCATGGTTTTTGATCTTCCAATGCTTGCACAACTTTCATAGTTCTTCATCATCATCGTCAGACATCTCAATGTCGGATTGAACGTCTTCGTTCATGCTAGCCTCCATATAGAAATGAGCTTCAGCCATTAAGCCCTCATCCCTCCGTTCATTTGCTAAGCGTTGATAGTTATATCGAGACAAACGCATCTGCATGCGATTGACTTCTTCACGAATACAATGTAAGGCTCTTTGCAGCAATTGTGGAGTATCAATCGCCATGCCAATTGCTCGATGGCGTGGAATTGGAATGTTGAATGATCGACAATCGAATATAAGAACATCAGATAGTTCAATTCGACACTGACACTCACGTCTTATTTTTGTGATAACCTTGGGTGTGTGGCGCATGTTTGGGTTCAAAGGGTATTCAAAATCGTCATCGAGTTGCCAATGACGCCTAGTTTCTTCGAATATGTCACGCACTGTATACCTCATATTTGGCTATTTGTCATACAATGACCTTTTTCAGTACCTAATTATCACACTTCTTTCTCATTTTTATACACATAGCTGGATACGGACTCTTTAATGTCTTACGTGCCATCACGTTTGATTTGTATTATTCAACAATCATATTCCTTGACTTCCCATTAAAGGCCAACCCGGGACTCCATGACTTGTCATATGACATGTCATCAAATGCCAACCCTTGATTTGCCCTTCAATACCACCCATTCGACCTGTCATGTCATTCACTTGTCTAATAGGCCAATATTAAATAATGGGACAAGTGGCCACGCTCATAAATGACTGACATTACGTATGTCATCATTTTGACAAGTCGCTTTCGGTGATTTTCAGAGTGATTTCTAGGGCCTGATTTCTAGCACCCCCGGATCCGAGATATATTGATATGTTTTTTTGCTTAAAAATTTAATGTTACCTTTAATTGATAATAGTTCAGATGCGTTCTTAGACCCAAAAAAATTAACTATTTTGCTTACAAAAAATCTCTCTCGTGGCTAGGAAATAAAAGACACGAGTTTTTATTAAGTGCTTAGGACCCATTCAAGATATTTACATATCTTTTATGCAAAAGAAAACCTTTTGTGCCAAAGTCTTAAAAAGGGCTCTCCATCAATGGTGGAATCTGAAGAAGAAGTTCATGTGTCACAAGTTTTCATGCATTAAATTTTTTCTAGGGCACATTAGGCCTTAGTCAAGAAACTAGACCTTAATTAATGTAGATTCGTTTTAGACATTTTTTATAATTAAGTTGCTTGAACTTAGACATGATCCTTAAGACATCTTTTTGAACAGCACATAATCCACTTGTGCTTGTCTTTGTCCGTGACTGGATCATGGAAAACCAGATTTCGGGAATTGTGTGAGTAATAACCCCAAACTATAGGATCTCCCATCACAGTGGAGTATTAACGTGAGTAACAGAAACAAAAATTCTAGAAATTCACTTAAATAGGAATAGAAAACTTGTGCTAAAGGACATCCCCCTTAGGTTAGGCTACCCATTGCAACAGGGAACAAAACAAATTTCACAATGAATAGGACAACCCAATACACGAGGCCATAAAAACTGTTGTACATGTGATAATAAGGTATGCACAATGAATAGACGTCCGCTTGTGAGCACCTCAATGAAGCTTGTACTGCCGAGATTTTGGCCCCAATGGAACAAGTCCAGATTGGCGTGACATTTGGGATGGCTGGTATCCAGTAGCTTGATGAAATTGGCCACTGCAAGTTTATCATTGGGCAGCACTAAAATTCCCTCAACAAACTACAACTCCCTAATGAGGTTACGCGTGTCGGCCACGTGTCCAACTAACTAAACAAGATTGTTACTATATTGGGCGGGTTGACCTATATAGTTGTAAAAAAAATTGTTACTATATTTATAAGAAGATCTTTTAACTTGGGTAGGGTGGTCTCCCGGGCTAACCCACCCTTGCGCCCGTCCTTGTAAGCGGTTAAGAAAGTAGTACCAAGTCTAAAGCTAATCACCAGCAAAATACATTTTACAATATTTTGCTCTTGAAGTACCAAAATGTAGAAACTCAAATTCAAGCAAGTGGCCTTGCCCAAAAAGACACACTTCCAGTTTCTTTCCATTCAATGTTCACAGAAAACAAATTGACTTTGTGTTATCTGTACACTGCCTCATAAAATGAAAAACCAACAGATCCAAAGACACTGAAATAAAAATGTTAAAATTAATTCATCAGAAGAAGAACAGCATTAGAGAGACAGAGCGATGAATGTTTCTAATTAAATTCTTGCTTGGATTAACTCAATTTTCAACAATCTGAGTTAACGAAGCAAAATTTAACATAGATATAGAAAGAAACACGCCCCACACCCCCCCCCCCCCCCCCCCCCCCCCCCCCCCCCAAAAAAAAAAAAAAAAGTATTAAGAATTAGAACAAACCCAGAAATGAGTACCAAGACACGTCAGAGAGAGGACCAAGAGATAGAGAGGACAGACCTCTAGATCAGAAAAGGGGAACTTAAATATAGATTAAGGAATCCAATATTTCCAACAAAGATTTATTTGATTTTATTGACTTGTCTTGATTATAAAAGGGGTACTTAAATATAGATTAAGGAAAATCTACACCACAAACTAAAAATGTACGAAATAAATATGTTTTGTTTTGACTTATTTTATTTTTAGCAAACTCTTTTCTAATCATTTATTAGTCATATTCATCGACTTCTCTTTTTGATACATAAAAATGGCTCAAAATTTAAAATATATATATATATATATATATATATATATATATATATATATATATATATATATATACAGAAATTAATTGGTTAAGGTACTCTAATTGACAGAGGTGAAAGATAATCTCACTCTCATTAGTGGAGAAACTGAGAATCTCATGAGATCAACACACTTTCAGATAGTGTCACACTAGGCACTATAATACAAGGGCAAATACTAAGGGGGTGTTCCACTAAGGTTGTTTTGTTTTAAAACTGTCTTGGTTTTTGTGTTATGTGATGTATTGTGAGAGGATGACTTGTCTCGGTTTTTGAGAAAAACTAGTTTTTGGAAAAAAACTAGTAAACACCCCCTAAAAAACAAACATTCGAGAAATTATGTACTTCACGGATGAAAAAGAACAGTTTGCATTTTATTCATGAAATCTGAGAGCTCTAATCCTTCCAAAAATAGGTTAATTAGGCCCAGTTTTTCAAAAGATTTTAGCACCCACGTGCTAAAATCACGATATTTTAAATAAAAAAATAAAGTGGTTCCATGTATCGTTTTTCGATTTTTTTCGCACCAAATTAAAGTACTCCTCATGTACTTTAATTTGGTGCGAAAAAAAATCGAAAAACGATGCATGGAATCACTTCATTTTTTGATTTGAAATATTGTGATTTTAGCACCTGGGTGCTAAAATCTTTTGGAAAACTGGGCCTAAATATGAAGTAAATCTATTACTTACATTACTGAGTCCAACTTCAGGATAAGCATAGAAAATAACTTACTTAAGCAAGAGCCATTGACAAAAGTATGTCATTGATAACGGGCTATCTATAAAACTATTTGATAAAAGTATCTTTAGGACATCCAATAAAATTCGAACGATACGTAGAAGATAGCAGGGGTACACTTTCCACAAGGCAGCTTACAAACTGCTATGTTTCTTTTCATACAAAAACTGAAATCTACGGCTTCACATTGTATAATATGCAGTTTGCTTGTCTTACAAACATACAACTAATTTCGAAGGCAAAAACAATTGCGTTTTCGAACCATGTACATTTAGTAAGCAGTTGGGCCTAAATGGTTACACAAAGAATATGGTTGAAGAACTAGTTCAAAAAAAAAAAAACAGCTGGTCCACAATACATGTACAGATAAAGAACGTATGAGCATCTGTTTCAAGCCCAGGAGTTAATTCCTTAATCAAAATTCCTTTGCTGCGACGTAAACTTCTTTACCCTCCTCCACGGGACACTTAATTAGAGCGAAAAATAGTTATCCACTTCTTTGTCACCAATACTCCCCACAAGAACATAACCCGTTGCTGAAATGGTGAAACCGCTTGTTGTCCCTCACAACTATCTTCCTATCAACAACCTTCGATATTAGCTTAATCGCATTGTGACAATCACCACAGATGCGTAGATTCTTGCTTACTCTGAGTGTTACACCTTCTGTCGTCTTCAATAATCCAAAAGAGATCGCGAGCTTCTCACTGTGCCCTTGTAAAATCTCTATTTTCTCCTCTTCTCTCAAGTCGTGAAGCACTGAACCTGTATCATGCACATAACCAATTCCACTTATCTTCTCCTCCAGGCTTCGCCACATCTCGCGGATCTCCTCAGACTCTGGGACCCCTTTATCACCCACGGAAAAGTTGTATATGTTCCCTCCAACTTCAATCCAACTACACCCAACATCCTTTTTGAGTCCTAATTCCCTCATTTTCCCCCTCACCCTTCTCACATCATCCCAATTGCCAGATTCAGCAAATAAATTCGATACTAAAACATAATTTTCAGCTTTATCTGGCCCCAGTTCTAACAATTTCTCAGCAATTTTTTCACCTAAACCTGTCTCACCATGAATTCTACAAGAACTGAGCAATGAGCTCCACATTGCAACATCAGGTTCCATTGGCATCTCATTTATAAGCTTTAGAGCATCATGGAATCGCCCACAACGACCAAGCATGTCCACAACACACGCATAATGCTCCAATTTTGGCTCTAGTCCGTGAACTGGCTGCATTTGATTGAAATAGTTAAGACCCTCTTCGACAAGGCCAGAATGATTACATCCCATTAAAATACCAATAAATGTGAATCCATCAGGTTTTAACCCTAAACGTTGCATTTCCTCAAATAGCTCTAGGGCTTCTTTTCCACGCCCATGAATTCCATATCCCGAAATAATAACCGTCCATGATGCTACATCCTTCTCCTTTAGTCGGTCGAAAACGTTTCTAGATACTTCTACTGATCCACACTTGGCATACATGTCTATGATTTTACAACCAACAAATATGTCTCCTGTTAATTGAGCTTTTAAAGCATAGCAGTGGGCTTCTTTTCCCAGCTGCAGAGCCGATAACTGTGAACAGGCCCCCAACACACTGGTTATTGAAATCTCATCTGGTTGGATTCCATTGGAAACCATTTCACGAAACATATTTAAGGTTTCATTGGGAAGTCTGTTCTGAGAATACCCGGCAATCATTGCATTCCAAGATACTAAATTCTTATCCTCCATTCCATCAAATAAAAGCTTTGCAAATAATAGTTTCCCGCACTGAATGTAAAGTGAAAGAAGTGAAATAGCAATAAACGAATCTGTTACTAACCCCTTTCGAAGCACAAAGCTATGAATCTCTTTTCCATACTGTAGTGATCTCAGGTGGGCAAAAGCCAAAAGAAGGCTACCAATGCTGAACCAGTCTGGATTCAACCCTGAATGTGTCATTTGATGGTATACATCCAAAGCTTTCCATGGATATCCATTCTGCGCATAGCCACCAATTAGAGAATTCCAAGAGCCAACTGTCTTGTTCTCCATACCATTAAGGACATTTTCAGCAGATCTCAGAGCCCCACATTTTGCATAGGCTGAAATAAACATATTGGCTACCAACACATCATATTGAAACCCATTTCTTAGTGTATAGCCATGAAGTTCCTTAACGGTTAACAGTTCGGACTTGTCTAAACAAACTGGCAACACATTCAACATGGTAACTTCATCAGCCCTGATTTTCACACATTCCACCTGCATTTTCCTCAAAAGCCCAAAGGTCCTATCCACATGCCCTCCCCTAGAATAGGCCCCAATGATGGAATTCCAAGAAACTACATTTTTCCTTTCGTTCTTATCAAAAAGTGTTTGGGCTTCGGGTAAGAACCCGCATTTTGAATACATGTCCATTAAGGAATTGCTGACCATTAAGTCCTGGGTCAGCCCAAGTTTCACAGAAAGTCCATGGACCACCATTCCCATTTCTACTTGCCTCTCCCCTGCACACAATGGTAACACGGTGGCCAGCGTGGCAACATCCGGTAGCAGACCTTCCTCACCTTCCAACATCTCCCTCAGCAGATTGAAACCCTCTTGAGCCAACCCATTTTCTGAAAACGCAGAAAGAATCGAATTCCAAGAAGCCAAGCTCTTTTCGGCCATTCTCTCAAACACTTTAGCTGCTTCCTCAACAAACCCACATTTCCCATACATTGCAATCATTGCATTACCAACAAACACATCCGAACTCAAATCCAAACCCATCTTTATCACCATTCCATGAATAGTACGTCCCAAACCCACATCACATCTCCCACCACAAGCCTTAATCACACAAGGGAAAGTAAAATTATCCGGTTTATATTCGCCCTTTTGAACCAACTCAACAAATACAGAAATAGCCTCAAACCAGAGTTCATTTCTGGTGTACCCACTAATCAGTGCATTCCACTGATACAAATTCTTCCTCTGCAAATGATCGAACACGTAACGAGCATCATGAGGAGACCCGCACATGGAATACATGGTTATGATTCGGGTATTAATAACAAAGTCATTCCTGAATTGGGTTGATGCTCGCACAATCTCATTGAGTTTCCCACCAACCTCAATGTCTTTCTGGTGGCCACATGCCTGCAGTAAAATATTCACAGCCTCGGCTTTCTGGGCCGTCGAAACAGAAGAGACATGATCAAATTCCAGCTGCAACAATGTTAGGGCTTCAGCGAGGTTTCCAGAGTGACAAAGCTTGTTTATTTGTTCGGGTAAGGAGAGCTGGTGGGTTGAAGTGTTGGACAGAGTGAGAGAGGTTTTGGGGTGTTTTGGGGTGGTGGAAAAAAGAGATGCTTGTGGGATGTGAAACGAGTGAAGAAGGGAGATTTTGATGGTTGATTTTTTGGTGAAGAAGGGAGGTTGGTGGTGATGATGGCGGTGGCTGTGGAATGAGAGTGGTGGCGCCACCAAAGCCATTCAGTGTTGTGGTTTTGGAAATTATTTTGAGAAGAACGGTTTGGGGCTAAAGAGAGGAGTCTGTTTTGTCAGTCATAAGATCTGTTTTTTCCCTCACAATTATTTTCCTTCTGTTTTTTCAGTTGTACAAATTCCAATTTGCTGTAAAGATCTAGTAATTATTCATTTCCGTCCTCTCCTTTTCTGATCAAAAAAAAAAAAATCTAGTAATTATTCAGTGGTCTCGGCATCGCCATGTGTGTCCTAATATTTTTTTTCACAATACATGTTTGTGGGATCCACACATAGTATTGGGTTTCACATAAAAATATATGGTGGTGAAAAGAGGAATTTTAGAAATTCCTAAACAATAAAAAGCGTTTGAAATCTGATTCTAGAGAGTAGAGAAGTAGGATTTGAGGTGTTTCTCGTATAAAATTTTAAAGTTCTGTTTTGTTGGAAGTTTCATTTTAGGTGCATTTGATTAGAGTGAAAATCGATTGAAAATGCAAGAAAGAGAAAATAATGACACTTTTCTGGTATTTGGTTAGCATGAAAATAGTATAAATTGCTAGGAAATGAATTTTTCTTGTATAACTCATTTAAGCACACACACCTTCCACTCTCTTGCTAAAAATACAAGGAAATTTTATTTTCTTGAGAAAATTGCCATCTCTTATGATACTGCCCCATTATATCCATAATTTTCCATTTCCTATCATGATACATAATTTATTTCAAGGTTTTTTTTTTTTTTTTTTTTTTGAAATAAAGTCAAGAATTCCATTATAAACGCCATCCGGCAACGATTACATTCAAAGACAGGAGTGAAACCAAAACCACTAACAGTTGATATGAGCACGGCCTTCGCTCAGCATACAATGCCACTAGCTCTTAGACACACCTGCCAAAGCAGACCCAACACCTTCGGGATGGAATGATGAATCCTATCAAAGTGTTAGCAGTAGAGAACCCAACGGGTGCCCGAATCAAACCCTAAAAACAATACAGCTCAAATGTAATCACAAAACACAGAACTGGAACAATCTAGATCAATACGACCAACATAATCTAAACAGAAATTATTCAACCCACCACCAACACCCACCGAAATTGGGATCACCAGATCGGGACAAGAAAACCAAACTAACTAGTCGGAAAAATTTCCGAGCAAGGAAGCCGGTAAAAACAAGGAAAAAAAAAACAGACCAATCTTCCGACCTTACCCGTTATTAACTCCTCCGCCAGCAGCCACTCGCCGGACAACTGACCGTCACCTCCATAACAGCACCAGATTAACTTGAGACGCCGGATCTGCGCTCCTCTGACGGAAACCGCGGAGGGGACCGAACCACCAAGCCAAAACAGGCCTATCCTGGATGAGAGGGAAGGGATTCGTGAGTGAACACACCGGAAAACAGAGGGGAAAAACTAAAGGGGAGGTGAGGAGAGGAAGAGAGAAGGAGGAGGAGGGGTGATGCAGTAGCCATGGAGGAAGAATATTTTCGGCATTTTAAGCCTCGGGTGGCAAAATCGTAATTATGCCACTGTGGAATTTTGCGTTGGGCCCACTTGGGTCGGACCCGAACCACGGCCCAACGATCAAGACCCATCGCCTGCGGCCATGGCGTGCGTCGTTTTTCGGGCTTTCGTCGCTGTTTAGGGCTCCGAATGTCCAAATTTGCCGTTTAAGGAAAGATTTGACTTGTCAATTACTTGGGCAAGGAAAATCCGAATTAAGCTGCGCTTTTGGGAAACATTCTAGAATTTTCTCTAGTTTTTTATTTTGCTATTATTTTCAAATTTTTCATTTTTGGTAATTTTGCGTTTTTAATTGATTTGGCTTCTTTTTCGGAGCAAATCAAATAGGGTTTCCGGTTTCCTATATAATAAGTTGTAAGCCTTAAGGGCGAGACAGTTTTTGAGTATTATTGAATGATAAAAGAGTCTAGAGAGCATTTTTCTCTAAACTTTCTTGTTTGTGTTCGATTGTCGCACGTCTTTTCTGTAGTTCATAAGGCGCCCTGCATCAAGGGGGAAGGGGAGGAGAGGGAGGCAGCAGCCCCCTCCCCCAAAGGAGCCCTAATTTCTGAAAGTTTAGAGAGAGAAGGGGAAGGTTAATGTTTAGTTGATATTTGGATCACTTGTGAATTTATTTCAAGGTCAAGTTGCAAAAACATATACGAGTATATTTTCTTGTAAGATTCTTCAGAATTTTTCCTTTTCGTCAAACGGACAAGAGAAAATAAATTTTCTTTTCACTTTCTTTTCTTTCACTTTATTTTCTCTCATTTTCACTCTCTATCATAATTTTCTTTCCCATCAAACGGACCCTATGAATGAACCAATGTACTCCTCATTTAGGCCACACAAATGCTAATTAATAGAATTATTTACTATCTTTGCTTCCTTTCTTTAATGAAGTATGTGGTATCTCTCTGGTACTCAAGGTCTATTTACACTTCTTATCACTGAAAAGTAACAAAAAATAAAATTCAAAAAAAAAATTAGTAAAAGAAAGAAGAGGGAAAAAAAAATAACAGAAAATTACAAGACAGAAAATGGCCACCGGTATGTGATCAGCGCCAGCGGAAGCCCACACGGTCTTTAATTAAATTCAAGACGGGCTAGCAAAAGAAGCCCTCCAGTTGTTGGAATTTCATCCCATCCGTTCGAACGTTTGAATATCATTCGAAGTATTTCAGTCTTCTAGTAATCCTTTCAATGTTCAGAGGGAGCTCAAGTAGTCTTTAATCAAATTCAAGAAAGGGCTGGCGAAAGACGCTCCCTCCAGTTGTTGGAACATTATCCCATCCATTCGGGCCTGAATCCCATTCGAAGAAGTCAGGTCTTCTAGTAGTCCTTTCAATGTCCTGTCCACTCCAACCACGGAACTGCCGATGCCACTTAAGATTTCTGGGAGCGACGGGGATGGTGTTGACATCTCAACAAGAGTAACCTGGAAATTTATGGTACAAAGTTTAAAGTCTCTAAGAAATTAAATCAACCACTCGGAACAATCAGACGATATAGATTTCAGCACATGATGAACAACTGTCGAAATTTGGAGGAACAATTGAATTAAGAGCTTCTTCACTATGGACATCACTACGTGAAGACTAAAGTTTGAAAAAAAAGGGTAATCTGTACCCATCCGAAGAAAGCTTATTCGATTGTTATGACAGAAAAGAGAACAAGAAACAACCAATCAAATGGCAATTATGAACTAAAAGTAAACATGAAAATTTTAGACACCGCCCACCTGGAGAATACACTAAAGTGTTGAATTCGAAAAACAACAGGTTCTCCTGAAACAAAGATATATACTGAAACATTTTCCCACTTATGCATTTCCAGAGAGCAGGACGTAATGAAGTACACAAATGACGCCGGACTTAGATATTCTCCAAAATAAATAAAGGACGATGATTCTTTTGAAAGCACTACAATATTAAGCTTAAACAAGTTAATATGTAATGAACCAACCTGTCTGTCCTGGGGTATACTAGCCTTTTGTTTTGCTATAGCAACAGCCAGAGAGAACCCACCAATAGCATCAACCAAACCTCGTGAAGCTGCATCTTTACCCGTCCAAACTCTCCCCTGAGCAACCTCCTCCATCTTGTCTACCTGAAACATAATTGTGAAAGTAACTTTCAAAATAAGCAGTTGAAGAGAGTATTGCCACTTTTTTTATAAAACAATGAAGTACCGTACAGTCATCGCTCTTGAAAATGCTGCTTTGTCTCGAAACTGTTTATAAGAATTCTTCGCAGCCGCGGCAAAGAGTTTTGCTTCATCTGGTCTGCAAGTTGAGTTTGACTAATTTTTGTAAGTAGTGAAACTGCGGGGAAAGAGAAGCCGAAAATGGATAATACCCAGGTCAGGGCAAGCTAAAGGAAAAATAAATGTAGGATCTAGTCTTTTGACCATTGAAGGTATCTTCTTGAGGCCGCAAACACATTTCTTTACAAAAGACCAAGTATCTGTATCATCACCGACACAAATGGGGTTCTCACCTAAATGGGCGCTGTTCAGCTGCAGTAAGTTCAGCAAATCTTCCCCTTGATATGATTTCCTTATTAAAGCCGATCTTTGCATAAAGCTTACCCAAGTTAAATTTCCCTACAAGCACAAACACCTAAACATAAAGACATATAGAAATAGGTTTCCTTCCTTCAGGATCCCAATTAACATTAGCATCTATGTTTGCTGCATAACCATACTACGAAACTTAAATCCCAGAAAAGGAAGACCATTTCTCTTAGTCTACTAAATTGTGCAAAATCTCAAATTTCAATATTAATGCCACAAATCCTTTCCTTTGCAGCTTCATTTCCTTCCGTTGTTATAACCGCTAGAGCTTTAAAATTGGATATGGGGAGAATATATCTTAAGGAAGACATGAAAGCATACATTAAAGAGGCTATTCCTAGAGGCTAGAGCAGAAAGGATATCATACAGGATAGATGTTTAACATCTTCAATGAAGCTTCCATGCCAATTACCCCAGCTTTAAATCTTTTCAGAGAACATAAGCAGCTTGATTATATATACAGATGTTTATTATTGCTGTCAAAAGGCCAACAAAGTCTCAGTTTGAACAATTTTGTTGAGTAAGCATAGAATTCTAAGACAGGTCTTTTCAAGTTTCAACAGCCTCTATGTTGACATCATGAGCAGGTAAATAAGTGCTATCAGAAATGGTTAGATCACATAGCATTTCCACCATGAATGCATAAAATTCTCAGAACTGGCAACCTTTCGGAACGCCATAAAGTAAGACAACAAATTGTCAACCTTTCAGAAAAAACGGATTCTTATCCCTATCATCTTAATGATTTCATTCCAAGTGGTTCTGTGTACTTCAACCTTTTGGTTTAAACATTCTGTTAAATCAGTTGGTCATAAATTAATTGGAAAGAGACCTAAGGATGAGCACAACCAGAAAATGCACATCTTATGGTGCTAAAGTGTCTTACACAACTAAAATGTTCATCACTTCACTGAATTCAGAAAGAATGAAACATTAAAAGCATAACCAATGAACGACTAGGTTCACCTGTCACAACTCCAATTGATCCTGTTAAGGTAAGATTCTCTGCAACTATAGCCCCCGTTCCCATTGCCATGTAGTATCCTCCACTAGCCGCCACATCCCCCATTGATGCAATTACAGGTTTTGAGGCAGCCAGAAGCCTGATTTCCCTCCACATTCTGCAAACAAACACTAAAAGTGCTCAACCAACTCTGTAAGATCCCAAGAATTTCTCAGAAACTTTGATTTTAAATTTCATATTTCACATTCTTTACCCTCACTCCTGAAGCTTCTAACCACAATCCATTTCTCCATTCAGGCGTTTTGGTCAGGATAACAAAGCTCAATTCATTGGTTCCTGAGGTCAAGGTTTGAGCCTTCTCATCTATTGAAGATTGTGAAATAAGGCTTGGACACTGGCTATGCTACATGGATTTTCTTATTCTTTTTTCTTCTTATTTGCCCTTTTTCGTTGGTTTAGTTACAAGTTTTTTAAATAGCTTGGAGTGTTGTTACTTTTTGGGTGTTCAACCATCCATCTAAACGTTTGTGGATGCATCAGTTGCTGATTTGTCTTGGTTATCCCTTTATCATTGCATCCTACTATCGTAAATTTCCATATTGGTGCAAGTTTATCGTAGGGATCATTTGTTCATTGGTGAACCCAAGAGTAGCCATGAACTCATAACGATGAAGATAAGAAGTTCGAGTCCAACAAAATATAGTTAACATACTGAGATCCTTGTAATTGCACAAATAGGAAATTGTTAGATAGCTTGATATACATTGTTGGGCCAATTTCCTAATAGTTTAAGCTTTTGGGACAATTGGTAACTTAGCATGGTATCATAGCTCAAGTTGCAAGAAGTATTGGGTTCAAGTCTCCCTATTTGCATTTGTTCCCCATTTGCACTATGTTCCTCCCCGTTTGCGTTATTTCGCAGTATGTATGGATATTTGCATCTCCACGTGCAAGACGGGGTTGCACATGAGCGAGGGTGATAGATAGCTTGATATACATTGTTGGGCCAATTTCTTAACTGCTTAAGCTTTTGGGACTACTGGTAATTTAACATAAATAACTAAGATGACGGTTTGTGAATTGTCTCTATGGATCATTAAACATATCACACCTCCACCAATGAAATTTGCTCCATAAAGATAGAACACAGGAACACTTACAAATCAGAAGCAAGAGCATCTCCTCCAGGACTATCAATTCGGATGATAGCAGCCTTGTACCTTTTTGACTCTGAAAACAAAAGGTCAACATCAACTAGAGGAGCAAAGGTTTTACACAGGACAAGGTAAACTAGACCCAAGAACAATTAACAACAAGTGGAAAGGAAGAAAACGGAAGATATGAATAGGCCAAAAAAAACTACTCCACATGACAGATAGAACCAAAAGAAATTCAATTAAAACACTTCAAGTAGACTTAACAAGACCAACAAAACATGAAAAGATAAAGCACATGTACAAGCCATGTAAACTTAATCTTCAGAACTAAAAACCAAGACAAGAAGATCCTGTTGAAAAATGGGTTCCTCAAATACCCAAATGTCAGAATATTCATCTGAGCCTTCTAAACAATTCCCTTCATTGTTTATTCATGTCACTTAATTTTGCTATTGGTGAAATTATAACTGACCAAACCAACGGAAAAGACCAGGGTTTGGATGTTTTGGGTAAGGGTTTGGTCGATTTTGGTAATAGAAAATAAAATCTTTAGGTGAAGTTGCTATTGAGTTCTGATCTGTCCACTTTCCTGCTGTTGCATGTTGCTGAAGAAAATCATTCATTCGCTTTGTATTCTTTGTTATTGTCGGAAGTTGAAGCCCACCTTCAATGCCCCGAAATCCCCAACCCGACCGAAAGCTATCAGTATCTTAATTAATTCGGTTGGGAAAGGTACATATGTATTTCCCTTAAACTGATCGGTTTGGTGCTTCATACCCCAAAACCCGACCAACCCTGAACCCATTACACAATTATTCTTGTGAGCATTTTGGTGCTTTTGAGTTTCAAGGACCAAGACGTGTCATTGAACTGGTTTTTCATACTACACAAATCAATTGAGTTGGTTCTACTTTAAATAACCTTTTTCTAAGTGAAAATGAGAAATACAAAAAAGTACCAAAGCCATAAACTTAACACAAAGTTATAATAGGTGAGAAACACATCATCAATCAAAGTCAAAATCTTGCGAATATGATATCAAATGCAGAATCTTAAGATTCATGATGTGAAGATACACATAAAAATATAGTGCAGAAGATCTTCTACACCAGAACGTGATTACGACATCCTATTGGGAAGATGTTTACCTTCAACGGCAGAGATGTTGGTCCTAATCCCACCAAGCATCAGGTTCTTTACCAAAAATGATACTATCCTCGTATATTTTGGATAGAAAAGAACTGAAGAAGAAGATAGAGAACTTCCGTGGTTTGTCGTAAGACCTACATCTACAGCCAAGAAGCCTCTACACGCTACATCTTAGATCATTTGTCTATATCAACGACACTCGTATAACTATATTTACTATACAATTAAATTATATCTGCAATTTCAAGTAATTCAGATAAACAAATTATGTCCATATATATTAAGGAATGTATCTTTAACTATTCCCCTCACATTGGAACACGGAAAGGTTAATAAAATGCCCCATTTGAACATGAAGGTGGAATAACATCTTTGCAAAGATACGCAGAATTTTATGTTCGGATAGAACATGTTAAAGTACCAGAGAAGAAATGTTCCTTTCAACATACTTCACCAAAAGAATATAACTTACGTAGACAAAGCATACCTCTTATACGACGGATCTTCTCAATAAATTGCTCAGCAACAATGCCCGAACTAGATACACTGAATGAACCCCGCACCCGACTAATGCTCCCTGAGGCTCTGATTACAGCAATTTTGTCTTTACCACCTGATAAACCAAGGGTCCATTTCCTAACTCTTGAGTATCTCCTAGAGATAAGGAAAGAATTCTGGTAAGCTCAAAGTCGAAAGCTTGCAACACCAACAAGGTTGCATCAACACAACAACGAAATTTAAGTGCAGCAGGAACATTCAAGTAAGCTATTGAGCATCGGTGATGCTATGGATTTTTGTTAAGTTATAGGGCTTATTTGTTATGTATTTAGTTCCTAAGGGTAGTTTAGTCATAGTTGTTTTACCTGTGTATACATGTTGCTGTATAGTGTTGCTTTGTAGGAATGAGAAAATTATTCGATACTTTTGTCTCTCTCTAGAACTCTACATGGTATCAGAGCATGAGATCCTATCGATTTCTCTCGTTAACTGAGTGTTGAGTGTTTCTCCACCATCATCGTTGAGTATTCTCCGAGAACAGACGACGACTGTGGGTCTCGTTTGTCAAACCAGAAGCTAACGTCAGCCTTCGTCACGACCAGACCAGAACCATCTATCGACACTCGATTTCCACTGGGTTGTAAACGATACCCACCATCGACCACCGTGACCTCCGGTAGGCTCTTTCTCGACCACTACGACCACCGTACGGCTTCTACAGTAAGTTTTTCTGTCCAGATCTGCTCGTTTTACACTGGGTCACGCTTGATCTTCACTGTGTGGTGACTTCCAACCTTCGGCGACCACTGTACACGGCTCGCCGACGTCCGGCGACCTCCGTACGACACTCGCCGATCTCCGGCGACCTCCGACGAGCATATTCCGGTCTCCGTTCACCTTGGGATCAACTGGGTTTGGTTGATAGTGACTGGCGGATCACGTTTTTGGTCAAAGGGGTCATTCTGTGGTTCATAGGGGTCAGGCGACAGTTAAACAGGTCAGTTCGTGGTCAAAGGCTCATTCCGCGAGTCAAACGAGTCAAGCGGGGGGGGGGGGGGGGGGGGGGGGGGTCAGCGACTATAAAAGGGGTCAAACAGCTCATCTGGAGGGTTCAGGGGCTTGGAAACGGGCCAAAAAGCTCATTTGGAGGGTTCATTGGGGTCCATAAGGGTTCAGGGACCTATTTTGACCACTTTTGGGAGCTCCGAGACTTGTTCTGGACTATTTTCGACGTTCCGGATCCATTTGCGGGGTCAGTTTAAGGTGATTTGAATCGGAAATTGTTGGTACACATGGAGGCTTTCAAAACTACTCAAGTTGGTGCCCTTTTTTCTGAGGGGGAGTTACAAACTCTCAGGCGCCTATTGGCTTGGCTTGGCTTGACACTCCATCTACCACTGCTCCTACCACCACTTTCTTTGCTCACAAAGAGATACATGCTCATGCTTCTACTGCCTCTAGCTCTCTTCCGTGGATCATAGATTCTGGTGCCACAGATCATATGACAAGTTGTTCGTCCTTTTTTTATTCCTACTCTACTTGTTCCGGTAAGGATAAGGTTAGAGTAGCAAATGGTTCTTTATCTGCTATTTCCGGGAAAGGTTCTATTCATTGTTCTCCCACTATTTCTCTTTCCTCAGTTCTTCATGTTCCCAATTTTTCTACTAACCTTTTATCCGTTAGTAGTCTTACCCAATCCTTAAATTGCTCCGTAACATTTTTTCCTACACATTGTGTCTTTCAGGAACTGAATACGGGAAGGATGATTGGCAGTGGTAAAGCTCATGAGGGCCTTTATTTTTTGGAGTCTGCACCTAATCCAGTTTGTCCACCTTTGTCATGTGGTCAAGCTCTTGCTGTAGATGCGGGTTCAGCTCTTTCCTTGTTACATCAATCGCATCGTAGATTGGATCATCCATCATTTGGGATTCTTGAAAAATTATTCCCTAGTTTGGCTAAACAATGTTCTCGGAGTCAGTTCCTTTGTGAAGCTTGTGAGCTTGCGAAACATAAGCGCTCATTTTATGCTCCAGTCAATCAAAGAAGTGATTCGCCATTTATGGTCATTCATTCTAATGTTTGGGATCCTTCTCCTGTCACACCTCTGTCTGGTTATCGCTGGTTTGTCACCTTTATTGATTGTTATTCTCGTGTCACCTGGGTGTATTTATTAAAAGCAAAAAATGAAGTTTTTTCGTACTTTAAATCTTTTCACCAAATGGTGCGTACTCAATTTGATGCTAACATTAAAGTGCTCCGTAGTGATAATGGGACTGAGTATATTGATGGGACTTTTCGGGCTTATCTAAATGACTCTGGCATTCTTTTTTAGACTTCTTGTGTTGGCACTCCACAACAAAATGGAGTTGCTGAACGCAAGAATTGCCATCTTGCTGAGGTTGCCCGGTCACTTTTGTTCACCATGAATGTTCCTAAACATTTTTGGGGTGAAGTTGTTCTTACTGCAGCTTTTCTTATCAATCGCATGCCATCTAGTGTCCTTCAGTTCCAAACTCCTGTTAAGTTCCTTCCTGGCTGTTCCCAGATCTCATCTCTTCCACCCAAGGTATTTGATTGTGTGTGTTTTGCTCATGCTCCTAAACACCCAGGTGGTAAGCTGGATCCCAAAGCCCGCAAGTGTATTTTCCTTGGCTATTCTCCCACTCAGAAGGGTTATAAATGCTATGACCCGCACTCTCGCAAAATGTACATCTCCATGGATGTCACCTTTTGGGAAACGGAATCCTTTTATCCTCTGTCCACGTCATCTCTTCAGGGGGAGAATGATAGACAGGAAGAGATGTTGACATTTCATACTCCTGAGTCGTGGTCTTATCCTTTACCTTGTCATGGTGAGGGGGAGAAAGAACCTATACCTGCAGAAAGAGTGGAACATGATGTTCGGGAAAGACTGGATAGGCCAAATTTGCAGACTTTTTCTCGAAAGAATAAAGGCAAGTCTAGATGTGCAGTGCCACTTTGCCAATCTCCATTACCTATTCCAGTTTCAGACTCTTCAGCTAACTCATCTGGTAATGATTCTCTTCCTCCTGTTGTTGATAATCTTAATGCTCCTATTGCTCTTAGAAAGGGAGTTAGATCTTGCACTCAACATCCCATTTCCCAGTTTGTTTCTTATGACCGTTTATCTCCTTCGCATCGTGCTTTCGTTTCGTCTCTTTCTTCTATATCTATTCCACAGAATTGGCAGGATGCATTCATGATACCTAAGTGGAAAGGAGCTATGGTAGAGGAGATGACGGCTTTGAAAAAAAATGGCACTTGGGAACTAGTATCTCTTCCAAGAGGGAAGAAACCCGTGGGGTGCAAATGGGTGTTTACTGTGAAACACAAAGCAGATGGGACAGTTGAGAGATACAAGGCAAGGCTTGTTGCCAAGGGCTTCACACAAACTTATGGTATTGACTACGAGGAGACGTTTGCCCCTGTAGTGAAGATGAACTCTGTGCGAGTTCTACTCTCTTGTGCTGCCAATTTAAATTGGCCTCTTCACCAGTTTGATGTGAAGAATGCCTTCCTCCATGGTGAATTAGAGGAGGAGGTGTACATGGCCATTCCACCGGGTTTTTCGTCGTCTCAGACCGAAGGGAAGGTGTGCAGATTGAAGAAGGCACTCTATGGATTGAAGCAATCTCCTCGAGCATGGTTTGACAGGTTTCTCAAAGCCATGTTGAGATTTGGATACAAGCAGAGTCATGCTGACCATACTATGTTCATCAAGAGAAGTAATGGTAAGATTGCCATTCTTATTGTTTATGTGGATGACATAATCATGACAGGTGATGATGTGAATGAGATTGTTAGCCTTAAAGCTCTTCTTGCTTAAGAGTTTGAGATTAAGGATTTGGGGTCTATGAAGTACTTTCTTGGAATGGAGGTGGCTAGATCTGACAAAGGAATTTTTATCTCTCAAAGGAAGTACATCCTTGATCTCTTGGAAGAAACTGGTATGTTGGGATGTAAGCCAGCTGATTCTCCCATTGAGGCCAACCATCATCTTGGCAGCTCTGTGGGGGAGCTTACAGAAAAGGAGAGATATCAGAGACTTGTGGGTCGCCTGATATACTTATCTCACACTAGACCAGATATTTCCTATGCTGTGGGGGTTGTGAGCCAGTTCATGCATGAACCTCGTACCAGTCATCTTGATGCAGTTTATCGTATCTTGAGGTATCTTAAATCTGCCCCCGGTAAAGGAGTTTTGTTCTCTAATCATGGTCACTTGAGATTGGAAGCTTTCACTGATGCAGACTGGGCTGGTTCTATTGATGATCGGCGATCTACTTCTGGCTATTGCACCTTCCTTGGAGGGAATTTGATTACCTGGAGGAGTAAGAAACAGTCCGTGGTAGCTAGATCCAGTGCAGAGGCCGAGTACAGAGCTATGGCTCATGGTGTTTGCGAGCTTTTATGGCTCCAAACCTTATTGCGTGATTTGGGATTCCCTGATCGTGGTCCTATGAAGCTCTACTGTGATAATAAGGCTGCCATAAACATTGCTCATAATCCTGTCCAACATGATCGAACGAAGCATATCGAAATTGACAGACACTTTATAAAGGAGAAGCTGAGCAACGGTTTGATTTGCATGCCTTTTGTGAGATCTGAAGACCAGTTAGCTGATGTATTTACTAAGGGTCTGAGTAGTAAAAGTTTTCACCCCATTGTGTTCAAGTTGGGTTTGAGAGATATCTTTGCACCAACTTGAGGGGGAGTGTTAAGTTATAGGGTTTATTTGTTATGTATTTAGTTCCTAAGGGTAGTTTAGTCATAGTTGTTTTACCTGTGTATACATGTTGCTGTATAGTGTTGCTTTGTAGGAATGAGAAAATTATTTGATACTTTTGTCTCTCTCTAGAACTCTACAATTTTGAATGAAGGAGGTAGGGTACTGAGCACGGAAATTGAATCGGGTCTCTAGGTCTGTAGGTCAGCCCTCTCTAATGCCTTCCAACTTTGATTTGGGGGCATGGTTCCACAGCATAAAGTCCATTGAGTTCCTCAATTTTCGAAGGTACAGAGATGCCGCTATTTTAATAGTAAAACTTTTTGAGAGAAGCCACTTTGTGGATTTTTGGTCAAAGGTTAGGTCTGTCTCCAGTCCTCCCTTGCCAATACCCCCATCGATTGGGAATCAACATGGGTGCATTACAGTTTAGTAACATTTGAGTAAGCACATCAATAGTTGATGCAAAAATCAAAAACCCCAAGTATGAAGTGTACCAGGGAAAATCAGAACTCAACGAACGATTGCATTGATTATATTAAAAAAAAGAAGTCTTATTTCCCAAAAACAGTATCTTCAACAGATGGAAAGATCCGCTTGGTGGTTAACCCATAAGGGGAGGAGAAAGCACAGAGATTACCTGTAATCAACTACTGGAAGTTTTTTGTCCTCCTGAATTTTTAGTCTCTCTTTCAATTTCGACATAACCTGTGTACATTAGGCGAAAGCTATCTGAAAGTCACATTAGTGTGCTTAATTTTACATTAAATTTGAACTTATCCATATCAAACACACTGTAGGAGTATTTTAAGTCTTTGACCAACACTTTTACATTTTGTCTAGCCAGAGCTTCACTTTCTCAAGGTTTTTTCAAAAAATATATGGGGAAAGCTTTGGGATCACTAAATTCATCATCTTGAAAAAAATTGTAGCATATATTGGAATGTGCTTTCGAGTACATAAATTGCTAAGGTATTAGCGGTTCCCAGTAAAGAAGTGTCTGCAGATGCCTAAACTCATTACTGATAGAAAGTAAACAGTTTCTCTGTCCAAAATTCAATGCCCCAATATCTCATCAATAATATTGAAACATATTCTGTACCTCATCATCATACATTATATTTGTAATCCAGCCATCTTCTTTCAACTTTTCCACTTGATAAACTCCTTCATTAATGAAGCTTTCAATATGCTCCCTTTCCTTTCCTGAATGAGAATTTAGAACCACGTCATTCAGTATAGCCCATGAGGATCAAGCCAAAACACAAGAAAACTGACGGAACTGGCCTGTGGTATGAGAAACTTTATCCAGCCAATTCCCATATATATTATCAAGCAATGATGTCAGCATCTCACAGTTCTCTTCTGACATGTTCTTCCGTATCAGTTGATCACCAGCACTCTTATATTTCCCAATTCTTTCCACCTGCGGTTCAACTCCAACATTCTCAAGGACACCTATGAAAACAAATTTTGATGTCACTCTGAAGTTAAAATTAATCATGAGCCATAGGTGACGCAAAATATGGCATCACTTTGCACGTAGATGCAAATATCATTGTCACAACAAAACTTCTCATAGATTGCTTGATTCTTTACTTAGGAGTGCTGTGTGCTGTGGTTATGGACTTACAGAAGATGGTGGCACTAAGGGGAGGGGTAGACCAAACTTACTTCAGAGGTGGTAGTTCGAAAAAGACCTAGATTTCTTGGATATCACAGAACACAATGTCCTCAACAAACATTAATTGAGAAAACAAATTTATGTAGGTAATCCCAATTGATTTGGACTTAAGGCTCGGTTCGATTTAGTTTGGCCTGTTTGATAGTATAAACTATAAATTGTAAACATGTCCAAGGCCCTCTTCACAGCTAAATACAGAGGAGAATGATTGTGTCCAATGTAGCCCCAACAATCTAACTGGAAAATTTTCAAAATGATGGAGGATATGACAGGATGCAGAAACGTTAAGAACAAAACAATTGAGGGACACTTATATATCCAAATGCACTCGAGAGCTGAAAACAGCGACAGAACCAGGAAGACATTTACCTCCAAGGAATGATGCTTGAACTGTCAACCCATTCAAAGCAAAATAAGCACTTGGAGGGAAGTATAGCTCTTCACAAGCACAGGCAAGGTAATACTCTTTCTCTCCACATACAGGAACATAACCCACAATGAATTTACCTACAAAGCATGTAAAGAAATGAAGTCAAGGATCCACATTCACAAAATATTTGTTGAGAGAACACTTGAATTCACAAGACATGGATGCCATATTCTAGTAAATCAACACAGCAAGCCCTAAAAGCTAGGATACATATGACGACATATACGCCATGAACATGCACATGCATCTACTTAGTGGAAAAAAAAAAAAAAAAATTGAATTCTGACAAATGTTCCAAATTCTATCACATACACGCACAGAGTGGAAGAAAAGGCTTGACAAACTCATATAAACGACTGGGGTTCTGAATGCTACAACTACTATTCAATGCTTGACATTTGGCGGCCATGCGCACAAGATCATAAATTATCAAGCAAAACAACCTTGAACGGTTCAGGTTGCATTAATTTTTAAGAGGGTCAAGCATGGCATAGGATCCCGTTCAGATTTTTTTTAAGATGCATCAATTTATGCCTCGAGGAACAACCAAGATATGTCACCCAATCTTTTATCATAATAAGATATCAACAGGTGTTGGGCGAGTGCTACGGAGTGTCTGCAAGGTGTTGGTATCCAAGGTATCTCAGAAGTGTTTATTGCTTTTGGGCAAAAGAAATCATTCAGAATGCCAAATCCAAGATTCTTGCAATCTGAGGTAGATATTATGCGATTACATCTTTCAAGAAGCTGATTACGTCTGGCATTACAGGATATAATTACCAGGAAACAAGGCTGTTTTACCACATAACCATGTTCAAATGTTGCTATGACATGTTTGCCCACCAAGGTGACAGAAATACATGTCATCTGGCTATAAATGGAAACATCCATATATTACCAATGAATGTGTTCAAAATGACTTAGAATCTAAACACACATGCATGCAGAGCTGCTGGAATTTCTCAACTTCTTTCAATATAAAAGGACAAAAGGCCCAAAGAAGGACTAGAGATTAAACTCCGGGGAAAATAATGTTGATACCTGATTTCTTAAAATCCAGTACATGCCTCCGTATTTCTTCGACTTTACCCCACCCACAATTCAAGGTTTCAATGTGGAGATAGATACCAGAAATACGAGGATCATATGCTGCTTTGATGAAATTTTCACAAATTTGAGGTAGAGATAATTCAGAAGAGAAACGGCTCTTTAACTGATCAGATACCTGAAAATTTTACCAATAGAAGAGGAAGACGTAGAATGAGTAAATCACCGGTCCATTGCCAACAAAGCTTCAACACTGAGAAAATGATACGCAACGGAAATAGGGAGCAGAAAAACAACACAGAGCTCCTGATAATGATAATAATAATTAGAACAAATTTGGGTCACAAAGAAGGGTAAAGGGTTCGAGCTTCAAACGGATCAAAGCTCCCATCAACTTCACAAGAATAGAAAGGATAAGCTGATCATTCAACATGATAAAGATGAATGGCAACTAGTGTTTAATAACGCAATATTGAGCAATGACACTTTCAAGCAATACCTGGGGAAGTAAAGTAATAACTGGCCATTTCAATCATTACTTGTGTTGATGACTCAAGACAAGGTTGTTAACTCTCATTTATGTTATTTGAATAGCCAAACTAATAGCAAATGTTGGAGGCTTCAAACTGTATACAACTGATTTTGGCTTGAACACCTATTTCTCTTAGAATGAATTCGGTGACATGCGTCGACATTCATTACACTACGGATGACCAAAATATGCAGCATATAAATAATAGGTACGCTGATAAAAAAGCACAAAATGTTCTAACTTATCTGAGCTGACTTCCCTAGCCATTTTTGTTCTTATCCAGGTTTCAGGTAACATTTATATTCCCATCAGTACAGTTCAAACCAGGCAAAAATTCCAAAACTTCTTGAGGCATTCTAATCAGGCAGATAAACTCTTGAGATTTTTTTTTTCTTTTTACTTTCTCTTCTACCTAGCTTGTGCTCTATGTTTTTTCTGTTGTTATGATCTCCATAAAAACAAGGTGCTGATTGTTGAGAGGCTATGATGCACGGACACGGACACGGGTACAGACACGGACACGGGGACACGGGAATTCTAAAAAAATGGGGATACGGACACGGCAGGGGACACGCCACGTGTATATTTATTTATATATAATATAATATATAATTTTTTTTAAGAAAATATAAACAAAACAAGAGGAGAAAAACTTCTATACAAATGACAAAAATTATATGAAGAAATTGCACTTTTTTACCCCAAGTATTGATTAACTATAAATTTACCCCAAAAAGTTTTAAAAAATTTCAGTTTGACCCCTGCCATGTCCCCAGCCGTGTCCCATCCGTGTCCCCCTAAAAAATTCAAATTAGCCGTGTCCCCATCCATGTGGCATTTCGGGAAACGTGTCCCACCGTGTCCCCGTGTCGGGACACTGCCATACGGGGACCCCTAGAGGTGTCAGTGCTTCAAAGTTGAGAGGTATGCCCCCATGTGTTCTAATCGTGGTCTTGTACTTTTGTTAGGGATAGTAAATTACCAGAAAAGATAGATTACGCCCAAAGTCAGGCACTCCCAAATAGAATGATCGGTCACTATGGAAAGGATATTACAGCAATCAGAACAAACCACAAAGACACATATGAATGCAAATTTTTACAAGAACAGATAGACAAACATTACTCAACAGGAGTAACTAACAAGTGAACCACTAGCATAAAATCATATCCATTAAACTAAATGGTCCTTTAACATAAAAAGCCTTGGATAGAACTCAACCTTGAAAACTGGCTTCCAAGCAGAAATTGCCCAACAACTTAAATACACAAGGCCAAGCCCATAAGTAGCCAATGTGAGACATTAGGATCGTAACTTACCGCCATGCTCCACAGGCAACGTCCGCGGCGACCCAGTCTATCAACACTGACCCCGTGGTGGCGTTCCTCTTCTAGCGACTCCACCCACCTATCAGTATTCAATACCTTCAATACCTTAAGGCCTTGTTTGATTCACGCATTAAAACACATGGGATTAACAGTCCTGGTATTGTTTGCCCCTGAACTATTTGTTCCGGTGCTAAATCTCTTTCCAATCCCATGCCTGATTGACAAGGGATTACTTCCGGAAAACAGGGAATTTTGTAATTTTTCCGGGGTATCTTTTTTTGGAATTTTTCAGGACTTAATGCCTAAGGAACATTTGAGTATTCTTGTAATTTTTTCATACCCCGTTAAAATGAGTTTCCCGCGCCCTCTCCTTAATCCTGCTCATTCCCACCTCCTCATGGCATAATATATTTATACAGTACCCCACGCCTAGGGATAAAATTAATCCCGCAAGTCATTTCGGGAACCAAACATTGGATAAGCGTTAGTCCTACCCCAGACGCCTAATTGAAAAATCAAACGAGGCCTAAATATTTCAGTCCAGCACGTAACTCGCCCCTTCGTAGCTCAAATTGCAACGTGGTGGCTAGCTGCGATACCAAAAATACAAATCTGGACAGAACTCATCCTTGAAAACTGGCTAGCAAGCAAGCAGAGGATGCCCAAGAACTTATCCACACGAGGCCAAAGGTATACAAGCCTAAGAGCTCATTTTTTACAAGGCCAAGCTGATACTAGCCAATGTAAGACATTAGGATCGTAACACTATTTGACGCAAAGGGAAAAAAAAAGTCTGTTCCTCTATACAAAATGTAGATACAGTGAAGTCAAGCTCACCTGGCCGCGCAAATTCATGGTCAAAACACTGCCCTTGCGAACGCGCTGCCATGGAAACGCAATCAGCATTCGAAGCTTCACCACAAGCTTCTTCCACGCACTGAACTCCTCGAATACAAATTCGCCACTCGGATACTTCTCCTTGCGTTTAACCTTCTTCTTGGGTTTAACCACACTTCCCTCATCTCCCTCGGGCTTATCAGAATCAGGGTCTTTTTCTTTCTCAGCCGATGGTTCATCCTTTTGCGCGTCAGAATCGAAAGCTCGAATCGAGAGGTTCCGGTGGCGGTAGGAGGTGGGGGGAGAGTGGAGGGAGAGAGGGTTTGAGAGAGAGAATCGGGAGGGAGAGGGAGCGAGGAGGAGTGGGAGAGATTTGGACAGTGTTTGAGTGGATAAGATTCGACAGTGGATGGAAGTGAAGTGACAAGTGTGGAAGAACTTCGACATTCCCTCTCTCTCTCTCTCTAAGCTAAAGAGCAGAGGGTGGAACGAGACGACGAAGGTAAAGAAGACGTGGGATTCTGATGACGAGGTGAACGCAATTCCACGTAGTTGGGGACTGGTTTTGGATTGTCCAACGTCTACAACTTGTACTCCTTTGCGAGATTTTTTTAAAAATTATTTCATGAGATAAAATCTAATTTTGATAAAATTTAATTTTTATAAAAAAGTGCGATAAAACCACATTTTTCGTAAATGATAAAATTTAATTTTAATAAATTTCACCTAATGTCTTTATTTGATAAAATCTACTTTTGCTTCATTTAAGATTTATTAAAACTACAAAACACCCTCTAAGCTTGAGTTTTTCAATTGATTTTAAGATAAAATCTAATTTTGCTTGGAGATGTGATAAAGTCCCATTATCTTTTCAAATGATAAAATCTAATTTTGATAAACTCCACCGAGAGGGTGTTTTCCAAATGATTTTATCAAATAAAATCTAATTTTTCTAAAATTATTTAAGGATCCTAAATTTTATTAAAATTGCATTTTATCTCCTAAAATCAATTGGAAAACTCAAACGCCTTAGGCCTAGTTTTTCAAAAGATTTTAGCACCTAGATGCTAAAATCATGATATTTTAAATAAAAAAATGAAGTGGTTCCGTGTATCGTTTTTAGATTTTTCTCGCACCAAATTAAAGTACACGAGGAGTTAATTTGAAATATCATAATTTTAGCACCTGAGTGCTAAAATCTTTTGGAAAACTGAGCCTTAGACATTTCCCTTGTTGGAGTTAAAATTTTGTGAATATTGTAGGACAAATGGTACAAGTTAACTTTGCTTTGGTAAAAATAAACCATTTGTCTTTATTCAAAAAAAAAAAACTATATCTATTAGTTTTGTGTCAATTTTTTTTTATGAATTATTGGTTCTTGTTGACGAGAGAAATTTAAAAAGTAAAAAATCTATTAACTGCAAAAATTATTAACTACACTAAAATTTTTCTGAATATAGACAAAATCAATCCTATAATCCACAAAAAAAAAAAAAGGATTATGTTCGTCTTTAGTGAATTTTTTTGTAATCATTTTTAACTTTTTAAATTCATCTTGTCATGAATAAAACTTACTAAGGGTGAGTTCTTGAATGGATTTTATCAAAATCTGATAAAATCAAGCCTTTGATTTTATCTATTCGTGAAGAGAGTTGATAAAATCTTAGATTTTTTAATCAACTCTCTTCACGAATGGATAAAATCAAGGCTTGATTTTATTAAATCTTGGTAAAATCTAGATAAAATCCATTCAATAACTCGCCCTAAGAGGTATAACGTTTAACGTATAACGTTTATCATGAGTTGGCCTAACATTTACGTGAATTGGCATTAAATAGCATAACATGCAAAACAGAATATATATATATATATATACACAATGAGCTTCCGGTTCAAACTCCCTTAACTTTTTAAGTTACGGACCTCATTGATCCCGATCGAATTTCGATAATCCCAACCGTCCAATGTGTTTAAAAGGTGTTTTTTAGGGCCCCTACAAGAAATCATAAAAAAAAAAATACCGGGAAGGGCTTGATCCGAGCCGTTTTTTACAAAAACTATATATGTACAGTTTTGTGAAAACGGCTCGGATCAAGCCCTTCCCGGTATTTTTTTTTTGATGATTTCTCGCGGGAGCCCTAAAAAACACCGTTTAAACACATTGGACGGTTCGGATTATCGAAATTCGATCGGGATCAATGAGGTCCGTAACTTAAGAAGTTAAGGGAGTTTGGACAGGAAGTTTACTCTATGTATATATATATATAAACTGGCATAACATGCATATGTACTAAATCAATTAAATGGAGGAATAAAAAATTTTCATTATTGAAATGTTGAAGCAAATATTGAAGGCATCACAATAATGCAAATCATGACGTCAAGATAAATAAAAAATCGAAGAAACTAGACCACATACAGAAGATTCCCTTCTACGTAGAAGGTTTTTGAAGATGGGAAACTGTAGACTTCTTTTTGTAATTTGTCTTAGTTTTGTTGAATTATTAGTCAATTTTGTAGTAATTAAAAGGCTATTAGGCTAGGTTTAGACTTTGGTACAATAGATTTTAGACTTTTGCTTTAAAACTTGGCTATAAATAAACAAGTCTTGTATTTTCATTCTTATATATAAATTCCTTATCGTAATATTTCTCCTTTCTCTGTTCATTACCTACTTTCCCACATTTTCTTTTCTTAGTTCTACAGTTGAGTAAATTTTCATAACATATTTTACCGTAAAAAGAAGCATATATAACATTAACAACATTTTGCAATTGAACATGATTCAAGAAAGGGCATAATATGAACCCAAGACGTGCGTAACATGTACCCGAGTGAAGCCTACACAGCCATGAGATAGCTAGGGCAACATTAGAACCGAGCTCCTCGCAAGTAGTTCGTGACTTGGCTTGTTAGGGTTCTACTCGGCTTGTTTAGTAATCGAGTCGAGCGCCTATTCGAGTTTTACGCTCGTTTGATAAATGAGTCGAGCTCAACACTCAAAAGTTTGGTTCGGCTCGAAAAAGCGCACACTTCATTTGTAAGACTTGGCTCATTTGAATTTTGAAGAGACTTGTTATTACTCAGACTCGGCTCATTTACTTCCGAGCAAAACTCAAACTCAAGTTATAGGCTCGTTTAGTTAACGAGCACAACTTGAGTACCACAAAGCTATGCTGGCACAATCTAATTTTGAATAAAAAAATCTATAGGGACCGACGAGTTGGGGACTGACCAAGTATCAACGGGCATGCATTGGCCCCCTGAAAAATTAACTGTGTAAATGCTCGATTCAATCTTCAATTTTTTCCTTCAAATTACCAGTCGTACCTGGTCGGTCCCAAACTGTCGGTACCTACAGTAGTGTTGTTGAATCATTTGATTTAAACTTCCTTGCACAACATTTTTGTTGATTTAGGCCTTGTTCTTGAATGAATTTTATCTCATAAAATCTAGTTTTGATAAAATTTAACATTCTCAACGGATTTTAGCAAAACTAGATTTTATGAACACTAGATTTTATCTCACAAAATCATTTAAAACACCCTTACCAACTGACGCAGCGGAATTCACGAGAGAATAGTTAGCGTACTATTCCAACGAGATAGGTTCTCGAATCCACGAGAGTTCTTGAGTCCACAAGAAAAAGAGAGAAAAAATCTCAGAAATAATATTGATTGATTAAAAGTTGAATAATGATAGAGGTTACATGCCCTTTTATAGGAAAAACTAGCAAATCCTAGCAAAACTTACAAAAAAAATAAAAATAAATAAAGTATCCCGGAAATTGGGAAAACTCCCAAAATTAGAAACTAGAAAGAAAAATAAGAAATTCCCAATTGGAAACAACGTAAACGGAATTACACGCTAAGAGTAATTCGTAATCTAATTATTACCTAAAATAGCAAAATTACTAAATTGAAGGCCTAAACGAATGAATTTGGCCGAATTCCACCATCAATCACAATTAGGGTTGAGTATTGATCGCAGCGCAATTCTGCTTCAGCCAATAAGTTTAGACCTATTCCGGACTCGTCGATAAATTGTCGAAATTAGCAATTTTCAATTAAGAGCTCTTTGGGCCTCCTAAGTTTCAATCGGTCCAACTGATCATAGAACTGGACTGCTACTTGTTCAGCATCACCAACTCTAGATTTAATCCATTAAAAAAATAATATTATTTTATCACACCTCTAAATAAAACTACATTTTATCTCATAAAATTTAGTATTTAAGAACAATGCCATAATATTTATCCATACAGAACGAAACTTTATACTTGCTTACGAGACTCCCTGACCCGCTGAAGTGCTTCCCTTCTTTCTGTGTTACGGTTGCTTTCCCGCTGGGTGTGCAGTGTGCTGGCTGGCGATCGAAAAGTTCCCCTTGAGTTACGAGGGGGAAAACCATCGATAGGGAGAGAAAATAAAGCCTAGTAAGTCAGAGGGTTCAAATCTCAACTCTCAAACGACACTCTATTCAACTATGGTGTCCCTCCCACAAATCACCACTGCCGTAAATCGACTAATCCATCTGTTAGACACATGCACTTCAACCAGTCACATCCACCAAATTCAAGCCCAAATCATCCGCCAGAGTCTCCTCGAGGACACCAATCTTGCCTACAGTTTCATCACAGCTTGTCAATCAGTGGGTCTTTTGGACTCTGCCCATCTTCTCTACACCCAATTCAAGAAACCCCATTTCTTCATTTGCAATACCCTTCTCAAATGCTTTGCTCACTCCCAATCCCATCACAAGGCCATATCTATATACACCCACATGAATAGAAACTCCATGTTTCCAAACGACTATACTTTCACTTTTGTTCTCAAGGCTTTATCTGACCTTCGTGATGTTAAACAGGGGCAATGCGTGCATACAGAGATTGTAAAAAGGGGTCTGGGCAATGATATCTATGTGCAGAATTCGTTACTGAATTTGTATGCAGCGTCCGGTAGGAGTATGGAGTTGTGTCGAAAGGTGTTTGATGAAATGCCGCACAGAGATGTGGTATCTTGGACGGTTATGATTACTGGTTATAGAGAAGCTGGGAGGTTTGATGATGCGCTAAATGTTTTTGAACGAATGCAGTATGCGGGTGTATGCCCGAATCAAGTGACAATGGTGAATGTTTTGTCTATGTGCTCGAGCCTGGGGGCAGTTGATATAGGTATTCGGATACATGGTTTTATAAAGAGGAGTGGGTTGAAATTGGATGTGATTTTGGGGACTTCTTTGATTGATATGTATGGAAAATGTGGAAGAATTGAAGACGGGTTGTGTGTTTTCCAAGCCATGGAAGAAAAGAATGTGTTTACGTGGAATGCACTTATTAAAGGGCTAGCTTTGGCGAAGAGTGGGGAAGAGGCTGTTTGGTGGTTTTCACAAATGGAGCAAGAAGGAATCAAGCCAGATGAAGTCACTTTGATTGGAGTGCTTTGTGCTTGTAGTCATTCTGGATTACTACAAGTTGGGGAACCAATCTTTTGTTTGCTGGTCGATGGGAAATACGGATTTACCCCAGGGGTCAAGCATTATGGGTGTATGGTTGACATGTATGCACGGTCTGGACATCTTGAAGAAGCTTTGAAAATCATCAATGAAATGCCCTTTGAGCCCACAAAACCCGTGTGGGGAGCATTCCTAACTGGTTGTAGAGCTCATGGAGACCTAGAAATGAGTGAGTTTGCAGCTTGGAAAATCATTGAGTTGCAGCCAGAGAATAGTGGTTGCTATGTTATTCTGGCTGATATTTATACACTGATGGGAAGATCGATTGATGCGAAAAAAATCAGGCAGCTGATGGAAGAGAGGGGACTTAAGAAGTCAGCTGAGTTTCAACCCCAGTATTCCATCCACGAGTTACTAGCATAGCAAAGCCGGGTGCATTCTTGTACCATTCTGAACTTAATATACAGTTGGTCCAAACGGGATGAGAAGCCTTTTGTTCACTGATTGAAGAGTAGGGATTTGTCACCAGGTTTCTCCTGTCATCCTATGATAGGTATATCAGGAACACTCAATGCTGGTTATGGGGCTTGTGGGAACCGAGAACTGAGCACGTTTGCTGCAAAAGTTGTATAGTTAGCACAGTGATAAGGGTTTTCTGTTGTCTAATCTGTTGGCAGAGATGGGCAGATGGGGAGAGGTGGAAAATTTACCAAGATAGATGAAAGAGAGGGGACTTCAGAAAGGGCTTGGGCTGTACAACAGTAATGCTTCAACCCCAGGACCAAGTTCAAGGTGTTGGTAACCCAAGAAGTTTGTCACATTACATACAGTATTCATTCTAATGCTATTTTTGAGACGATTCTTTCAAGAGTTCCGTTTGAAATCTTTTTGAGTTCTAGCATTTACTCCCTCCAACAGAGGAGAAGATGGAATTCGGGGTTGCTGGAATTAGAGTTCAGAGAAGCAGGTTCTAGAGGTGAATAGCATGTTAAATTTCACTTTACAGTTATTAAACGAAAAGTTCCATTCTTTATTCTAAGTATGATTCTCTGCACTACCTAAGAATTGATTATCTGCATTAGAGTTCAGAACATGATATTTGTGCATTCATGATCTCTTTGTATGTGACAAATAACTTGTTATGTTGTTGTTTCATTGGAGTCAAGAACTACAGACATAAGTATGAATCTAGGATTTTTTTTTGTTTGTGTGTGGAACAGAAATGAAGTAAAGGTTTGATGCATGACTGATGGATTTTTTTTTGTTGTTAAAGCTCGCACAAGTGTGTGCATGTAGATGGCCATGATGTTCATGATTGTTTTAGGAGGATAACTTTCACGGCTCAAATGAAGGGTTTCATGGTTGAAATGAAGAAATATACGTACCATGTAAATTAAATCCTAAGCTGTCAACTCATCACGCCATCTTGCACCATTGACAACACGGAATATTAGCTTTTGTCAAGAGTGTTTTCCTCTCCTAAGGGATATTCAACAACAATTTACCGTTGGTTTTTTAGTTCCCATGTCAGGAAATCAGGCAGTGGACTTGCGGGTTGACATTCAGAACTATGATTTGAAAGTATTGCGCGAGAATGTATGTCTGTAGGCTACGATATAAATTTGTGAAGATAATCTAACCGCTCTCCCCTTTCCATCTACTAGAATAGATGGGCATGTGTAAAACGCACACTTGTCATTCTTAGGATTCTTATACCAAGTTTCTATAGGGGATTTATACACCCAAATCCACCCGCAACGGAAGCGCAATAAAAATAGCAACAACACACAAGCAATTTTACGTGGTTCAACCTCAATGCCTAGGCATCACACCTAGGTTACCAAAGGCATCACACCTAAGGCCTCTTTAGCATCACACCAAAGAATGGGATTGCATAATACAATCATAAAAGCATAAAGATTCAGAAATTTTATATACTCAATCATTCGTTCATTCATAATTCAAACTCTTGAAGTACATCAATTTATAGACTCCTAAGCATGTGTTAAATGCAAAATGACTACTCCTATTCCCAAACATATTAATTACTCCTATTTCCAAGAAGTATTAATACCAAAGACTATCCCATTCCCAAGATTGCTAGGTAGGATGACTGTGTTATCTAATGAATGCATACATTAAATATGTGGTCAAACTTCCCTAAATCAAAAGTCACAAGGCTCATGAAAAGTCACAGCCTTTAAACTAATGCAAGCCTAATTAATATCCCAAGTGGGCCCTATGTCATCCAACATGTGCCAAATTAAGGCTTGGGCCTTAGAACCATCCTGTCCGCGCCTTTTATACACTTTTAATGGGTGCTGCCATTTCCTATCAATTCTCCCCGGCTTGAAAGAACTCGACCCCGGCGAGATAAAAGCATGGAATCGTTCATGAAGGTCGGGGTTGAGGCGGTGAAACTCCTCATCGGTAATCCAAGTACAATCTAAAAGTGATCGCCCCTTCCACTTAATAAGATACTTTTGATAACCTTCATGTTGAGTCGAAACAATTTGATGATCAACCACATCTTCAATTTCATCCTTCAAATGTTTGGCTGGTGGGAGAGATGCCATTGGGTCTGCTTGAGTACAATCCTCAACATGTCCAGAATATCAAGTGAGATCCTCAATATTGAACACATTACTAAGGCTCATGGTATCAGGTAATTCAAGCACATATGCATTAGAGCTGATTTTCTTGAGAACTTTGAATGGACCAGCACTCTTTGAATGAAGTTTCTTATAAACGCCTTTAGGATACCGCTCAGATTTTATTCGAACCATAACCATATCACCTTCAGCAAATTTAGCAAACCTCTGCCTCAAATCAGCATGCCGTTTGTAGCTCTCATTGCTTATGGCTATCGTCCGTCAAGCATCATCATGAATATCACGGATATGCTGACTAAAAGCTTCAGCACTTTGGCGAGCCTCGATAGGTAAAAGAATCAGATCGATTAGCTTCCTAGGAAGTAAACCTGTAACAGTTTCAGAGGGACTCCGACCTGTAGATCTGTTTACAGAGCTGTTGTAAGCAAATTCAGCCATAGGAAGTACTTGATCCCAACTACCAACATGATCCCTAACAAGGCAACGCGGAAGACCACCTAAGCTGCTATTAATAACCTTTAGTCTGACCATCAGTTTGGGGGTGGAAAACAGAAGAAAACTTCAGCTTTGTATTTAGCAATCTCCAAAGAGTTTGCCAAAAGTAACTCACGAACTTCGCATCACGATCAGAGACGACGGTCTTTGGTAATCCATGAAGTCTAACAGCTTCGTTAAAGAAGAGCTTAGCAATATGGATAGCATTCGATGTCTTTGAACAAGCAATAAAGTGTGCCATCTTCGAAAAGCAGTCCACTACCACAAATACAGAATCGTGTTCTCAAAGAGTTTTTGGCAATCCAAGGACGAAATCCATGCTTAAATCTTGCCATGACTCATGGGGCACTGGCAGTGGAGTGTATAAACCTGTGTTCTTCTTTCTCCATTTCGGAAGTTGGCAAATCCGACATTGCGAAATAACCTTGGCGAAATCTCGCTTAAGCTTTGGCCAGTAAAAGTGATTTTTGGCTATTGCAAATCCACTTGTTCATGGAGAGATGTATTGGGTAAACAAAGTCGGGTTCCCTTGAAGAGGTAACCGTTGTGAAAGGAAAAACCATCATACCCTCCATGTTCTCCAGCCAATAACTGAGCATATATAATGCTGAAATCCTTGCAAGAAGGATAGTCTCTTTTTTGCAAATCGAAACCCACCACTTGAATAGCCATAGAAGAAAGATACACCACTCGGCTAAGTGCATCAGCAACCTTATTCTCAGAACCAGCCTTATGCTTGATAACAAAAGAATATTCCTGCAGAAATGAAACCCATTTGCCATGACGATGATTCAGCTTCTTTTGAGAGTTGATGTATTTGAGTGCTTCATGGTCGGAAAACAATACAAACTCCTCAAAGACTAGATAGTGTTGCCAATAACGAAGTGCTTGAACAACTGCATAAAATTCTGTCATAGGTGGAATACTTTTGCTTGGCCTCGTTGAGCTTCTCAGTAAAATAAGCAACCGGGTGCCCTTCTTGACTTAGCAACCCTCCAATCCCAACATGTGATGCATCGCACGCCACTTCAAACACTTTTGAGAAGTCAGGAAGGCTTAGAACAGGAGCCTAGTCATCATTCTCTTTATGTCTTCGAAAGCCTTTGTTGCAACCTTGGTCCTGACAAATTGTCCCCCCTTCTTACAATTCATGATAGTGCCATTACCGTGCTGAAATTCTTAATAAATCGATGATAAAAAGTCACCAATCCGTGAAATCTGCTTACTTCATGCAAAGAGCTGGGAATTGGCCACTCCACATTCTCACCAAGAAGTGTTTTCAAACCGAGAGTATGGAACTCAAAACCAATTGGCAATGAGTGGAGAGGCCGCCCAGGCTCATATACTAGACTCGGAGGTTATAATTAACCGATGTGGGACAAACTCTAACACTCCCCCGCACGTGCGACCCCTGACCTGCACGTGGAGAGTTAAATAACAGATCCACAACATTGGGATCACAACGAAACAAGGTGCACATATGGCACAAACAACGGGGCAATAACCAAGAGAGTCTTGTCCAAAATCCTCCGAAGGCCTAGCTCTGATACCATGTTAAAGCATCCAACTCAAAACCAATTGGCAATGAGTGGAGAGGCCGCCCAGGCTCATATACTAGACTCGGAGGTTATAATTAACCGATGTGGGACAAACTCTAACAGGAGTTATATATGCCTGTGAAATATTATGTTGTATCTTGTATTTTAGGATTATATGCTTACCTTATAATCATATATTCTGTATCTTTTATTTTAGGCATTGATTGTGTGTATCGTGATCTTCTACTTTAGGTAGTGATCACACCTTGTAATCTTTTCCTCTTTAGCGTAGCTTCCTTTCCTTGTTAGGCGTAGTGGTTCTCCTATTTAAACATGTAATAGCTAGCGTTATTTTTATTCAGAAATACAGCCTCAGTTCCTTCACCTCTGTTTGTCGTCTCTAAAATTATCATGGTATCAGAGCAAGGTTGAGAACCTTCCATACCTCAGTTAACTGCCTCTATCAATCTCTCCCTCTGTCTCTTCTCTGTGTGTGTGTGTGTGTGTGTGAATCACGACCACCACCATACATCTTACCATTACGTCGGACCTCTGAAATATTTTCCAACTAGCAGAAAAACCCTCGATTGGCACTCCATCAACCATCATCAGCCTCGTTACTCCAGATCTATGCGACCCAACCACCATCAGTCATCGTCTTCGTCCAACGATCACCAACATACTTCCGACGAGTCTCAAAACATGTCGTCGGACCTTCAGCTAGTCACTGTGACTTCCGGCGAACCCCACTTAGCCTTCAGTAGCCATCGCCGACCACCGAAAAACCTTCTTTGGTACTGTTCTCAAGATCGACTCTAACCGGTGAGTTTCGATCTCCGGCGACCCAGCTCAGACCTCTGACGAGCACCTTAGATCTCCGGCGACCACTACTGGACCCTACACAGTCTCCGTTAACCCTCTGTTGTGTCTTGGATGGATCTGTTGTGTCTTGGCTCTTAATTCTTATCAACATCGGTTTAAGTATCTCTGGTAACTCTGGTTTGGACATCTGGTTCAGTGTTGACTTTGGTTTAACCTCTACTCTTACACCAACATTAACTCTAGTTCGACATCTACCTGAGCTTATTGAGTATTGTGAGCAACGGAGGGTGGTCCAGTTCCTTATGCCTCTTCGAGCTCAGTTTGAGCCCCTTCGCGGGGCAATTCTACATCGTGTTCCTCTACCTTCTGTGGATGCGGCTGTTCATGAACTTATTGCAGAAGAAACCCGGTTCAAAGTACCTAGTATGGCTTCTCCTAGTTCACAGTCAGTCTTTGATGCTCCGCCTACTTCAGACCGCTTGCCTTCAGCATCTCTGTTGCCCACTCTTGCCTCAAATCTTATTCAGTCTACGGGCAAGCCTAAGCCTAATTGGCCTCAGACACCCGTGGATGAGTGCAGCTATTGTCATGAGAAGGGTCATTGGAAGCATGCGTGCCCTAAACGTCTCCAGCCTAAGGGACGTAATGCTTCTCAGTCAACTAATTCTTCAGCTCGTAGGCCACCACAGCAGCATTCTCGCCCTCCTGCAACTTTGGCAACACCTTCCTCCAGCAGCACTCCTCCTCCGTTTGATTTTGAGCAGTTTCAACAGTATCAGGCTTACATGGCAGCCATTCAAGGCAATTCTTCCCAAGCTTCTGCTCTAACTACTACTACCTCAGGTTTGCATAGTGCTTACACCACAGGTATCTTACCCACCACCTGGCTATTTGATTTTGGTTCCTCTCATCATATGACTCCTGATTTGTCTCTTCTTAGTCATTGTTTGCCTCCTATTTCTCCTATTATTATTTCTACTGCCAATGGCTCTCCAATGCAAGTTGTTTCTATTGGTTCCATCCTCCCTACTACATCTTCTGCTTTATCTATTCCTAATGTCTTTTATGTTCCTCAATTGACATTGAGTCTTCTTTTGATTAGCCAGTTGTCTGATTCCGGTTTTGATGTTATCTTTTCCTCTTCTGGTTGTGTTGTGCACGATCGGGATTCCAGGAAGCAGATTGGGGCAGGCCGTAGAGTTTGGTGACCTCTATATCTTGGAGCATTTGCATATCCCATCATAATCTTCTTCTACTGCTGCGTCATCTTTTCGTTTAGATAATAAATCTTCTCCATTTAATCTTTGGCATTCTAGATCAGGACATTTGTCTAGTGAGCGTCTGAAACTTTTGGTTAAATCCGGTCATTTGGGAAACATTTCTATTAATGATATGTCTGCCTGCAGTGGTTATAAGTTTGCTAAAATGACTTATTTACCTTTTTATAAAAGATCTTCTGCTTCTACTTCTCCCTTTCAGCTTGTTCATACTGATTTGTGGGGTCCTTCCCCAGTTGTCGCTAAAGGTGGTTTTGTTTACTATGTTTCTTTTGTGGATGATTTTAGTCGGTATACATGGGTGTACTTAATGACGCACAAATCTGACTTCTTTCAAATTTATCAAAGTTTTCATGCTATGGTTCAAACTCAATTTTATGCATCTCTTAAAATTCTTCGTTCTGACTTGGGTGGGGAATACTCTCTTTCTGAGTTTGATAAATTTTTAGACACCCATGGGACTATCCATCAGTCTTCTTGTACCGATACTCCTGCTCAAAATGGTAAAGCTGAAAGAAAGCATCGTCATCTTCTTGATACTGCTCGATCTTTGCTATTATCCTCCTTTGTTCCTTCTCTTTTTTGGGGAGAAGCTGTTCTCACTGCAGCCTATCTTTTGAATCGGATGCCCACTCCTCTTCTCTCCAGTCGCTCTCCTTATGAGCAGCTCTATGTTCAGGTTCCTAACTACTCTCTTCTTAAGGTGTTTGGTTCCACTTGCTTTGTTCTTCTTCCCAAGAAAGATCGCACTAAGCTCACCACCCGGTGTGTCTTGGGCGTTTTTTTGGGATATGGAATTAATTAAAAAGGCTATCGGTGTTATGATCCTGTAACCAAAAAGTTGTATGTCTCTAGGCATGTCGTCTTCTTAGAGCGTATTCCATATTTTACTCTTCCTCCCAAAACTACTCCTGTAGCTAAGGAGGATTTGATCTGTATTGACCCATTTCCTATAGATGTGCCTACTGAGGAATATATCTCTACTCTTGAGGTCTCTGATGTTTCTGCAGCTCCTCCTCACCGCCCTCCAATCACTCAGGTCTACACCCGCCGTCCAACTTCTTCTCCTGCTCCCCAATCCGCCTCTGAAGATCCTGATCCGCCTGCTCGCCGGTATCCTACCCGTGACCGTCATCCTCCGGTAAAATATGGTTTTTCTACTACTTGTTTCTCCTCTTCATACCAATCATTTCTTTCTCGCATTCACACTTATTTCGAGCCTAGGTCTTGTAAAGAAGCTTGTTAAGATCCCAATAGGGTGGATGCCATGAACGCTGAACTCGCTGCTCTTGCTTGAAATCACACTTGGGAGTTGGTTCCACTCCCACCTGGAAAGAATCTTATTGGTTGCAAATGGGTCTACAAGGTCAAAACTCATTCTGATGGCTCTTTGGAACGGTACAAAGCTCACCTAGTCGCTAAAGGTTTTTCTCAGGACTATGGCATTGACTATGAGGAGACCTTTGCTCTCGTCGCTAAAATGACCACTGTCCACACTTTGATCTCCATTGCAGCTGTGAACCAATTGCCTCTTTCTCAGTTAGATGTGAAAAATGCCTTTCTCAATGGCTCTCTCTCTGAAGAGGTTTATATGCGCCCTCCTCCTTGCTTCTCTCATCCCTCTGGTACTGTTTGTCATTTACGTCGGGCTCTTTATGGTTTGAAACAGTCCCCTCGTGCTTGGTATGCACGATTTGAAATTATGGCTCTTCAGATTGGCGTCAAGCCAAGTATGCATGACTTTGCTCTCTTCCTTCGACGTACGTCTCATGGTCTGGTTCTCCTGTTGCTATATGTGGATGATATGATCATCATAGGTTCTGATACCGCCGCCATTAGTGACGTTAAACGTCATCTTTTCCGTGAGTTTGAAATGAAAGATTTGGGCCCTCTTCGGTATTTTCTTGGCATTGAGGTTGCTTCTTCTCCTTAAGGGTATCTTTTGGGGCAATCCAAGTATGCTTCTTATATTCTTCATCGCACTCACCTCACTGACACCAAGACTATTGATACTCCCCTTGAACTTCATGCCAAGTTCTCTGCTTTGGATGGTGTTCCTCTCGAGGATCCTACGGAATACCGTAAATTGGTCAGTTGTCTGGTCTACCTTACTGTGACTCGCCGGGATATTGCCTATGTTGTTCGTATTATTAGTCAGTTTGTCTCTGCTCCTCGGTCTACACATTGGGCGGCTCTCTTACGCATCCTCCGTTATGTTCGTGGTACTCTTCATCAGTGTCTTCTACTCTCTTCTACATCTAGTTTGACACTTCATGCTTATGCCGATGCTGATTGGGTTGGGGATATTAGTGATCGCAAATCTACCTCCAGCCTTTGTGTTTTCCTTGGTGATTCTCTTATCTCCTGGCGAAGTAAAAAGCAATCTGTTGTTGCTCGCTCCACCGCTGAAGCTGAATATCATGCAATGGCTCATGCTACATCTGAACTTGTGTGGCTTCGCTGACTTATCTTTGATATGGGTGTTTCTGTCACTTCTCTAACTCCTCTTTATTGTGATAACAAGAGTGCTATTCAGATAGCCCACAACTTGGTCTTCCATGAGCGTACCAAGCATATTGAAATTGATTGTCACTTCATTCGCCAGCACCTTCAGTCTAACACCATTACTTTACCCTTCATCTCTTCTACGCTGCAGTTGGCGGACTTCTTCACGAAGACCCACATTGCTGCTCGTTTTCGCTTTCTCCTTGGCAAACTCTCGATGCTCTCTGCCCTCGCATCCTGAGTTTGAGGGGGGTGTGAAATATTATGTTGTATCTTGTATTTTAGGAATATATACTTACCTTATAATCATATATTCCGTATCTTTTATTTTAGGCATTGATTGCGTGTATCGTGGTCTTCTACACCTTGTAATCTTTTTCCTCTTTAGCGTAGCTTCCTTTCCTTGTTAGGCGTTGTGGTTCTCCTATTTAAACATGTAATAGCTAGCGTTATTTTTATTCAGAAATACAGCCTCAGTTCCTTCACCTCTGTTTGTCGTCTCTGAAATTATCAATGCCGTGGTAGTGAAAGAAGCTTCAGAATCAGCAACTGCATCAGCCTCTGAAGTGCCATTAGAAGTAGTTGAGTTGCTGTCCCATTTTTCTGATGTTGCACCTAAAGAGCTCCCAAACGAATTACCTCCCATGCGCAATGTCCAGCATGCAATAGATCTCATTGTGGGTTCTCAATTGCCTAATCTTCCGACCTATCACATGAATCCAAGTGAGCACGCAGAGCTTAAAAGGCAAGTAAAAGAACCGGGAGCAGGACCTGAGCCAAAACAGTCTTTGGAGGTTGCAAAGTTGCTGCCAGATGTGGTGCCAACAAACTCATCTAATGAAACCCCACCAAAGCATAACATCAAGCGCACTCTAGATTCTATACACGTTCAACAATTGCCTAACCCTCCGGCACATGATAAAAATCAGGAGTATTACATGCTGAGTACAGCGACAAATTCCGATTTCATTAAGGAGGGCAGCAAAGTTGATTTGCAAGATGGCATTATGCTGTACGAAAAGGGTATGCATGTGGAATCCAAGATCATTGTGAAGCCGAATAATCTTGGAATGCATGGAAACTTTGAAGCCCAAGATGTGGTTCAATTCACGTATGTCTTTGATATGCCAATTGATTTTGTCATTCCAATTAAATTCTATGACATTATTGAGGGGGCAAATCAGGCATTGTACTTTTTGCTACCCCAAAGCTAAAAGGAAAGGTTGTTTGATATTGAAGATCTTCGTACCAAAGCATGGATGGAAATTCGGAGCACATGCATTTTCATAGTAACACACTTCAAAACGTGAGGTTGAATTTTCTCCAACCAAGGGAGAATGATGCGATCCATACGAAGAGGCTTTAGGTGTGATGCCTTTGGTAACCTAGGTGTGAGGCCTAGTTCTATCTTCTTAAAACCTTTCTTCTTCTCTTCTCATTCACTGTTCACGTCTACTGTTCACAACCTCAAAAAACAGTCCCTTCGTTAATGGTTGACCATCCTTAACCATGTTCCAGTCCCGTCCTACATCAATTGATCTAACTTTATGAAAAGAACATTAATTGGGCGGCTAACTTTTTGGGCAAAATTGTTAACTTTTCGGCTTTCGCCTACAAATGGTAGTGATAGTTGGAAAATGTACACCTTTGGGACTCACCAATTAGTTGGTATCGGGGGACATGGCCGACTACATTGTTTTGGTGGCTAATTCTTCGGTTTGGGTTCATTTAGTGCCAAATGTTAATTATAGCGACCAACTTAATCCCCAAAGCAACCAAATACATTCACCAACGTAGCTCCTGCGACCATTTTGGCGACACGGTTTCCAAAAGGTTACAATGACTTATGATGGTGGTTTTGGCGACAAACTGTCTAGTTGCCAAATGTGTCTTTTCTTGTATATGTTACCATGGAATGCCTCACATACGGGAGCAAGTTATTGTGGAATGCATGTTCTGAAACATGGTCTGGATTCTTCACAAAATGGGGAATTTAGCAATCTAAAGTCATTTCCAGTGTTTTTCCCAGAAGCAGAATGTAATAGACTAGGAAATTAGAGAGAGTGAAGTTATGGCAACAGAAAAGTCTAAAAAAATTGCCATTATACTCTTATAAATGTTTTTTGCATGAGTAATCAGCAAATGTCTTTTTCTTTTGTTTTCTTGAATAATTATACCCTCGAAAAGGAATATTCTAAAGGACATGTGGCATACCACCTATGTAGCACAGATACGATGAGACACAGACACAACAAGGGACACAATAGGTTTTTTACATTATTTTTTAGTTATGTGTACGTGTACTTCCATGCTAGGGCTCTTATTGAATGCCTTATCGGCCAATAGCGTGTGCCTATGTAAATATAACACTCTTGGCCAAGTACGTTTGAAGTTAGAAATATCTTCTTCCGGAAAAACTTTTAAGAAATATAAGGAATTCACCCAATCATGTCCCCATGTATCCCCGACCCCCTAATGTGAACATAAAAATAAAAACACTAATGGACACGCCGTGTGGGGTGTCCCCAATATTTCGTGTGTTCCCCTCATGTCCGAAACAGATTCAGTGACTCCTAGGCATGTTGGTGCTTTATAGCGAACCACATTTTTATTACATTTTCTCATACTGATATGATCGATATTCTAATGCTTTGTTTGGAACTTAGAGAAAAGAAAGGAAAAGAAGGGAAAGTTTTAAAATTTTCCTCTCCTTTGTTTGGTTTGAGAGGAAAAAGAAGAGAGAATGCGTAAATAGAGTGTTAAGAATTGTGAAATTTTCTCCTTATTTTCCTCACACTTTTCTTCTTCTTTATTTTCCTTTCCTTTCTCTCATTTTCTACAAGTTCCAAACAGAGCATAAGTAACATGACTCAAAACATGGCCTTAACGCTTCTTAACCTTGTTAATATGTCCAACAACAATAAACCCAGTGTTTCGTTGTGCTTCTTTTGACATTATGAATTTGTCATATCAATAGTGGTTGATGTTGTGCTCAGAAACTCTTGGTGAGGATCATGCCATTAAGATCTCTCTCATTTTCACAAATGCAGGTGTAGAGGGCTTGATTTTGTGCCTCTACTAAATGTGATTAATAGGGAGACTGCACTTAAATAAGTGATCAAACTTCTTTCAAAGCCAAACTTTCTTCCTGCAAAGGCAAGAACCGGTCAGAGACAAGCTGGCCAGTGGAGGCTGGCAGGAATGTCCTCTGGCTAAGTTAGCAATCAGAGCAATAAGCTTCAGCCGTGCAAGACTCAGCCGACCGAAAAAAGAAGTAAGAAAAGGGCTGTATTACTACAGAGAAAGTGTAAAAGCTCATAGAGTTCAAGTGATGATTAGATCCCGTGTCTTGTGCATTTATTTATTTGGTCTTTTTTGTCTTAAATTCATGGCTCCTTGCTCATAATTATCACTTATAATTTCCAATCCCGGAAGAGGTATATTATATTGCCATCTTGGTGGCATAAGTGGTTAGAGTGGCCAATTGAAACCAGAATCTGAGGTTGAACGCATCAGCCAATGGAGGAAAGACAAGCAACTGAGAGCAGCCAATCATAGTTCTCAAATATATACCCTCCCTACGTGGAAAGTGCCAGATAGGCCAACAATCAGTCACAAGAAACCAGCCAAAGCTACAAGGTCCAGTGGAGCTTGAATAATTTTCAAGTTGGATAAGAAGGTACCACAATACTTTAGATTCCTCTTGTTGTACTTTTCACTCCTTCATGTGGTTGAGCTTGGTTTCAACTTTGTGCTAATCTTTCCCAGTGGAAAAGCGAAAAGTGAAAAGTGCAATTGGCTTTCTGAAAGCACACCACTTACATATTTGTGCTCTTTCCTCACCATATCCACCTATACTAGCTTCTCTTCTTTCTATGAAATGTGATCTCTGAGGTTAGAAACATATCACATACCGAACTGGAAAAGTTTCACTTGTTGAGTAGAATGTGTTGGAAGTAGATGGAGAAAAAGGAAAACCTACAAGTAGATAGGAGGTAAATGGTAGTTTCCAAAAATTTTAGCCATATTTAGAATGTAAATATTATGTATGAATGCTATTGGATAGCTTGATGTATATTGTTGGATACATCTCCTTACTGACTTAACTAGCTTTTGGAATAAGAGTGATTTAACTGGTTGTTTGAGCTTTAGCTTTTTAGATATCTCCGAATGCATCATTTTCTATTTGCATTCTGATTCTCTAGAGGTATACATGTTACTATCTCCACATGCAAAATGGGTTGTACTTCAGCGAAGACAGTGGGTTGGACCATTTCTGAACATCTTGTTTTTGAGAGAAGTGGTGGTCAAGAAAATACGTCGTGAACTCAATGACATTGACAACATCAATATCCCGTTTGGATGTACAAACTGATATGCGGGTACACTAGCATCAAATCTTTTCTTCCTATTACAAGTGGGGTATACTCATTAGGATCTTTTTTGGGGGGTAAATACTCATTAGGATCTTACTAGAGATACTATTTAAATGTATTCTCTGGTAGGAGTTGAAGAAGAGTGGTACATTGGATACATTTGTGTCTAAAGCCATTTGATGCGTGTGGGCCTGACATGATGCACAGGGGATACACACACATTGGATAGCTGGGGACACATGTCTCTCGATCTCTTTCAAGATGTGTGTGCAAAGCATTTTCTAGAGCAGAACTTCTGAGTTGATCACAATTTGTGGAATTACTTTTATACTTTGAGCTTTAACTCTTTTTTATTAGTGAAATCATCTGTGATATATAGTTAAAAATGCTCAACACCAAAGGATTAATATGCACAGTTGCACCCAACAAATGCTACTAGTTCAACTTCAGCTAAGGTCCAATTAAATCTCCAATATCCCGTGGTGAAGTTTTGCAAAAAAAAGAACGGAGAAATGGGAACCGCTTAAGTCAGATCAGATTAGTTTCAATTTCCCCATGTCTGAATCCTATGCCTATGCAAGATCGTTATTATGCAACATTGCACAAATTAGCTTATGCAATACCATGGTGAGTGGGGAAGCAGTGAAGGCTCTCTCACCTGGACTCAGGTATCTGTATTGGGTGTGGACATTTGTCTAAGTGTCTGATCTAATTTTCATCTCAAGGACTTGGGGATACGCTGTCACATGCAGATTTCTTATTATATCTTTCTTTATTTTCTCAGATAAGTAGTATTTACAAAGTACCCGAGGACATTTCATACAGAATATAGGAGCTTCACTTATTGTTCATGGCAATTAGGAATTGCAAAATATGCTTCCTGGGTGTATGTCCAACTAAAAGTGCCGGACACAGATCCATGCCTGTATTCAGGTGTGGCACTTGAGAAGATCCATGTAACATTGGTGGGAAGTGGCATTGCACAATTGGATACCTGCAGGGAGTGGCAGCAATGCCAGAAAAGAGAAGTGCAGACAGCGTCCACTATTTTTGGTGACAGAAAATTCCTGTGTGTGTGCGAACTTAGTTTAAATGCACATCTTTTTCTTTGGTTTTATTGGAAGTGGGGAAGCAGTGGAAAGCAACCAATGGGGTTGCAGAATTGGATACTTAAAGGGAGAAAAAGAAATGACCAGGTGGCACAAAAAAAGATGAAAAGCACAACCAACGATATACCATTAGGATTAAGGAATTCAAATGACATACTTGAAACCCTAGCCAATCACTTCTTTTCCATTGCTTCTACCCACCACTCATTTGTTCCCAATAGTTCAGCATACAATTGAAGCAAGTCCTCTTTATCCTCTCTACTTTTGTCTTCCTTTCTTTTTGCAAATGCTTATTACAAGAACCTCAAGAAATACTGCGACAGGATTGTTAATCGCTTGCTGGTACTTGGATCGGCATGAGATGAAATTGTGAAGTCATAGTTAAGTTGTGGCCTGACATTGGCGGATTGATCCATGAGAGCTATGTTGATTGAAAACTATCCAAATGGCAAGACTCATCGCTTTGCCATGACGAAGGGCCTTTTCGGGTGTTCGCCTTCTTTGGGCCTTTAAATCCATGATCTCCTAGATCTTGCCTTCTAGAAAGTATTTAGACTGCTAATTTCTTGGTCAACACAATACCTTTTTTGCTAGGTTTTTATGAGTAACTGTTATTTCTAATTTTTAGATTCTAGTTTCCAGATTTGAGCCTAACTCCAATCTTTTTTCTTTTGTATTTTTAAAATTTCTTTAATTTAGGCTTGAGTAGCAAGCATTGCTAGCAGTAAGCCCTATGCACAGTTGACTGGTGCTCAAATCTCAGTTACTACAACTTAAATATTTGACTTTCGATGAGGAAAAAAAAAAAAAAAGAAATAAGGTCTACAACTGTAGACTTACTAATTTTTGCCTCCATGGAATTTTTCATTCTCTTAGACCACGTCCGTTTGTTACTGCCAAAATATATTTGTCAGAATATTTTATGACTTGCTGTCTTGCTACAGTGTTTAGAAAAAGCAAAGCAGCAGCATTTTACTGGACCCGGGTCCCTGCCGTGCACATGATCGTCTATTGTGAAAATGCACGGTTCGGATTTAATCCAAGCAATGGACGGCTCTGATTTGTAGAAGCTCGGATTAAATTTGAGCTGTGCATTTTCACAATGGATGGTCAGATGCCCCGCACAGTAGAGCCCCCAAATTCCATTTTACTACACCGAATTGGTGTCATTTTAGCACAATTTCATATCAAGGCCATTGGAGTATTATTTTGTGATGTAGGTCTATGACCTAGATAATTTGACTGATTTTGCAAAGTCAAAGTTGAATTTAGCATCAGCTAATGGGCGATGCATCACTTTTATCATACATTTTGTTAATTTTGGTGGTTCTATTTATTACAAGCAATAGGAGAAAGTACAAATATCAACCTGGAAATAAGTTCACAATCACTATATGTCCAACCCAACTAATAGCCCCGTTAAGAGGAGAAATAGTTACTAACAAACGGAAGGGAAATAACACCTACACGCAAGTGGGGAGATTCGAACTCCCGACATCAAGGTGAGATGCAAGAGTCCTGGCCATCTCAGTTACTTTTGACTTTGAAAGCAAGAATGGCCCATAGGTGGACTTGCTTGCTTGGAGGTATTTAGGAGGAGGGGCCAATTCCATGGGGATATTCATCCATTGAGAACATCTGATCTAGTTCACTTTCCTTGTCAATTTCCCTTGCAAACTTTCCCTTAACTCTGGGTCGAGTCTCTGCATAGGCCTGCCTTGAGGCATATCTGATTTTCTTCTCAAACTTCCTTGCCTTCCTTTTCTCTCTGTATCTTTGAACTTTTGCTTCCCTATTCATTGGAGCTAAATTTGGCAGCATGGGAAGTGTTGTGCTTGAGTGTATGCCAAATAGCCATTCTGGATTTCTCCTATATGAGTCTGCAGAGATGCTGCTCATCGTTCCATCCGGTACAATGCCAGCATCCATAAATGGTACAGACACCTAAGATATGGAGAGAGAGAGAGAGAGAGAGAGAGGTGTTTATGAAATGTTAAATAGTAACAAATACCAGCAGAAGAATTTGACTCTCTCTGCAGTTTGGATTTGGATTGCAGAGATGGAGTATTTTCGATGATTTAGATTTAATAAAAGACTTTGACCTGTAAGAGCCATAAGAGGAGTCCTTTAAAAAATTTGGATCATTGATCGTTAGATAAGTTGCCAGAGATGCAGGAAGCGGTTCAGGTTTGGGCTGCATATAAACCGGGTTCGCAACAGGATTCTATGACACAGTATTTTCAATGATTTAGATTTATTAAAAGCCTCTGACCCGTATGAGCCATAAGAGGAGTCCTTTAAAAAATCTGAATCATTGATCGTCGGATAGGTTGCCAGAGATGCAGGAAGCAATTCAGGTGTGGGCTGCATGTAAACCAGATCTGCAGCAGAATTCTATGTGGAAAGTACCATTACTTTTAATTGTTTGTACCTAGAAGTTCTATGTCATGCATGGATGGAACTATGGAAGTACAACAAATATTGTGACTATGGAGTACAACAAATATTACGAATCTCCCTAATTTTGGATTATTGTAAAGATACTCCCTAATTTTGGATTATTGTAAAGATGTCATTAGGATGGATTTGGATAATTGATATTATTGGTGTTTAGTGAATTTTTTTTTTTTATCTCAAAGTTAGGAAAGTACGGTCACCGGTGGCTAATACCCTTCGCGACACTATCGAATCTGAAATCCACTCTCAATTGCTCTTTTGAGTGGGGTTTTTCGTATCCTGGATAAGGAGCGTTGATTAATTATTCGACTTGATAAGAAGATTCCAAAAAATACAAAACTATCGATCGAAGTTGATCAGACGGAACAAAAGACACTTTGGCCTTTAGTGAATTTTAGTTTTTCTTTTTGCTAGAATGTCGTACTTTTTGAGATTAGCTTGTCAAGTACAATAATTAATCCATAAAATTGACGTGAATCTCATAAAAGTAAAAAAGGATGACTAAAAACCCAGTGACAACATTTATCAGTAAATCAATGAATCAAATGACCATACAAACGAAAAAGCCATAGTACAAAGAAAGAATAGAAGAAGAGCCATGTTTGGTTTCTGGGAATCAGTTTCACATTAAAAAAGAAAAAATGCTTTTCAAAAACTTGTTTGGTGGGTGGTTTTAGAAACTGATTGTGGAAAGGAAAGGAAAATAAAAATTATGATCTTACACTCTGACTCCTTAAAGGGTGGTGAATGAACTGAGCTTTTGACATCTCGTTTTCCATTCCTGATGAAAAGTTCTGCCGCTGTTCTTGATGTTGTTCTGAGGCTCCCGCGAATGATAAGGGCACAAGGCTTTCACTTCCAGTACTTCCCCGACGAAGGTAACATTGCTGGGGATTGTAATGAACTTGGTACTGATTTTCGAAACATGGATTATACTCTTTAATGTCCAAATCCTTATCAACCTCCCCCCAAGAGGTCCCGTTGTTATTCTGCTCATCGTCGCTCTCAGGGTTAAGTGAAAACCAAGAATCTATTTCATCTTTATATTTCTCAGCTAATTCTTCCTCATTAACCTTCTCACCACCCATAACTCCTTTTTCAGATACCCGCTCGTGCTTCATGGGATTGAAACCATGAATGGTCGCGGGAAAGGGCTCACTGGTTGAACTTAAATTCAGAAATACCCTAGAAGGTACTTCTTTGTACATGTGAATAGTGGTGAAACTCAATAACTCAATTTGTTTCAGTAGTGTGTCGAGGAGGAGATTGAGGTTGTGGGATACTATATGTAACCAAGGAAGGCATATGCAGAATCCAAAAAGGTTAAAAAGTGCAAGGCATAGCCAAAGGCAGAATCCAAAAAGGTCAAAAGTGCAAGGGCATAGTAATTGAGAGGGTGGTATTTGATTTTGTGGTGAGCCGTGATCTGGTGGGCTGGGAGTGGGTCAGGGGTACTCAGGGAGTGGGCTCACCCTTTTTTTTTTTTCTTCTTTTTCTTTTTTTCACTTTTCGTTATGGAAAAATTATTCAGTGATACAGGATGACACCGTCCTTTTTCATTTCCAGCTACTCAAGGTTGGACACCTAGGACAAAGTGGACCAGAGTTCCCGCATCATAGGGACCATCTCCTCATAAAGGTAAAAGGGTGGGACTTTGGGCCTACTTAATCTTTTGTAACAGATTCTAAGTCGCATAATGCATGTGTGGACGAGCAAAAGGGGCAATGAGAGCGTGAAAAGCACCTTTTGAAAGCATCATAGCGTACTAAATTTCGTGAGAGTAGGAGTGCGACAATCGAGAGCGGGAGCAAAGAGTGTGGCCGAACGATCATGTGATGTAGGGTAGGGCAGATCATTAGTGAACGAGACCAAAAACAACGTGAAGGAAAAAGGGAGGGGGGCGACCAGCTATAGCAACCTTCTCCTGAGCGTGACTATAACGACTTCAAATACACGGTGGGTCCTGTGAGGAACTAATCACCTATGGGTTTCTACTGTCCCATCGAGCAGTAAAGGCTCACAGCCGGGTTGCAAGGCACGAGGGGCATTATCTGCACGCCTCGAACCTGCAACCTCCTAAACCCAAACCCTGTGGGAGTGAGCATGTTTCTTTTCCTTAACTCGGGCTATTCAGTGGAGGAGCAACCGGCAACGTTTGAGCTGCTAAGCTGCAAATCCGGCTAACGTAAATTGCCTTGACAGGATTAATCCATGGAGTTTTCAGCAATCAACATCATCTTTTCCAGTAGCAGCCTTTTGTGGAGTTAAGGCCCTTATGGTTTGAACATTTTCTTAAAAGATTATGTACGTAAGTTGAACCACATTTCAGATAAATAAGAACAATATAGCAAATTTAGTTTCCATTACCACCTTCAATCATGAAACACTGGTCGTGTGAATTTTAGAATGTCAAATTTGCAGATCATCAGTGGTGAATCTATATAGAGTGCAAAGTAGTGGAAACAAACGACAAAAATGGCTGACCCAATAGCAGATTCAGAACTTTCATCCATGGGTTTTACGTTACATAAGTTAGGTTTCCGTAAGATGTGCATCCTCCCTTAGCTGGGCATGGTGGGGATAGAAATCTAGTATTTAGCAAAACTAACAAATGAAAAGGTGGAAGGAAAGTTAGGAAGATATTGAAGAGATGAGATTTTAACTGGAATGCTACACACAGGGAATGTGCCTTGGTCAAGTTTGATTGTGGAAAATTGTTCGATGATTCGTTTCATCTTAAGCTTAGTGTGGGGCGCAAGAACTGTGAGGCAAAAAATTCAGGACCAGAAATTCTAAAGTTGAAAGACGAAAGATAAGACGGATCAAAATAAATTAAATGCAGAATCTTGCAGGAAGACAATTCACTGTTCCATAGCATTTTGATATGCAAAGGATGGGTTAATGACGTTATCGCAATAATGAATAAGTACCAAAAAAAAAAAAAGGCCGTTCTTCCCTAACCTTGCTAGTCCTAAGATGACAAGGCAATTACAGTTTACCTGGTTGTGTTTCAGCCTGGAAACCCTATCACCTAACACCAAATACATGAACCCACAGATGATGGAATTTATTGTAGACGCAGACCACTAAAACCCAGTTTCGACAGTTATGAATTCGCTGCTGTACACTGCCTAAAGACACACAAGATATGCATGCTATACATATGGTTCTAAGGTATCTTCCTCAAGAAAAATACAAATTACTTGGGAAGCATGGAAAATCTGAACAGATTTAAAATCAGGAATGTTAAATTAAATAGCTGCCATTGAGTAATATAGCAAATTTCAAATGAATAATACTGTAAATTTCAAAACCACTGTGGCCAAATGTACTTCAAAAATCTATCCCACGATAACAAGAAATTGCTAGTTTCTCATCTAATATCACACTTTCACAATAAAGAAAAGTAAAATTGCACTGTAGGGACATTGATTACCAAATGGCTGAAATGCGAATTGTACATACACATGTGAAGCAATTGGCCAATTTTCTTATCAGCTATCTTCAGTGAGGGAACTTGGAGATCAACTTGTCGACGTGAATTATGATATCGTCTATGCGAGGTCGAACTGTTGGCTGGGGCTGAAGCAACCATGTCACAAATTTGTGAAGAGCGTCTGGGTAAGGCGGATTAGGCCCGGCTGGCCACTTTATCTGTGCATTTACAATGGCAGACTGTAGGCTTCCTTCGGGTTCCTCAAGTGCATACTCAAATGGAGATACACCATACCTGTGAGATACAACAATCAAAGGGAACCGGAATAAAAAAACGGAAAAATGAAAAATTAAGCCATCCCAAAGAAGCCGGATGAAATCAGTTCATGCTAGCACCTGTTACCACTGTAGAAAAAAGAGCAATAAGATACAATCCAAAGACCATCTCTGAAACACCTAACTTGTGAAGGGGTGATAATAGTTGATCTATTAATGGCAGCGTGCTGTTAAGAGTTGGAAACTTCCAACACCAAACTTCACTCCAAGCCTCAAAGGCTATGGGTCTATTACAGGCATGTAGAGGAAGAATAGAAAGATCATTCAACATCTGCTTCATAACATTGTTGGGTGCATCAACGATGTTAAAGCATCCAACTAAAACCAATTGGCAATGAGTGGAGAGGTCGCCAAAGTCCATATACTAGTTTTGTAGGTTATAATTAACCAATGTGGGACAAGATCTAGCATTCCCCTGCAAGTGGATCCCCTGACCTGTATGTGGAGAGGTAAACAAAGGATTCATAACATTGGGATCATAACGGCACAAAGTGTACTTGTGGCACAAACAATGAGGCAATCAATCAAGAGAGTCCTGTTCAAAAGTCTCCAAAAGCCTAGCTTTGATACCATGTTAAAGCATCTAGTTCAAAACCAATTGGCAATGTGTAGAGACTAACCAAGCTCATAAACTAGTTTTGGAGGTTATAATTAACACCATGTTAAAGCATCTAGTTCAAAACCAATTGGCAATGTGTAGAGACTAACAAAGCTCATAAACTAGTTTTGGAGGTTATAATTAACCAATGTGGGACAAGCTCTAGCAAAAGAAATGGAACACAAGTCTAACTTATCTGCCAGTGGCGAAATGAAGTTAACACAACAGTGGGTGTCGTATTCCCATGATCCCCTCACTCTCCTTCCCCACCCCAACACTTAAAGTGAATCTCCCATCAGCGGATGTATAAGAACCATTTGCGACAGAAAAAAACGTAGATGGTCCCATGATACTCCAATGAATCATTTTTGGGGGAGTTCTTAATCAATCCAATGCTAGAATTACATTAAAAGCACATGGATCCCATGCTAGCAATAGGATTCAAGTAATGAGATTCTTGTTCCCTCGCCACAATAGGGAACATCAAAATGCAGGTTAATATAATATCAAGTCCATGATTAAACTCCACCTTTAAGCTCTGTTAAATTGTCAGCTACTGATATGATGTACGGTAAAAAATTACAGCTGTGGCAACAAGTGATCAAAGTTGCATCATAATGTTCTTTATGAATAAATATTTTCCCCAAAAGGAAGAGGTTAGAGGCTCACATTATTGCAAACAAAGTGCATCCTAATGACCAGATATCAGTTCTTTCATCAATATCTGCATGGCTTGGACAATTCCACAACTCAGGAGCTCGGAAAGTTGCCGAACAGTGCTCAGATGCCCATTCCTGCATAATAAACGTCAAGAAGAATTAATCAAATCAAGCCCTTAGTACGGTTCAGTTGGGTGAAACAACACAACCAGTTACTTATGACCGCAGATAGAATAGATCGATAACGTACGTAACATTTTTATAACTTATTCAATGCAAAACAAACTAATGGGTTTTCGGGCTACCAGTAACAATTACCTGATATTAGTTGCCTTATTCTCTCCAGTATCCTTGAGATATGTTCTTAGCCCAAACTTATTCTTAGTTCTTCAAATTTTTATAATTTTGATTTGTGTTTTTCGTAACCCTCATTCTTTCCTTCTCTAGAGGCCCTTTTCCATGCCAAAGAAACCCTTATAACTACATCAAATAATATGAGCATACCCTCTCCAGTGTCTTATGCTAACAACTAAACCCAAATGTTCCAGCACCACACTAAAAACTCCAAAAACATCTAAAAGAAAATCGTCCTAATTTTTTGACAAAGACAGACTCATGCTGGACACATAACAACCCAAGCATTAGTCTAATATAAATATATGAAGGGCTATCCCTTTCGGTATGAACTTAGTTTTGAAACTGTGTCACAAAAGCAACTTCCACTATTGTCCCAAAAAATTGTTTTTACAACAATGTGTACTGTGACATCAAGTAACTGTAAGGGCAAAGAAGCAAAATTACTCACAATCCAATCACCCCACAATCCCCGTCTCCCTCAAAGAAGCAATCCCCCAAAATATCTGACCCTTTCATACTTCTCCATCCCTCTTCTCCATTTTACTTTCTGTGTAACTCGACCAACCCGTTACTCTCCTCAAGATCATGATCATACAGTTTGGTTACAATTCAATTTTGTGCAACTGCCAAAAAGTTCATCAACTTGCTTCCAATCAACAGGTTATGTTATTTTCATGCCGTAGATTGGAGATTATTACAGTAGAATTTCGATTTACTCTTAACTTTACTTACGATACCATTTTGCATTGTTCTAAAAGAAGGTCCAAAAGGCCGAGTACTCGCCGCCTAGGCGCTAGAAGGACTCTCGCTGACTAGCCTGACTAGATTGATTATCCCGACTAATTGCCCAACTAGGTGTCGAGTACTCGGCCCTGGAAGATAGAAGGTGCCCGGTGGCCTTGGTAGTGCCTAGCGAGTTTTAGAACCTTGTCATTTTGCTTTCACATGGATTTAAAGAAGAGAACGCCAAACTGGCCACGTAAGCCCTTGTTCTTTCAAAATCAGTTTGAATATTTCAACTTCAACAATTGATTTCATTATATAAGATTTTCATCGTGTTTATGGTGTACCATTTAGCGCTTGCAAATAAATTCTTGCCAATCCAAAACTAAATATTCTTTCCCTTCAATTTTTTCCCTTTCACAAATGAGCAGCACTTGCACTCAACTAGCCACTGCCACCCTTCTGATACAATCATACAAACCAAAGGGGAAACAAACCAAGGCATTGCATATATTGGATGTATCAATTACAGTGACACAGCATAGCTTAAATAGACAAAAACTAAGAAACCCTAATAATATGAAAAGACTAAACTACCCTAACATAAAATAAGATTATAAAAGCAACCCAAACAAAAAGATAAATTACACAATAAAACCCCATACTTCACAAACCCTATACTTTCAAACCTTCTAGTTCCTAGAAAGTGACAACGTGAGCAAAAATTCAAAAAGTTGAATAAAAAACTAGTTATATAAGAAACTATTTTAAATAGTTTAAATGAGGAAGAAGAACACTAGTCATGATTCCCAAGAGTTTTTAATTCGTTAGTTGATTGTTATGCAGCCAATCACCAAGACACAACCTGTGAAGGTCTCATTATACATAAAGATTCAGGAAACCAACTGCGAAGATCAGAGTCATATTATGATAGTCAACAAGATGAATTATCATAAGCTACTAGCTTAAAGAAGACCAGCCAAAACTGAAGCCTAACTTTCAAGTTGTCAAGTGAATGAGCAAAATTAGAGCAATCCCATGCTCTTTTTGTCAAGTTCATACAGCCTTCTGATGAGCCCAGATTGCCTCATTTTTACCAAGCCCCAGCCACAAAGAAGATATGCTGTGGAGGCAGTTTCAGTTATGCACGCTATGATGAAACAAAACCGTTACACATGCCAATGAACTAACTTGCAACCAAAACAATGGAGATAAGATAGTTTCAGAAATAACAGCGGCAAAAACTACATTAATCAAGAAGAGCTTATCAGTACCATATAGGAAAAGATTAATAAATTACCTGCAATTGCAATGCCTCTGAACGAGAACGAATTTGCTTTCTTGCGGGACGAGCACTTCCAAAATCCATCAATATCGCAATAGGTGTTTGTCCTTTTCTATGCGTTATAAGGACATTACCAGGTTTGATATCATTATGCGCATAAGGAGGATCCAAACCATGCATATGCTTCAGTCCAGCACAAAGCTGAAGATACAAATCAGCAACAAACTAACACTCATTAGTGGATCACATCCCACCACATTTGTCATTAGGATTTAAGAAAGGTCAGAGGCACGCATAAACTACTGAGAGTTTTTAACTAACATTAAATGCGAACAAAGTGAGTTTGTATTGCAGAAAAAAATATTCTATGAAAAGGAACTGAGAACTGGAAAGTCGATCCTATAGGTAGCTTAAAATAAAAGAGATATGACACATTGCACAGTAACATCAAATGCTGCAAAGACTTGTCGCCAAAAGACATTGGGTTTCAAAAAATCTTCTTCAGATAAGATGTAGAGAAATTACATGAAAGAACTTTATATGTTTCCAAAAACAAAAGCAAAAGAGGAAAATAATATGTTGCTTTCATGGCTACAATGATTTGAATCACCTGCCGAAATATATGAAGAACATCCGAGGTAGAAAAGAACTCCTTCTTAGCTTTCATAGCTGTAGCATTGTCCAGTAACGTTCCATCCAAATGAACAGGAAACAACAAGTATGCTTCATGCTTCCAAGATCCTTCTTGTGTGGGGCCTGTGGGCTATCCAATGAATTTTTTTATTTGATATTTAGGCACTTGATAACAAGGAAAAATAGGTGCAAAAGAAGTGAAGACTACAAGGACATTACAAGGCTAGTCTTCTGAGACTAAAAAAAATAATGAAAACTAGGTATTTCTGTACTCGTGATGTTGTGTGCTAACAATGAAAGTAATTAGTTGCTAGGCCAATAAGGTCTGAAAAATCATTTAAGAGACTAAAAAAAATCATGAAAACTATGTATTTCTGTACTCATGATGTTGTGTGCTAACAATGAAAGTAATTAGTTGCTAGGCCAATAAGGTCTGAAAAATCATTTAAGAGACTAGTCAGAAAAATCATTTAAGAGACTAGATGGCGTGGAAAACTTATAACAATTAATTTTGTTTGATGAACCCATGGCATTAAAAATATACTATTTTTCTGCCAAAATTTCAGTACATAAAATTGTCCCAAATAGAGTGGCAAGATACAGGATATAAAAGCAGGGTTTTTGGCAATACCTCTAAGGATAATGGTCCATTAAGTGGTGGATCCAGGAACTAACATGGGAAACTTTTAAACATTGCTTCAACAAAGAACACTTTGCAACAGACAACATATGATAAGAAGAAGTTTTTGAACTGAAATAAAGAATAAGCTAACATGGACGTTTGCTTTATCTTTTTTATTTGATGAACTTTTGGGATTCATTTCGTCCAAAGTGAATTACTAGTGCCCGTAAATTGGACTTCCTGCTGAAAAAAATGCATAACTAGGATTGGAACCTTAATTTGTCCCAAAAAGGATGAAAGGATAATGCTATCCTAATGAGTGTATAACTGGTATCTCGTCAATGAAAAGAGCAAAAAAACAACAGCTTCAAAGCATTTACAAAAATCAGTTACATAACTAGTTCAGTTCAATGATCACCTTAATTGAAATTATAGCATGATCAAGAAGTGGAAGCAAATTAGGATGGCTAAACAAAGATGAAACACGGATCTCCTCCTTCACCACCTCTAGCTGGTCGCTGTTCTGAATGAGAACTTTCTTCATAGCATAAGTTCCATCATCTACATGTCAAATCCATCAATATAAAAAGCAACGTTAGATTGCGTTGCACTTATTGGGGGGAAAAAAGACGTTAGATTGTCTTGTTCTTTCTGTATCAACCAAATGTTGAAATCATTCTAGATTTGCATTTGACAACATGACCACATAGTTCAAACACACTTCAGATCTATCAATATGAAACAGGCAATAAAACACATCATCCACTTATCAAAACAGCCCGATTTGCAAAAGGGTTCAGTAACATCTTCATTACAAACACAATCAACCCAATAATTTGTTGATAAATGAATCAGACCCACATCCTAGAACTCCAAAGTTGACCCACATGTTCAATTGCATATCAATAATCACTAAACAAAGACTAATACAACCAATTGAAATCCAAATTTTGTATCGAACATCTTGATCATGAAGTCCAGCCAAATTACCAATTCAGATTTCAGAATTCAATCAATCGGAGGAGCAATGCAGAGAGAGGAAATGCATAAAAATAACCCAATTCTCAAAGGCACATTTTTCATACAAACACATAAGCCCATTAAATTTCCTGAAAACTGAAGAGGACCCACCTCCAAAAAATCGGATATTTTTACCCACTTATTGGATCACACGCAAAATTACAAAACAAATGCGTAACGCCACTAATTGGGTGGAAACTCTTGTGTTGATGCTCAAATATAATCAATAGACTAATTCAGAATAGGAATTCCATCAATCAGAAAAGCAATGCAGAGAGAGAGCTAGAAAGGGGAAATAGAATGAGACCTGAGACGTGAGAAGGGTCCTTGAATTTCTTGGGAGCAGAAGAGGGAGCGGATTCGTTGAGGAGCATCTTGACGAGGTAGACGTAGGCGAAGCCACCTTCACCGAGCTGCCTGATGATCCTGTAGCGATTCTCATTGATCCAAACGTCTTTGCCGCTGTTGGTGGCGTCGTAGAGAGCGTTCAGACCCGAGAATGAGCATCCCATCTTCTTCCCTCTGGTTTGCTCTCTCCCTCCCTGACCTCTCTCTCTCCCTCTGTGTATCTCTGGACCAAATTTCTCCCCTTGTAAAAGAAATTGATTGAGAGTGGAGACGGATCATGGCATTCCCACGTTTCTCAGACTACGAGTGTGGTGGATTGCCTGTAACCGGGTCATGTATCATTACGGTGTTCTTTTCCTTTTTCTGTTTAGTAATAGCGAGAAATGTCCCCATTAGTTTGCCAGACATCGTTATGAATGCCAATTTCTCATATCCAATAGATACTCACCCCGCCCCACTAGTATAGAGGCGGAGTTTATCCAAAAAAAAATTCTAATAGTAGCGGGTATGGTGAGATTTAAAAAATACCTGCTCGAATATGCAGCGGGTATGATTTTGTTATCCCGTCCCCGAATCCCCGTACCCGGTTATGTATATTATGTATATTATATAAATTATACAAATGCATATAGATAGAAAAGAATTTTGAATATTATTTATTTATAGAAATAATTACTTGTAGAGCAAATCTTGTCAATTACTACATATTATAAACTACATAATATATTAAGATGTAGACACCCCGATTTTGACCCGAGAAACTTATCAAGCATCCCCGATGATGAAAATGCCCGATAGAGCATGCAGAGCTTGATTGTGAACTTGGAAACCCCTCCAAAACCACCTCAAAAGAAACCCAACCTTGCATCACCTTCTAGTACATTCAAAACCCTCTTTTTCGATATATAACATGTCCCAATCCATTTTGAAATGAGGGAGATATGCCTGTTTTACCGAAACGATTCATTTTTCCGACGTTCTGAGGGTAAAATGGTCACATATTTTGATGTACAAATCATCTTGGGTTCAAACCACTTGGGTTAGAAAGTAGACCTTTCAAGCTTTCAAACGCTTCAAACCATGCGCAAAACGGAGTTCGGTAGCACCCAGAATGGCCCCACAAAGTTTGGAATTTTATGCTGTCTCGCCATCCAGGCGCCTGGATTCACCTATTCCAGGCGCCCGAACTCAATCCAGGCGCCTGGATTGCCTTAATACAGGCGCCTGGACTCTCTCCAGATACTTGGCCCCCAAGGTCAAGTTAGTGGGGAGGAGCGTCTTGGGGGATTCTTTGGGGATTTTCTGCAGAAAAATAGTGGAGGGAAAATAGAGTGTCATAAGTGAACCCTTTGATTGACCCCTAAGCTATCCTAATGGCCCTTTTTGACCCCTTTATGCCTATATATACCCCCCTTCCTCTCTCATTTGAAGGGGCTCAATCCCACTCACTCTCTTGTTGTTATGCTGCTGAAATGACACCAGAATCTCCATCCCCAAACTGGTCTCTCTTAGTTTCACCCACTTCCATTCACAAACCTACTCTTTTCCACTTCAAATCAACACTTTTTCATCCCTCTCAAACAAACCCACAACTTCAATACCTATAATCAGTCCCTCAATGCTCTAGAAACTACATCCCAGCCCACTCAATCACCAAACACTACTCAAACTAGCCTCAAAAGTTCATCAATCAAGCTTCTCAAGGTAGTCTTTCTACCAAAAATGCTCAACTAGGGCCCTGAGGGGGAACCACCCATCCTTTCTTGGTTCACAATACCAAGTTGAGGCTTTGGGAGGGTTAAAAATGCAGCAAAAATGATCTCATCACATGCACCCATATTGGGTCCAGGCGCCTGGATCCACCTAATCCAGGCGCCCACACTGATGCAGCGCAGCCTATGGAAACGAAATCGATCGTGCAAGAGAAACACGAACAAAAAGATCGACCCAGAGGTACTCCCTCCTTAAACGATCAAAGTATGAGTAAAACTCGTTTTCTTTAATTCCATAACAACCAACCTCTGTCGTAGGGCTTACAAGCATATAAATAAGGTGAAAGAAACCCTAATTAACTTAGGAAACCTTTTTAAGGTCGCTAATCAACCCTAAATCGGAATAAATACGAAAATTACCAAAAAAGGAAAGTTCTGATTTGACTAATAAATCAGAAACTAGAAAGAATTATAAGGTTGCCAAAACAAACGGCGAATAAAACAGAGTTTCCTAACAAAAGTTATTAGTGATCTAAATATTACTATAAACGGCAAAATTGGCCTTTTCGGGGCCTAAACAGCGACGAACGCCCGAAATCCATCGTGCATCATCTTGCATAGCAAGATGACTACTGATCCTTGGGCCGATTCCAATGGACCATGCGAAATTCAGCCCATTCTGACAACGTCAATTCTTAGGCCTTTTTAGGCCTACGTGGACGCAACCGGTCCAACCACGTTGACGCAACCCGGTCTGCATCATCCTCCCCTGCTTGAAAAGAATTCGCCCTCGAATTGCAATCATCAGAAGATGAACTATCGCCCACAAACGGAATCAGATGCTTGACATTGAACACATCCGACGTGCACACGTGGCTAGGCAGATTTAAACGGTACGCATTTGGATTGATCTTCTCAAGGACTTCCAAAGGCCCAATCTTCCTAGCTTTAAGCTTGTTGTATTCCCCTTCCGGAAAGCGATCCTTGGTCAGTACAAGATATACAAAATCGCCCACCTCAAATTCCACCAAACGACGCTTCTTGTCGGCTGATTCCTTATACTTGGAGGTAGAGACCTCCAACTGCTTCCGGGTAGCCTCATGTACTTCCTTCAAATGTGCCATAAAGTCTTGGGCCTTCCAATGCACACGCTTCAAATCAGGCACCGGAGCGAGATCGACAGGGGACCGCGGATTGCACCCATAGACAATCTGAAATGGAGAATGGCCCGTACTCCGATTCACTGAATGATTGTATGCGAACTCAACCTGGGCCAGTTTCAGATCCCATGACCCGAGTTGTTCACCCACCAAACTGCGCAGCATGTTACCCAAAGAACGATTGACCACCTCAGTTTGGCCATCAGTCTGTGGATGATATGAAGTACTAAAATCGAGCTGTGTGTTTGCCAACCTCCATAAACAACGCCAAAAGTGGCTCAAGAAACGTGTGTCCCTGTCTGAAACAATAGATACAGGCAGCCCATGTAAACGATAAACACTGTCAAAATACAACTGTGCTACCTTAACAGCATCGGTGGTCTTCGTGCAAGGAATAAAGTGAGCCATCTTCGAGAACCTGTCCACCACCACATAAATAGAATCCTTGCCTCGCTGGGTACGAGGAAGACCAAGGACAAAATCCATACTCACATCCGCCCATGGTTGTGTAGGAATAGGCAGAGGCATATAAAGTCCTGCGTTAGTGGCCCCACCCTTAGAAACACAACAGATATGACAAGCTCCCACGAACCGGTAAACATCCCGCCTCAAAGTAGGCCAAAAATATGATGCAGCCACCAAAGCAAGGGTCTTATCACGACCCACATGCCCCTCATTATGCAAATCAGTAATAATTTTGAGCCGCAGACTCGACTCTGGAACACATAATGCATTACCCTTGAATAGAAAGCCATCATGAAGGTGAAACACACTCGATTCACCCTTTGAAAATATCATCCAACACATGCGAGAAAAAAGGATCCACAGCCAACAGTTCACGAAAAGAATCGAAACCAAGTACCTCAGTGCGCATGAGAGTCAGCAAGGAAGAACGACGGCTGAGGGCATCGGCTACTCGATTCAACGTCCCTGCTTTGTGCTTAATCACAAAGGTAAACTGCTGGACATAAGCAGCCCACTTAGCATGTCGATGGGATAGCTTATCCTGACTATTCAGATGTTTCAGTGCCTCATGATCAGAATACAGCACAAAGTCACTGTGAATGAGGTAGTGGTACCAATGGTGCAAAGCCCGCACAACTGCATAGAACTCCACATCATACGTGCTGTAATTCACCTTTCCCCCATTGAGCTTCTCACTGAAGTAAGCAACCGGCTTCGAATTCTGACTAAGAACAGCCCCAACTCCCACTTTCGAGGCATCACAATGTAACTCAAACGGCTGCGAAAAATCTGGAAGGATTAGCACTGGAGCACTAGTTAGCTTCAACTTGATCTCTCTGAAAGCCTCTGTTGCCTCTTCTGTCCATGTAAAACTTCCTCCTTTCATACACTCCGTGATCGGAGCCATAATAGTGCTAAAGTGTGGTATGAATCGGCGATAGAACGATGCCAACCCATGAAAGCTCCGAATATCAGACAAAGTCCGTGGCTCGGGCCATTGTTTGATCGCCTCCACCTTTGACTCATCCACAGCAAGTCCATCCTTAGAAACAATGTACCCCAAAAATAGGACTAAGTCAGTCATGAAGGCACACTTCGGCAGACCCCCAAACAGCTTCTCCCTTCGTAGAACCTCCAGAACTTCTCTTAAATGCTGCATATGTAAGTCCGGCGTGGCACTATAAATCAAAATATCATCGAAATATACTACCACAGACTTACCAATAAACGGTCGCAGTGCTTGGTTCATCACACGCATGAAAGTACTAGGTGCATTTGACAAACCAAATGGCATAACCAGCCATTCATACAAACCCTCACGAGTCTCAAAGGCAGTCTTCCACTCATCCCCTGGTCTGATCCGAATCTGATGATAGCCACTCCTCAAATCCAGCTTGCTAAACACCTTGGCCCCTGATAATTGATCCAACAAATCATCTAAACGAGGAATGGGAAATCGGTACCTCACAGTGATTTTATTGATAGCCCGACTGTCCACGCACATCCTCCATGATCCATCCTTCTTTGGAGTTAATAAAGCCGGAACTGCACAAGGACTGAGGCTCTCTTGAATGAAACCCTTTGACAGCAACTCTTCCACCTGTCTACGCAACTCCTCATGCTCCTTCGGACTCATCCGGTAATGGGCCCGGTTCGGCAGGTTAGCACCGGGCACCAAATCAATTTGGTGCTGAATGTCACGTAGCGGTGGCAATCCCTCCGGTAACTCCTCTGGAAAAACATCCCCAAATTCCGACAAAAGGGGCTGAATAATAGCTGGAACTACCGCCTTGGACTGATCCTGCCCAATATCCTTCCCAACCAGAACATAAGCAATCCCAGATTCAGCGATCTCCTCTTCCATCTGCGCTCTTGTTAATAGATTAGGCCCCACGGGGGCTGACTCCCTCGATGGTAACAATTTGATCTTCGTACCACCGTAAATTAAACTGTAAGTGTTAGTCCCCCCATCATGCGCGACCTTATGATCATACTGCCACGGACGCCCCAAAAGTAGATGACAAGCATCCATAGCCACAACGTCACACCATGCACTGTCCTTATATTTAGAGGCCATTGAAAAAGAAACTAAACATCGCTTAGAAACTTTTACCTCATTACCTTTCTTCAACCAACTCAATTTGTAAGGATTGGGATGCGCCTCTGTCTTCAAGTTCAATTTTTGCACTGCCTCTTCTGACACCACGTTCTCACAACTGCCCGAATCAATCACACAGCGGCAAACTTTGCCACCAATTGTGCAAGTGGACTGGAATATGTTGTTGTGCAACCACGACTCCCCTTCAGATTCTCGGGGCGCATAACACACCCTTCGAACCACCAGCAGTGGGCCTGTGTCCCCCTCAACTACTATTTCCTCCATCTCCTCACTACCATCATCGAACAAAGGCTCCTGATCATAACCCTCAGGTGAGTCATGAATGGCCCCATCAGGTTCTATAAACAGGGCCTTTCCAGGACGGTTTCCCTTCCTGCAGTCCGCCATACGATGCCCTGGCTCCCCACACTTAAAACATTTATAGGTTGACGCCGACGCCGCCGGCTTGATTGCTGCCGGCACTGCGGGTTGAGAAGGAACTGCACGAGTTGGTGGTGCAGCCCCCGCAGATGCTCGAGCAGTGCTACTCCAATTGCCTACTGGCCTCCTAGCGAACCTTTTTTCTAACACCAGAGCCCGCTGATGGGCATCCGAAACAGAACACAAATCATACATAATCAATTCATCCTGAAATTGTGCACGTAAACCACCAACATACCTCAGAATCAGTTGCTCCTGTGTCTCTGAAAGATCGTTCCTGGCCACGAGTTGATAAAATTCGTCAGTGTAATCGTCGACAGAACGTGTGTTCTGGCGAAGATTCTGCAGACGCTGGTACATGATACGGGTATAGTTATGGGGCAGAAACTCAACCCGCATCTTCTTTTCAACTTCTCCCAATCTATGATCTTGGTTTTCCCTGCCGATTCCTGCTGATCTTAAGTTGCTGCCACCACGCAGAGGCTCGACCCCTGAACCTAGTAGCCATAAGAGGGACCCTCCTGTCCATAGGAACCTCTTTGAACTCCATAATCTCTTCAACAGCAGTCACCCAATCCAAGAACTCCTCCGGCGACATCGTGCCGTGGAACTCTGGTAGTTCAATCTTCATACTGTTCTCCCACTGACGAGAGTCACGGGTTCTAGTCGCAACGCCTCTATACCGCCCCCCTTGGTAGTTTCCGCCACCAAAAGGATTGATATCTTCATCGTCCGAAAAACCATCCTCGATCGGAGGGTTAGGTCTAACAGGCCGATGGCGAGTTGGGTCAGCGATCTCTAAAGCATCCATGCGCTGGACAATGTTTCCAAACATGGCTTTGAGTTCAGCAAAACCCTCCTCCATCCGAGCATCCCGAGCAGCATCATCTCGTTCATAGATTTCGTCAATACCAACGGTTCGACCACCCCCTCTTGCACGTCCTACACCGCGTCTCGCCGCCATGACAGGATTGCAACGTGTGCTCTAATACCAACTGATGCAGCGCAGCCTATGGAAACGAAATCGATCGTGCAAGAGAAACACGAACAAAAAGATCGACCCAGAGGTACTCCCTCCTTAAACGATCAAAGTATGAGTAAAACTCGTTTTCTTTAATTCCATAACAACCAACCTCTGCCGTAGGGCTTACAAGCATATAAATAAGGTGAAAGAAACCCTAATTAACTTAGGAAACCTTTTTAAGGTCGCTAATCAACCCTAAATCGGAATAAATACGAAAATTACCAAAAAAGGAAAGTTCTGATTTGACTAATAAATCAAAAACTAGAAAGAATTATAAGGTTGCCAAAACAAACGGCGAATAAAACAGAGTTTCCTAACAAAAGTTATTAGTGATCTAAATATTACTATAAACGGCAAAATTGGCCTTTTTGGGGCCTAAACAGCGACGAACGCCCGAAATCCATCGTGCATCATCTTGCATAGCAAGATGACTACTGATCCTTGGGCCGATTCCAATGGACCATGCGAAATTCAGCCCATTCTGACAACGTCGATTCTTAGGCCTTTTTAGGCCTACGTGGACGCAACCGGTCCAACCACGTTGACGCAACCCGGTCTGCATCACACACCCAATCCAGGTGCACCCACACCCAATCCAGGTGCCTGGACTTGTTCAATACGGGTGTGAGAAATGCAATCCGGGTGCAATCGTGGGTTGTCTGTGGATTTGTTTTGGGGGTTTTCAATGTTAATTAGTCTCATTCTGAGTTGTTTAATACATTGTATGTCATCGTATCATCATGCATACATAACACATGGAACATGTATCCACACACGTCATTCGATGCATAGTTTCGTGATCAAAGTCCGTTCAAACGATATTTTCAAAATCCCTTGAGCATTGAATAAAGACCGGTGGTTACACCGGGCGATAGGGGTGCTTTAAATTCCTTCCCCTCTCGTAACCTAGCTCCCGGACCCGAGAAATCTCGTTTTTGTGAGGCCAGTAAAACATTTTCTATTCCAAGGGCAAAATAGTCATTTTTCAAAAAGGTTTCTCGGGTACGATCCTCAAATCCGGGTGGCGACTCCATTCAACCAATCAAAACCATTTTTCAAACCGCAATCGATTTCGTGGGCATTACTCCGCGGGGTGTTCACATAAGAATAGGGTCATGCTAACGGGTGCCATAGTGCACCCGTTAAGGGTACAAAAAGTACATTGTTATGGGTCTCACTTGTACAAAAAAATACACTTTATGTACGTTAAAATATATTTACAGATGTACTTTAAAGTACAAGTGTACTTTTAAATTGTCTTTTTTTGTACTATTAACGGGTGCACTATGGCACCCGTTAGCATTTCCCTTTAGGGTTAGAATATCATTAGAGATTCTAGTTCCTAAAATGATGTTCTTGCTATATTTCGCTCTTTCATTTTATTTTTTTAAATTTATTGGTTTATTGCTTTATGAAACTTAGAAATTGATGTTTGCTTGGATTGGTTTTAATTGTGCTATTGTTATTTTTGCTACATTAGTGGTTAAAATAAGATAATTTAAAGTTTTTTACTTTATATTTTTGTTGGTTTGAGTTATCGGGCTTGCACTTTGGTTTCATTATTGACTTCTTATATATTTTAGTTTGGATATGGGTATATTTGGGAAACCCCGATATCCTACGGGATGTGGGTTTGGTGCTTTATCTAATATCCCTAGAGGAAATTGGAGCGGGGATGGTAAAAGACTCCCCAATTGGAGATGGGAGATAGAGTAGGATCCCCCGATCCATACCTTACCCGTTGGCATCCCTATACATCTTAACTTGGAATGACAAGGGCCGGATAGGATAGGTTTTGCCATATTCAGACCACCCAAAAAATTTATCCCCTCCCTTGCCCCTGACCCCGCCCCTAATCCAACAGGGTAATGGGGTACCCCTTCCCTGCCCCCATCGGGTAATGGTTTTACTTGCTCAGCTCTTATTTTTTTTACATATTAAAAAATTATGTTCTTAATTCCAAATTTAGTGAGCACAGATAATAAAAGTTCACAAAATAACAATTAAAACTTAACCAACATCTACTATCTATACAGAAAATGGAAAATAGTAATTGATATATTGTGAGATTCTAGATGTAAATATAAGAATAAAAATAAAATAATGCATAAAAAAATTTCAGAGCAAGTTTAGGGTAAGGATCGGGGAGGGGTGATGTCTACACCTGGTTGAATTTTTTCAATTCTCCCCCTACCTTGACCTTATACTCGAAAAATTTAATAAATACTTGCTCGACGGGTTTAGGACGGGACGGGTTAAATTGTCATCCCTAACCTCAACTAATCTCCTCCTGGTCTGTTCAAGACAAGCCTTGCACGTCAGTGCTAGGGAATTCTAAGAGAAACTATTTTTTATTTATTTTGATCATTTATTGTGTTAAAGGCTTTTTAAATATCGCAATTATCATGTCAAGCTTAACTGCACATCGATTACAAATCTCATCATTCGCTAGCGAACCCAATTGAAGTAAAAAAATATCATGTATTGATCGGCTCCAAAAGAATTGTTAGCACCTGGTAATTTTCAAACTTAACACCTTAATCATCATGCTAATCCATTGGGGTTTAAAAAAATAAAAACTTGTAGCCAATTATCTTTTTAATTTATGTCCAATTTTTCCTCAATCGATCTGCCTATTAAATTTTTTAACTCTTCTAGTTGACATACACTTAGTCTAATGTTCTCATTTACCACACAACAACCATTCTTTCTAAAACATTAAAGAAATCTTTGTTCTCATTTTATAAACAATTATTGATTAGAAACCCATTTTTTCAGGATAAATTACATTAAACCCCCTCAAGACTAGTTTGTGCTCTCGCTAATGTTTAAATCTCAACACTTAAACCCCTTAGAGTAGTATTAATCCAATTACAATAAACTTGTTCTGTTATGTAGGATTTGGATGAAACTTGCTAAGTTAGCAAAATAGGACATGGTAAATAAAAGTTTTGGATGAAATGAACATTTTTTCCTCTTCTAATTAAGGGAATTTTCCAATTTCAAGGAGGCTGAGGAGGGAACAAAAGAAGCTAACTGTTGGGGTTAGTTATTGGGAATCGCAAACGAGTGCAGGATAGAAGGTCATTGGGGTTGGAATAGGTTTCGTTTAAGTGTAGTGACTGGATTTGGTTTTTGATGTGGTCGTTTTAAAGAGGTTATGAGTGAAGCCTAAGTAGAAAAAGAACATGGTGGATGACGATTAATGGGCAAGAGGGTAAATTGCGATTTTCCATTGATGCCATCTTTGACATCTACAAATTGTATAATTTAAGACGGTTAAGTGTTGAGTTTTAACTTTAGGGAAGTTAAGTGCAAATATGTCACAGTTGAGGGGTTTAATGTAGTTTTAAACAACCTCTTTTTTTTCCTCCTTAAATTCAGGTGTTCGTGAACTTTCACGCTAACCGTCTTTTCTTTTTTTAGGTTTTCTCTTTATTCAAAATTTTGTGCGTTTATAGTTTTGGGTTAATTTTTTTTTGTGAATTATTGATTCGTCTCGATATGAGAAATCGGAAAAGTTGAAAAATTATGACTTCTACCCAAATTTTTTTGGGAAATATGTTGAGAAATAATTTTTCAATTTTTTTGATTCCTTGCGATGAGACAAATCAATAATCCACAAAAGTTTAACTTAAAACTAACAAATGAAAATAATTTTTTTGGATAAATACAAAATATAAAAATTGAAAAAACAGTTGGTGTGGGACAACACCTACGTGACAAAGGCTTTGTTCGTTTAGTAGTTTTAGTTTAGTTTAGCTTTAGAGATAGAAGTAATGAGTGAAGAGAGATATAAAGAGAAGTGAGGGTAATGATTACAAAATAAGAGTGTTTTATTAAAATACCGTTGTTTTCGAAACAATTTAGAAATCTACCGTTGTTTTCAAACTATTTATAAAAATACCGTTGTTTTGTACTTCTCATTTTGAACCTAAGATCTTTAACCACTTCTCAGTCTCAACCTTAGAAGTCTCCCAAAATTTCATCCGACGTGTCTCCGTCCAGCATGGATGTTTGTCCAGCGTGTCCATACATACTTCTCATTTCCAAAATGAGAAGTCGTTTTTATTTGAATTTTGTACCTGAGAAGTATTAGAGATTTCGGGTGTACTAATTGAGAACATACTTCTCGTATTGGACCTGAGAAGTATTTTATACTACTCATATTGAACCTGAGAAGTACTTTTAACTTTCTTTTTTCCCCTTCTCCAACAAAAACAGTCGTCATTCTCAAACTTGCGTCCTCAGGAAGATTGAAGCAGAGAATAACGAGGAGCGAACGGAGAGCTTCTTCCTTCCTCACTGATCTTGCTCCTCTCTCTTCCACCAAGGTACGCATGCACTTCGTGTCTCTCTCTCTCTCTCTCTCTCAGTACGTCTCTGTCTCTCTCTCTAAATCTCTTTAGGGTTTGTGATTAGAGTTAGGGTATTTAGGGTTTTGATTGGGGTATTTAGCTGGGTGAAGTTCAAGTAAATGATATATACATGTAGTAATTTAGTCCGATGAAATCGATGGACCCTTTCACCAACGAAACTTGCTCCGGAGTGATTTCCGGTAGCCTTTTCCCGACAAGTGAACGCATTGTCTGTGGGTAGTCGCCGTAGGTTAATGGGTGAATAAACCTACCCAAAAAAATCCATAGAATAATGTGGAAAAGAGAATTTTTTTTTTTTTTTTATGCGCGCAGCAGAATTGCCTTGAATCCTCCCAGTCACGTGCGCTTGCCGGCCGATTTCCTTTCAAATATGGTGATGGTATTTGGAAGATTCAGATGAAATTCTAAGCTCAGATTTTGGCCTAATAGTTGCAAGTTTGGGATTTTAATCAAGTTCTCTTTCAGTAGGAAATTATGGGTTACAGACCGTTTCAAGTACTCCTATGACATGGTTCTAAGTCCCAGAATCAGCCACTCTAAGAAGGAGTAAAAAATAATCACAATAATTTCAGTAGTTTATAGTACGATAAACATCCAAGAAATGGACCACAATGCCTCCCTATACATATATGCATCATCTGAGGTGACTTCTCTGGTTTTGTATGACTTTTCTTTTTGGGCAAGTAGATTTTGAGAAGATCTTGTAGAATATAATCATTATATTGTTGGACCCATTAGTACTTTGCATACTATATATACATAATTTTTTTTGGTTTGTCGTCCGGGCCGGTTTACATGCACATCAACTAATCTCATCCCGATCCATTGAAGGCATGCCATCCCTCCTTATTTTTTAAATATAGAAATTATGGTAAAATTTTCAATTCAGGATTAGTGAGTTGACCACTGATTATTGTTTAGGTTGTGGCATTGGTCAAATCATGTGTGCGTAACCAATTAGGAGAGCCATTGCTAGAGTTGAAGGTAAATCATGGTTACCCAGTTGTCCATATTTTTTAAAGTGCAAAACATACTTTCGGCATGTAATGGATTTTTTTTTTAAATAGGATCCCACAGGATCAGTATGGGCCTCTATCCATTGGAAGGCATATGACGAAGAATTGTTTCCAGGGATACTTAAGGTTGGTACCTGCATCATACTGAAGGAGATTGCTGTATTTCGACCTACACGAAAGTCTCTATATTTGAACATCACACTGGCAAACCTTCAATCTGTGATTGAAAAATCTATGTTGGATTGAGTGTTACTTTAAAAGGGTAGTTGGGGTGATGGTTTTTTTTTTTTTTTAATTCATGTAACTCTACGATTTCACGTTTTATGCATCAAAGACCGTTAACCTCATGAAGTATTGAGTATTATTATTAGATTTGTAATTTGTTCATTTTTTGGTTGGTTTCTGTCTGTAATGAAGTGTTGTTGTTATGTTCAATTGCAGCATTGTTGGTTTTCTTGTTTATAGATTCAAGAAGAGAAATGGGGTTGGGGGGGTGGGCAGGCAATAAAGATAGACTTATTCGACAAATAAAGGGTCCAACACTTAACAAAGGAACAATTAGTGGCGAATATACATAATATTGTAGCAAGCCATAACTCTTGACAAAGAGAAAAGGAAAAGAGGGAGAGAGAGGATCGACATATTATATTTACAAAGTATTCAACAATTTCACGTCATACTTAACTATAAACTTACATCTACAAAAGCACATTATAGCTTTGTCGAAGCTCCAACATTGCCTTCTCAAATGATGCATTCGCAATGTTCCTTTCTGCTTCCCTGTGAGGACACAGATTTTTTTGCTTCTTCAGTCTCATTAATTAAATGCAACTTGAAGATTTAACTCCCACTGTTATTTTTTGTGGTTTAGTTAAGCAAGCATCAATCCCCATTTGCTCATCTACGGGAAGAAGCACTATAAAAATGCCAATTAAATATGTAATCGACACTTATTTATTTTTACTAGAGCGAAAAAGAAATAACGAGTTTTTCTTTTAATAAATATTTGGTCTCGTTTTTTATTTCTTGTTTAAAAACTTTACATTTTTTTTGTCTGAGTAACGAAATGGTAGGGTTGGGATTCATATTGATTGCTAGGGGCACGTAAAGAAAATCAATTTTACAAAACATCTTCGGACATTTGAAAATAGTATGTATTGAAAAGATTTCAAAACATTTATCACATTTTCAAAATATTTCAGATTTATTTTTTTAAAGACTTGAATATTAATAGCCCATCCACCCCAAACTCTAAATAAGACGATTGTAAAAATGAGGGTTAAGTCCAATATGAGAGATACTCTAAATACTTCTCAGGTCCAAAATGAGACGTACTATCATATACAATAAAATATGTTTGGCAGATAGTTGAACTTCTCAGGTCCACAATGAGATCTTTAATTAAACTTCTCAGGTTCAACATGAGATGTGTAAAATAACTTCTCAGGTCCAAATTGGGTTGTTTAAAATACTCCCCAAAAATAAGTGTTCTAAATACAAATGTGACTTCTTATTTTAGAAATGGGAAGTATGTATGGTATGTATTGTAGACAATAAGTATACGGAAAGTATGTATGGTAGACAACTAGTATACGGGAAGTATGTTCCAAGTTAGAGAAACTCAAATAAAACCGACTTCTCATTTTAGACATGAGAAATATATATGGACACGCTGGCCAAACATCCACGCTGGACAGAGACACGTCGGATGAAATTTTGGGAGATTTCTAAGGTTGAGACTGAGAAGTGGTTAAAGATCTCAAGTTCAAAATGAGAAGTACAAAACAACGGTATTTTTATAAATAGTTTGAAAACAACGGTAGATTCCTAAATTGTTTCGAAAACAACGTTACTTCAATAAAACGCTCTACAAAATAAAACTAAAACTAAAGAAGATTTTGGGTATGGGGAGGGTACCACGTGGTACACTCTTAGAACATTCGAGCCGTCCAAACAATGCAACCAATGGTCCAGATTGAAAGTGTTGTTCGGATTTAAAAATATATAGAAAAGAAAAGAAAAGTGTTTTTTCATCTGAGCCGTACGATGCATTTTTGGATGGCTCGGATGTGCCGAAGGGGCACCACGTCACCCATACCCTATTTGCACCCAAAATTTTCTCCTAAAATTAAATTAAAATTGTGAAACGAACAAGGCTAATGATTTTATCACTTTTTTGAGAAATCAAATATAACAACTAAATAGTACAACTAACCGAATACAAAACCACAACTATCACAACACAACCCGGCAAAACCCAAAAAAAGCCCAACAAAATCAAAAAGCACAGTAAACAAGGCCAAACCAAAAAAACCCCCACAAGGAAAAGGGCAAAATTTTCCCTTACATCTTTTTTGCAAACGAGCCGGGTCGAATCTTCACTGTCCAAGCGGTGTTCTATTAAAAATGTTTGTAGAATAAATTATTTTTGCATAATTTTTTTATGTGATGCTCTGTGAGAGAATGATCATGTTAATTTTTTGAAAAACTCTTTTTTGTCTGGCGAAGTCTTGTACGCTACATTTGCAACCCTAAAATCAGTCACGGTGGGTGCAGGGGTTTAGGGTTTTTTCACCTCGACTGTTCCCTTCAACAGAAGTCGCGTTTTCTCCTCTTTCTCTCGCTTGCGCCTGCGTAGGAATTGCCAATGTCGAGGCCAGAGGTACAAGCGCCTCCAGAAATCTTCTACAACGATGAAGAAGCTCGCAAATACACTTCCTCTTCACGTATCATCGAAATTCAGGTTCTCACTCGTTCCCAAACGTATGTATGCATTCATAGCGATATACACACATATGTAATCTTCCGTTTTGTGCTTTGTTTATGCAGGCGAAACTATCGGAGAGAGCTATAGAGCTTCTTGCTTTGCCCGATGATGGTGTCCCCAGATTACTTCTTGACATTGGTAATTGCTTTCTTTCCTTTTTCTTGACATTAATTACTAAAAAAGTTTCTTTCTTTTGCACTTGATCAATTTTTTTGGTAGGATTTGTTTAATGAAAAAAAGAAGGAAAAATGAAAATGGAAGCATGAAATTGCTGTATTGCCTGTTCAGTAGGGAAGAAATTGGCTGAATTGCCCATTTGGTGTCTTGATAAGTTTATGTGACTGGAAGTTGATATAGCGTTGTGGGTCGATGAGCAGATATACGTTGGTTATGTGTAGTTTACTGAAGGATAGTATGAGAGAGTCAGGCTATAAGAAAAGTAATTTATGGAAATCCTGTTAGATTGCTGGGAACTTATTTGGAATTTTCTTTTGATGTTTTAGTTGATTCTGTAAGAGAGCAAAAGAGGTTATAGCAAAAGAAAATTGCAATTGGTTTCTCTCTCCCTTTTCTCCCAACATTCTAGACACACCTCTGCCTATAAAATGCAAACCAAAATTAATCACCAAAAAAGTTATTTTTACTAAGATCAGTTTCTGTGGGTTTGTTTGAAGAAAAAAAGAAAGGGAAAGGGAAAAAAGGAACATGGAGGGATGAGATTTCTGTATTGACTGTTCAGTGGGGGGAAAAGTGGCTGAATTGCACATTTCCTGTGTTGATAAGTTTATGTGACTGAAAGCTGGTATAATATTGTGTGCCAATGAGCCAAAAAGGCTGGTTTCTCATTTATGTGTAGTTTACTGGAGGACAGTACGAGAACTCGGGCTATAAGAAAATAAATTTACAGAAAACCCTGGTAAATTGCGGAACTTTTTGGATTGTTCTTTTTAGGTTTTAGCCAATTCTCTAAGAGGCCACAAGAGGTTAAAGCAAAAGGAAATTCTAGTATTTTACAAGACATTATGCTAAAATTTCATCACACTTGCCCATCTTTCTGTTAAAAGAAATTAAGTATAGTAACCCATGCTGGGTGTTGAATTGAGCTTGCTCTTTATGTCACAAATTCGCAATAATTGAATCGATGAGCAATACACTATGTTTCCTGGACTCCCGTAATGGTATAAAGTACCCGTGTCGGACACTCGACACTCGGATAAGGGTGTGGGAATGTTTCCGATAAGTTTACTAAGACACTTCTATAGAAAACCTAATTGTAATTCGAGTTTATCATGGAAGTATGCATAAACCTCTCTTATTATCCAGGAAATGCGCTGTAAAACCTTAATGCACCATTTTAAGTAAGAAAATACACCAAAAGTAGAAACAAATTTGAATATTTTGCCGTGTCCAGTGGCGGACCCAGGAATCCAACCCAATGGGGGCACCTTATTAATTATAATCATGCAATTTTTTTTTAGTCAACGATCTTGCTAAATTAAGACATTTATTATGGATTATAAGGTTTATAATGCATACTTTTTATAAAAAAAAAAAGAACAAAAAATGAGCACAAAATTAGTTCTACATTTTTATTTTTGAGATATATGTAAGTGTGTATGCTAATATAGCGTTATATTACATAATTGTGCTAAATATATATATTTTTTGGAGTTTTGAGCGGGGGTCAGTGGGGGCACGTGACCCTGCGTGACCTCCCTTGGGTCCGCCCTTGGTCGTGTCCTTGTGTCCTTGAAATGAGAAATAGTTGAATTCGACACCTAGATACCCCCACCTGACACCCGTACCCTAGTCCAAGTAACATAGGCAATACATGGACAATCAGTTTGCACAGAAAAGTGAAATACTGCATTTTCCTCTTATGAAACCAAGATCTGAAGTCCACCAAATATGCCCTTTGGCATAATTATGGATGGGATTCTGCATGCGGATTTCTGTTTTTGAAACTAAGTTTAGTGTTCAAAATCCTATAAGTTTTCATATGCCTTTATTTTCTCAAGGATTTTGGCAGCTCCACAAGCTTGCCTTTTTCGTGTGATAATTAACTAAAGTATTAACAGAACAGAGAAAGGTAACTTTGCGGTTTTGTGTTTTGCAGGCTGCGGTTCAGGACTTAGTGGAGAAACCTTATCTGAAAATGGACACCAATGGATTGGTTTAGATATATCAGAATCAATGCTTGGTATGTGAGTTTATGGATTTGAGTTAATCTCAAGTTTCTTGATGTGCTTAATATTCTTTCATTTATCTCTCCCCTTCTTTCCCCATATTTGTTAGTAATGTAAATTTGAAATCTAGATGTTGCATTGGAGCGTGAAGTAGAAGGTGATCTTATACTTGGTGACATGGGTCAGGTAGCTACTTCATTGCTTTGTTTTGTAGACTTTTATGTGTGTAGATCTTAGAACTACACAGACATGAACACAGATACACACATGCCACCTGGACTTTGGTAAAGTGCTAATACTTTCTGCCTAATTAGGATACCAATATGGCATGGATGTGGAACATAAAATATTTGTTGTTTGGTTGCTATGCATGAATTTAACCAAAAATTGAAATTGACCATAATTTTAATAAATTAATAGATCATCCAAAGGGTACCCAGCTATGTGCCCTTAGCTAATTGAGGTCAAGATCTGTTGCTAGTGCCAGATGTAGTGCCTTAGGACATTGTCAATGAGAGTGAGCGAGAGAGAGGGTAAAGATTCAAAGTCAGAGAGGAGAAGAAAGTCGTGAGATTTAGGCTTTCGCGCATCGTGATGTATAGAAGTCTTCTTTTTCCTTCCCATGTTCTACCCTTAATGTTTCAATAGTTCCATTTGACCACGAAATAACTATTCTAGAGGCTAAACATGTCCCATGAGGGCAGAGGGCACACCTATCCCAGATGTGTCCAACCAGAAAGTATCAATAAAAAATGTAATGGACATGTCACTTGGCGTGTCTCACTTGCGTCTGTGTTCCATACATGTCTAATGTCCGTGCTTCATAATTGGAGATTAGTGCGTATCCATTGGATAATTGAACACAATGATGAAAGAAATTGTTATGGTTGATTTATGCAAAAAGCATTCCCTATTCCTTCCGATTTATAAAGGATTGAGTACATGTGGGGGAATCAGAAGGATGAAGTATTTAGAGTTGATTTTAAATTAATAGCGTTCTGCGTTCATCTGCTGTTTGCCAACAGGTTTACCATATTAGAAGGCATCATACTATCCAGATTTTTTAGGTTTTGCACAATAAATGAGACCCCTGCTTATGATAGTTTCTGACAGCCGCCTAGCCTTGCCATATCTTTTCATTGAGAGACTGATTTTTTGGGAGAACTAGTGCGACAAGATTGGCGCTGATTGCTCGTCAGCATGCCTTGTTACGACCTCTAATTTGAATCCTTTTGACTTTGTGCCGCTTTATCTTTACAATTAACATGTGTCCAGTTTAGAAGCATGAGGTGTCTTCATAAAGTCTTGCCACAACCAAAGATGTTTAAACTATTTTAGGGCATCCTTATCAGGAGCACCAAATTTTATACCAAATTTAACTTCAAAAACACCTTTTTACAAATTTAGCAAGTCACTTTCCAAGAACTCACAAAATCAGACTCTCTATTCTAACTTTATTATATTAAATTATTCTTTCTTTCTACTCTTACTCCCCAAAAGTAATAATAAAAAAAAGTGTACAGTGTGTGAATAGTGCACGAACAGTTCTCTGGTGAGTGAACAGTGCCGCACCAAATTTGGTGCGGTACTGTAGCAAAGTTACAAGTTTAACAAATTTGCAAAAGATTTGTTAAGTCTGATTTTGGAGGATATTGCTGTTTTTCACTCATCAAATTTGGCTTTGAAGGGATTTGATGTTCCTGATGGAGATGCTCTTACCATCCACCAGAAGTTTATAGCATAAATTCATGCATTCAGTGGATTCGAAACTCTCTAGTTGTACTTGTAGTTTGTATAGCCTTACGTAAAGTTCTGTCGCCTCATGTTTTACTTTATGAGCTAGAGAACTGTTACCATGAGGTGACATCTAAGCAAACCAGCAATTAATTGTTCCACTTAGACTACCATGCTCTAGGTGCTGGAGACATTAGGCCAAAATGCTCAACATATGCTCTAGCAGCTCTACTCCTTAGATTGAACAATGTGGTAATTTTATGCTGTTGCATACTGTTAATGTTACAACTTACATTGTATACGTTGGAAAAATACACCGGTATCATGTATTTGTTTGGAGGGTTCTTCCTAGTTTCCACTTCGTATCCATAATCTACAGGACCAAATAAGTTTTCATCTATCCAAATGAAGTTATAGTGTCACTTCAGTGGCCATAAGCCTTGGCGATATCCTGTCACCTCAATTTACTTGAAACAGATCTTGTTTTTTTTTTTTTTTTTTTTTTTTTTTTGGTACTTCGGAAGGAAAGAAACAGATCTTGTTAACAAAGCAGAATTTGTAAGGATTATTTTAACTACATGTAAGGGGTTGTTTCAAAACATCATTCAATAGTTGAACTGAGTGAAATGAGTAATGTTAATTAAGTTGATTGGTTAACCATACTTCATTTCACTTGGATTAAGTTCTTATTAAAAATGTAGGACCACTAATGTTCTTAGTGATTCTTACTCAGCGATAGTGCTGGCTTAATTTGTAACTGCTTGTACATAAGCCTCAACGTGCATCTCTTTGACCGTTGCTGGCACTACCACATTGCAACCGCCATTGCTGTTACCACACCCTGGACACCTCTACCGTCATCGCTAGTCCTTCCCCTCTCCATCACCCCCAACACCCCCCCCCCCCCCCCCCCCCCCCCAAAACCAGTGTCATCATCATGGCCACCAGGTTGTCTGGGTCTTTCATCCCCCAACCCCTGCAACACCCAAATCATCACCATGACGACACCATCACCTTAGTACTGCTGTCATGGCCACCAGGTGGTCCAGGTCCTTCACCACCACACACACCCCATTTTCACTTTATCACACTGCATGCACGACGAGCACTGCCACAGCTGACACCGCCACAATGTCAACATGAGGTAAAGCAATAGATTTTCAAGTTCCTCTTGTATGACACTGCGCATTCTATTACAACCGTAAATGTATATGAAACAGATTTGAGCTTACAAAATATTTATTCATTTTTCAGTAGTTAATTTTAGATTTCATTGTTCACTTTTATTAAACATCTAGGTCTTTGATAATATTTAAATAGAACTTGAAATTTTGTAGATTGATGGAAATGGTAACCTTTTGTGAACTGAAAAGATAATAAACCTGGAAATTTTATGTGACTAGTTGCAGTTCTAGATACATGGTTTAAGGAGGCAAGCATGGTATCGTCTGGAGTTTGTTGTGATGTGTGATGATTCCACTCAACTTGGATGCTTTCACGATGATACATGCAAATAACTTCTATTACGGGGTTTCACCTTCAATGAATACTATTTTATGAGGAACTTGAGTTTGTGGTTTAATATTTTGTAGGGCTTAGGGATGCGAAATGGAGTTATTGATGGTGCCATTAGTATCTCAGCCGTCCAGGTTCGTGTTATTTTTTATCTTTGACTTTTGGATTTTTCTATTTTCTTGCGGTAACGTTTGTTGCTACTCATGTTTGATATAGAATATAATGGGTGTTATTTGTTTGTCTTCTTTCATCTGGTAAATCTTCATAGTGAAGTACATTATTAATCATGTTATTGTTTTGAAAATGTTGAATCATGTTCACATGGAGAACGTGAGGAAAAGAGTTCCTTATTTGGATGTGGTAAGAAAAGAATGAGAAAGTTCATTTTGTGAGGTGGGCATACATTGAAGCTTTACAGCAGCAGATGTTTGTTTTGAGTTTTTTTCTTTTGCACCTTTTCGTTTTGTTTTCTTCCGTACTCTCTTTGCTTGGTAGTACGAGGTTGGTGTAGCCTTGGCGCCTTTTATAATAATGTTGCTTTGTTGGCGGGTAAAAGAAACTTGCATATTACCCCTGTTAGTCAGCTTGACTTGCTTCTTGTTCATGCCCTTGGGTTGATGTGAAATTGTTTGAAACATCACTTAGCTCTAGATCTGAAATTTTCTGTGGTTGAAGATTTTTTTTTCATTCTAAGCCAAGTGTTGCATAAAAAGATCTCCTGTTTCATTTTTACTGGTATTCTTCTGGCTTACAAATGAAGCCTAACACCATATTAGTTCTTGTATCCATATTGATTAGACAACCAACGAATGTACACTTGGTCCCCTAAGAAGGTCTTAGAAACACTAATTAGTTTACATTATCATGGCATGGTGAATATGTCTGCATCCAAGTAGAATCTCCTATGTACGGATGACCTTTGACTACTCAACACAAAAAGGGATAATCAGTGCTTTAGTTCTACTCGAGTTACCACCAATGGATTATTTGATTACGTTGGTATTTGAGTTGGGATCGGTCGCTCATGGGTGGGTTGACACGTTTTAGATTGCAATTTGCATGGTGACCGTTGGTTGCTGACATTCTCTTGGTTTGTGCCTCTTGAGAGGTGAAACATTGTGTATCAATTAGTGGATCGAATGTTTTAGGCAAATTTATCCAATGCTTTAGATGGCTGTGCATTGTGTATTCAAGAAAATGTTCAATTGTCGTAAGTCATGACAATATTCTACTGATTGATTAAAGGAGATTACCGTCTTTAGAAGCGTTTGAAACATTTTTCCATTCCCCTAAACAGTTCAGGAAGCTAACACATTGGTTTTGTTGTACTTATGTGGCTATGCCACATTTTATTGGTTTGTACCAATTGAGAGGTGAAACATTGTGTATCAATAAGTGCATCGAATGTTTTTAGGCAAACCTATCCAATGCTTTGGAGGGCTGTTGCATTGTGGATTCAGGAAATTGTTCAATCATCGCAAGTCATGACAATATTCTACTGATTGATGAAAGAAGATTACCATCTGTAGAAGCATTTGAAACATTTCTCCATTGCTGTAATGGTTCAGGAAGCTTACACATTGGTTTTATTGTATTTATGGCACATGCTATCTTTTAGTGTTATTACCGACGGTTCACCAAAGATTTGGGGTAGTAGAAATCTTTCAAACATTGTTTCCATCTGAGGCACTATCTATGCTTGAACCCTCACAATTCTCATAGTTTGAGGTCCATTTGGGTTTTTTGATCTTTGAGCCTCGTACCTTTTGCCTTGACTAATGGATCAGCTTATTGCAACAATTCATTATCAACCATTTTTAGAAGGAAAAAGTTCATTACTTTTGGTTCTTGTCCCTTAGGGCACACAGTGGTGGCTTAGGTCCCTTTCCCTCAACAAATAGAGTCAAGTTTAAGTCTCCTTATTAACCTATAAACATTACAGTAACTGTGGCTCTTTATTATGACATTGTTCTTACATTGATTAGTGGTTAGTAAATCTGTAATTGTATGTACAATTCGGATAATAAACCTGCAACTGGCATTTGTACTTCTGGTTTGTTTAAGAGAGAGAACTTGCTTGATTGTGTTTCAGCCTATAAGCTTCCCTATCTGGACCACTGATATTTATTAAACACCGACTTTTGCTAGAAAAGACATGGTGGGTGCTTCCTGTAGGTTAGTGCTAATGATTTATTTTCTGTTTTGATTAAGCAGTGGCTCTGCAATGCTGACAAGTCCTGCCACGAACCTCGGCTAAGATTGAAGTATGTTATTCTGTGTCTTCCTGTGTAATACAACTTAGTTGGGTTTAAAGTTTTTTTTTTCTGTCTTCTTCAACTTTGTGTTCGTGTAATGTATGAAGGTGGCACCCTCCTTGGCAGTTGGCACCGTCTCTAACACAGCTTTAATGTCTTACCGGTCGTAAATTGTTTGGCAAAAATCTGTGCAGGGCTTTCTTTGGCTCATTATACAGATGTTTAGCAAGGGGAGCAAGGGCAGTTTTGCAAGTATATCCAGAAAGTCTTGTGCAGCGCGAGTTGATACTTGGTTTTGCCATGCGTGCTGGATTTGCTGGTGGCGTGGTTGTTGACTACCCTCACAGGTGTGCAGAATTTAATTCTGAAATGCATATTAACATCATCAGTTTCAATACAAAGTTTGGAATTGAACAAGTAGCTGTGGTGTTATTGTGTTGTCTATGTGTCTGAATTTGGACCGTTCATACTGGAAGACCAAGTAATAACTAAACACGTATATTGGGCCTGTAATGTCTGGTAAGGAGCCTTCTAAGACTGCCTCTTGGGAATTAAAACATCTTGAAGGCTTCCAAGGAGCATATAGAGATTTATATTAATGTCGTGACTAACTGAATACCATGTGTAACAGTACTAAGAAGAGAAAGGAATACCTTGTGCTCACTTGTGGTCCACCATCCCTGACCACTGCCACTCCAAAAGCTAAAGTTGAAGATGAGGACAGTTGTTCTGAAGATGAAAGCAGTGGAGATGAAGAGAATCAAACAGTGAGTGCTTACGCAATACTTCCTTACCCACTTTTGTTTCAGCAGTTACTGTGAGAATATACATCAATACCGCTGAAGTAGTTTTTGCTTATTGCTAGTTGAATACCAGCTTTGTCAAATATATATATATATTTTTTTTGTCGTCCTTAGACCAATTATTTCTGTGGAGAAGTAAGCAAGTTTCCTTCTACCATGCAGGTTTGCATCTCGGACAGGCATAGACCAAGGAAAAAGCAACGAATAACAAAGAAGGGTAAAGGACGTGATTGGGTTTTGAAGAAGAAAGAACAGACGAGGAAAAAGGGAAACCATGTGCCTCTAGATACAAAATACACAGCGCGCAAGAGGAAGGCTCGCTTTTGATTCCTGCGGGAGAGTGATGACATACGGTATTCTCTTAATTACTAAGCTTGGTTATACCCATCGGAACTGTTTGTTTCCTCCTGTTTTTTTTGCGTCGTGGGTTCTGGCCCTGTTTGAATGAGTTATGTCAAATAGAAATCTGAAGTTGAACCTTGGTGCATATCCACAAGAAGCTGAGTCACTGGCAAAATGTGGAGAGCATTTCAGTTTTGAGATCATTGTAATTTCGTTGTGGTTTTTTTTGTAAAAAACCCTCAAAGTTTTGCATGGCTTTAATACCACCTCTCTTTTTGTCTCTGATTTAAATACTGAGTTGTAATTCTGTGCTTTGCAGTGTCGGCTCAAACATTTTTGGGGCCGGAAGCAAACTCTCAATATTTGGTCCCCCCAAATATCTTCAAGAATTTTTAAAAAAACTAATGAAATTTTAAAAAGTTACAAATTTCAAACTAAAAGGATACAATTGTAAGAGATAAACTTGAAAATATATGATTGCAAGAGTTTTTGAAGAAGATGAGAAAGTTTGTCTCATATTTAACCATGATTTGTGAAAAAATAATAATGAACTGTAACGGCTTGCTTGATTATTTTAGTTTTCAACCTTTGTGATAATTTTTTGAAATAACTGTAAAGAATATATTTACTTGCACATTTTTGTTGAGTATGTTAACTTTAAATTTCTTACAAAGTAAGGGAATTTGATTTTTATTATCCTGTGGATTGGGAAAAACCAGAAACAGAAAAATGGTACTACCAGAAAGGGGAAAAAAAAAGGGTACAGGAAAAGAACAATGAAGGACCTGATAAAGGCTAACATATGAAATGGTGGCGTGGAAATCGATCTTGCGACCGCTGTTGGATACTTTTTTATATTTACAAATACCTTACATTAAGATGGGTGTCGAGCCAAAATTTGGGGGCCCAAAATGCTTGCTTCTTGGGTTTCTCCTATGAGCCGGCTCTAGTGTTTTGTGAAATTAAGCAGCGTGACCTATATTTCTATGTTAAGTAGTGTACTTTATTGGTTATGTGAGAATATTTTGTTTCTACAATACGTTAGTGGAGCATGGCTATTTGCAACAGTTTTCATGTTTTTTTTTTTAAGAGAGAAATATATTAGTAATGAAAACCATCGGTCCAAAAACCGACAAACAATACAACCAAAACAAAAACCACCAGCCCTCAAAACCGCCTACAAAACTAACAAAAAATATAAAAAAATAAAAATAAAAAAAGAGTAGAAAAATAAAAAGCGCCGGAGCTATTACCTGCAGCCGTTGTTGTTAGGAGTCCGGATCTGGAAACCCTAGATCCAGGCCCCCTTGGTCCAAAAATTTAGCGTGGTTGCTCATACCGGAACGGAGAGGATCGTTTGCCACAGAGGGTCTCCAAAGACAAGGAAGCGCAGCCATAGAGAAGATCGGGGAGGTGGTTGGAAGGGGTGCGAAGGGGAAGGGGGTGGGTCGGCCGCCAGGGCTGATCTTGGGAAGGTGCCGCTGCCCGTTGTTTCTCTTTCTCTTTTTCTCTCTCTAGAACTCTCCTCTCACCTCACTTCTGTACTTCAACAGTTTTCATGTCAAAATATGCAATTTGCTGGTTGTTTTTCTCAATGTGCTGCATAATTAGTTAAATTTTTTGTTAGGAGACAATTAACTTCCTTAAAAGCAAATTCTGGAAGACTATTGTAAGTGGAATCGAATCATGATGTCATATTGTTAATCCACACAAGAATTTCCATGATTTTTGAGTGAGATGAATGAAAGTTTTGGCTAGCAAGAATTTTTGACCCCGGAGTTGGGAATTAATTGGCGCGAAAGTACACGCGATAGGTGTTCAAATCGAACATAAACAAAAAATATGCACAAAAGCATCCGGTTTATCGTTTGATCTTGTACAATACATTACCTTTTTATGAGAAATGAACAGTATAAATTTAAAAGCCATAGCTACCGGCTTATTGTTTGATCTTTTGCGCCTTTTGTGCATTTTCTTTTATCAAAAATCGATTTAAACTCAAATTTTGATGAAATATAAACAATATTTCCGATAACTATAGACATTAATCTCTTGGGGTCAGGCCCAATATGTAGGAGTAAACCCACCAAACATCCGAACTAAACAGTGGAGGCTAATTGTTGTTTGCTTGTTTCTGGTACCTATAATTAACGGGCCCAGAATTATTTTGGAACGGACCAAAATGGAAAGATAGACCAAGAAAATGAGTCGGAGAAAGTAAAAAATGTAGGAGTAAAATTTAAATTGATGATATGGGACTCCTAGAACTCTTCTTTGGAACATGCAAGCTGGCCTGGACTTCTACTTGTTAAAAAAAAAAAAAAAACTCTCCTTCGGAAAAGTTTCATTTGGTTGATATACAACGTAAATTGACTTAAATATTTCCTTCGATTTGCCAATAAAATATTATCACGTACAATTTTCGTATGTAATCCTACTAAAAGAAATTTGGAAGATTAACGTATGTATTGGCCAACCCGACAATGCTGCGCCTAATTGCACAACATAGACACAAGATAGACCGAACAAGGAGGTTCTTGTAGTTTGTTAATACAAGGATGTAGCGCGTCTCTGTAGATTTTATAGAGATCTCAACGTTGTGATCTCAAGTGTTCAATTTGCACTTGTTTGTGCAACATTATATTTGTATTAAAACTCAAGATCATCAGACAACTAACATGATAGGGATATGATCACGATAAATTTGCATGTCTAACGGTTCTTTTTAGAATTATACTGACCATCCATCTTTGTACGACAAATATTATCCGACAAGCGGACTAATGATATTCGATTCATTAAACTTATTTTTTCTTGAATAATCTAATCGGCGTATGCTACAAAGGGGGAGTTCTTGAATGGATTTTATGAGATAAAATAGAAAATCTAATTTTACTTGGTGTTTTATGGAAGAGTGATAAAATCACCTCTTGTTTTCCCAATAGATAAAATCTAGTGTGACAAAATAGTTGTGGACCACTATGAGTTTAAAAAATGGTTTATAAAATCAACTCTTCCTTTTATCTATATGTAAAAGAGATTTTATCATCCAATAATCCATTCAAGAACTCCCCCAAAGTAAACGATTCATATCATGGTAATAAAATTTCAATAAAATCTACCGAGACGCATTACATTTGTTTTTTTTTTTTTTTTTTTTTTTTGTGCTTCGGAAATTTAACGCATTACATTTGTAACGCACCACGGAACCCTTCTCCAAAATGGACTAGGAAGTCTAGCTGGACCCTCCGTAATTCGATAATCATTGGAGGCAATTATCCAGGCTTCCAAGTCCTTGTCCACGTGCCGACTCATTTTCGCATTTTTAGATTCTTATTTTTGAGTTTTAGGAGTTTGGCTGGCCAAATCCCAAACACATAAAAAGCTAAAAACTCACTCTCAAAATTTGACATAAGAGAGGAGAACCTAAAAGTAGGCTGAGATGAGCTTTTTCACTTCTGATTTTTCACTTTTCCCATTTTAATCAATAAAAAGACCTACAAAATATATTAGGCATATATTTTGCAAACACTATTCTTGTCGCAATATATATTCCGCGCATCTCTCCTCAAAACTTCTACCAGATTCAAAATATTTTTAACAATAATTCAAAAAGCAAAAAAGTCAAAAAAACCAAAAAGTTGAAAATAAGGCTCTCAAAAACCCCCAACTTTGGCAACCCCTCATCACGCTGTTATTAGTTTGTTTGCATATTCTTTTAGTCTAATTATTCAGTGATCCCAGACAGGACCGGCCCTAACGTTGGGTTGCCCAAGCCCAACCGCTAGTTTGGTTGCCCGCTTAATATTAAAATATAAAAATTCAAGTAAAAAATTAATAAAATTCAAAAGTTATTTTAGGGGCCCAAAGCAAACTTCCAATATTGCGCCCCCTACATCGTCAGGAGTTTTTTTTTTTTAATTATTTTACAAAACTTCAAACTAAAAGGATACAATTATAAAAGATAAATGCAAAAAACATAATAGCCAGATTTCTTTTTTCTTTTTGAAGAAAATAAGAAAGTATCCTTATATTTTAACTATAATTTATTTTAAAAGACTAATAAATCATATTAGCTTGTTTGATTTGTTTTTGATTTTTCACGAGATAATTTTTTTAAATTAAATGTTAGAACATATTACTTGTACATTATTTTTTTAAATTAAATGTTAGAACATATTACTTGTACATTATTGTTCTGTATGTTAAAAGCTAAATATCTAACAAAGTAGTCCCCAAAGAATCGAACCCAGCTCTTGAAGGAACGAGGCAACCACCCGTGACCATCAAGCCAAGCATACGGCTTATGCTTCAATTGGAAACATTTTAAATTTATACACAACTTACGGTATTTTTTGTTTTTTTTGGCAGGTTGCCCCAGCCGGGGTGGGTTGCCTTGCTAGGCTTATCCCAGGGCCGGCCGTGATCCCAGAGCATGGTCACATGGTGTTCCGAAACACTTCAACACCAGACATTCTTCCAAGATCTACGACTAAGTATATCGACTCATATAAACACGAGATGCTGAAATGATTCGAAACGCCGCATGACTGTGCTCCGATACTAGACTACATACTCTCTCCGTCCCAATTTGTTTACTTACATTTTCTTTTTGAACTGTCCCAATTTGTTTGCAATTTTCCATAATTAGATAACACCAAAAGGGCAAAGTTTTAATTATACCCCTTTGGTGTTGAGGTGAAAGAAAGTGTATTTTTTGGAAATCTAAACACAAACAACTCAAAGACTTTGAGTCAATAAAATGGAAAAAAATTTTGGGTATTGAGTGGGTACCACATGACCCAGGGGTGGATTCACTTGAGGTACAGGGGGGTCAAGTGAACCCCCTGATTTTGGAATAATTATTAAATATGTTAGCCATTTTTCCAAATTGATTTGTGGTTCAGGTGGTAAGTAACTTGCTCAAAAACAAGGAGGTCACGGGTTCCAATTTTGTCCCCTACTAGAGTTGCTGTGTTTTTATTGTTTTAGATGCTCCCAGACGTGGTTAAATGAACCGAGTTGAAACAAAAGGAGTCAAAGGTTTTCCTCTTAGTGTAACTTACTCCATTAAAACTTTTTTTTTCCAGTATTATTTAATAATTCAATGAGTATTAGATAATGATTTTGGCACTTTAATTTTTATAATTACTAGCTAAAATCTGTCTTTTAATGCAAATATTATGCACGACAAAGGTACGAAAAGACGATTTTTAGAGTATCATTATAAAAAAGTGAAGTGTCAAAATCATTCTCCGTAACAAATGGTGAACATCCTTACTTTTGAAAGTATTTGGATAATTTTGGTACTTCGGTAGTTCGGTTATGAGTGTAATTATAGAGAACTTTTTTTTCACACTCTTAGCAAGTTTTTATTGTGTGACCATTACATGATCTCATTCAAAATATAACAATGTTATAATAATTTATTGACGATCCATATTTAAGACTGGGCACCATGGACCCTAAAATCTAAGAGCCGGCCATGTACTGGAAAGGTGACCCCTCTGGATGAAATTCCTAGATCCGCCACTGACATGACCGAGCCTACATAATATCTGAACGTTGCACCCAGGCCGTCCAAAAGTGTATTGGATGGACTAGATCGAAACCCTCTCCTCTCTCCTCTATCTCTCCTATTTCTCTCCCAGGACCGTCTAATACTGAAATGAACGGCCCAGATCACGTGCAATGGATCACGTGCAATGGAGAACTTCCGTAATACGGAAACAAATTGGGATGGTAACCGCTTTTGTAATCAGAGTTTGTTGTCTATTGAAATACAAAAAGCTCTCCGTTTTCAAAACAAAAAAGGAAATACTGCAAGACAAGCAGTTACGAACAACCCCCTCGCAACGTACACGCACACGAGTCTCCTCCTTTTCCTCGCCACCGTCTCTCTCTCTAAAACTCTCTCTCTCTCCCCACAAGAAACACACCCCCTCCACCAACAACCACCGTTGTATCCAAATTTTTTTCATCGATCAATCATTCAATCATGGCAAGCAAAAGCAACGGCTTCGTTGGCCTGATAAACATCCTGACCCTCCTCGTCTCCCTCCTGGCCCTCGGCGGCTCCCTCTACTTCTACATTAGCCATGCCTCCGACTGCCAGAAAACCCTCCAGCAACCCCTCCTCATTGTCGGCTGCGCCCTCTTCGTCATCTCCCTCCTAGGACTCGTCGGTTCGTGTTGCCGCGTGACTTCCCTCCTCTATGTCTACCTCTTCTTCATGTTCTTGTTGATCCTCGGCCTCATTTGTTCCACCGTGTTCACCATACTGATCACGAATAGAGGCGTCGGGAAGGCGGTCTCGGGACGGGGGTTCAAGGAGTACAGGCTCGGGGATTATTCGAATTGGTTGCAGACTTACGCGGTGAATGAGGGGAATTGGCCCAATATTAAGAGCTGCTTGGTTGATTCCCAGGTGTGTTCGAGCGAGAACCTTGGCGCGACCAACGGTCAGGAGTCTGCCGCGGATTTTAACAAGATGAATTTGTCTCCTACACAGGTACATTTTAATTATCCATAACGCAACTTATTAGGGTTCATGTTGGTTGGAATATCATAGGAGGAATTTTTATTTTCAAGATAAAAGTAATTATTAGGAAAGCATGAAATTTCTTCGTCCCAATTTAAAGGCGCATGAATTTTGGGTCATTAATGAATGTAAAAAAAGAGTTTCCCCGAAAACATGTAGGAAAGAGAACGGTGCAGATTTATAGGGAAGAGAATTTAAACCGTTCATACCTTTTTCCCCGAACATTTTCGGTGAAATTTTTCTAGTATCATGACATTTTTTATAAGACTATTGCTGGTTGTTTACCAACGTTTATAATGGAAAAATATAATTTATAAATTTTTTTCTGTTTCGTTTGAGCGAATCAATAGTAAAGGATTGTATGTCCCATGCAAATTTGTTGAGATCATAAATTCTAAGAACGTTTAATCCGGGCCTAAAGATAATTAAGCAAACACCGGATATGTATATCCTCGTGGATATATAGTCTAGTCATTCATGGATATTGTGTATAAGGATTTCTCAATTCTTGGAAATCAGTAAGTACAAAATCTAGTAACTTTTACGGTTACATTTGAGTTGTATACACAACAAGGGATGATAGGGAACACGCATGAAGAGTTTTCCCGAAAACGTTCAGAAAAGAGAAGTGAACTTGCCCCATATCCTAACATTTTTTATACAAAACAACGTAGAAAAAGCAATGTTTTCAGATTGTGTTATCTTCTTTCAGAACTTTTGTTAAAGAATCATCCACCCATTTAATGCGGCATTAGTATTCCTACCATTAATGGACATTTTGATAAGGTTATTTGACTTCAAAAAAATAGGTCTGCCAAGGTGCTAATTCTCTCACATTGTGTCCAAGAATACATTATTTCCATCGCCAACGGAAACGAAAGTTTTCTCTAAATCAATCACAGCGGTCCGTGTGATTGTGTACTACACGGACCACTATGATCGATTTGGAGAAAATATTTGTTTCTACCGCCAGCGAAAAATAACCTAACTCTCCCAAAAATATTGAGAGGGCTATATTAATAACACCATAAACAATGTTTTACAAAATCCCTATACTTCTTACTTTCTGCGGGTTCCATATTGTTGGTTTCACATAGAGAACTCAACTTTTTAAGATTACATGTAATCAATTCTTGTCTTCGCAATATGGAAGGGGAGGGCCTAAAGTTTGTACAATTATAATTTTGCCCTTCTAAAAATTTAATGGATAAAGAGTTAATAGGCAAAAGTGAAAGATAATTTTGGAAAGTGCATGTAAAAGATGATGTTAGAGAAAGTGTAAAGTGGAGGTAAAAGTTGATGTGAAATGTGTTTAATATGTTACATTTACGAAACAACACATTTAAAAAGCGACGAAAGGAGCAGTAAATTGTGCACGTACCATGGCTGTAGATATACATTGGTGAAAAATCGGTGAAATATATCACTTAGTCTGTCATTTTTTATACGTAATTTTGTACCTCTTTTTTTTTTTTGGTTTTTTGAAAGAGTTATTATTATGTACCTTGTACTGATCAAGTAGGGTTTCCCTTATTTTTGTACAGTCGGGTTGCTGCAAGCCACCAACATACTGCGGATTCGAGTATAAGAACGCAACCTTTTGGACAATCCCGAAAACAGGCCCTGCAGCCCCCGACACGGACTGCACGACATGGAGCAACAACCAGCAGGCGCTGTGCTACGACTGTAAGTCTTGCAAGGCCGGGATCCTGGCCAACATCAAGAAGGAGTGGCGGCTGTTGGCGGTGATCAACTCGTGCATCCTCGTCTTTGTCATCATCGTCTACTCCATCGGCTGCTGCGCTCTCCGGAACAACCGCTCAAGCAAGTACTCGAGATACAACAAGGGGGGGTTCGCTTGAACAAGTTGATTGATGTGTGCTTTATTGATGGATTGTTTGGATTGACTGATTGATTGATTGATTTATCCCATGCATGCAATATTGGTGGCCGAGTTTATTATTATTTTATTTTATTTTTTTATTGTTCTCTAGGTTGATACAATGTTATCATTTAGGATATATACATACATATACTCTCCATGACATTGATATTATTAATTAATTAATGCTTAATATATGATATGATCATATGCTGCGTCAATTCTTTTTCTATTGGTCTTAGATCTGATATTTTGTAGTCCTACTGAAATTAACCTTTGTCTCTTACTGAAATTCACCTTGTTGACTTCCACCCACCTGTAAAACCATATACGAGAAGCAGGGGATAATTCTCCGTGGGTTGGCAAAGAACCCGACTATCCATATGTACGCAACGCGTATGCACACATCTATACCGTCCATTTCAACAAATCAATGGTTCAGATCTTGATAAGTCTTTGACCGGTCAAAGAGTAAATAAAATCTGGATTGTTGAAAGTGCAATTAGATGGGTAAATAAAATCTGGACTATCAAAAGTGCAATTGGATGGTGCAGATGCACCATCTGTGCGTTTTGCGTACACTCGTCTACGTATGCGTAGATTTTTTGGTGGGCAACCTCCCCGAGTTATCAATACACGTATTTGTAAAACAGGGGCCCAATATTTCTCCAAGAAAAAAAATTAAAGAAATAGCATTAATTAACCTCAAAATAATTTTTTGGAATGGGGACAATGTTGGCTAACCATTCGGGGTAGGATACCGCCTCGAGTAAGGATCACAAATAGTCTCTCTTTTGTAGTCGGGGAATGGCACCAAGCTAGAGCGTTGCTATGCCCCGCTACTCTATTGCGCCGGCCCTCGGATTATGCAAAAGAATCGAGGCCGGGCGTTCTTTTGCATTTTTTAGGTTCCAGACATTCTCAATCGCGGAAGACATCAAGCTAGATCCCATCCCCTTGTTGGAAACTCAGGGAAAGAGAGAGATATCAGTGGACTTTTTGTCTTCTTTTGAGACTCTCTTTCTTATTTTCTAGAAGAGCAAAAAGCAGGACCCTCTCTCACTCCAACTAGGAGTCAACCTTAGAAGTCTACCTTAGTCAACCTTAGAAATTAAGTTTATTGAAGCACAAAAATGAAGAAAAATATTTATTAAGGTTATCCACGTCACCTAGTTTTCTAATTAGGAGTTATTGTAGAAGTCCACTGTATATGCTCTAATAGGTAGCGTTGTGGCTACGGGCCCCTTTTCGGGTTCTACTAGAGGTTTGGAGGAGGAAAACTCGGATCCTCACAATGCTAGGGCATCTCGCCATATCATAAAAGCGTGCGTCAAGATTAAACGTGCTATTGCTGTATCAAAGAATGTCTTGTGGTTCCGAGGAGTTGTTGGCATCATTCACCATGAAGATCATTTTACTCGCCAAATTGAAGCCATGCGAGTTGAGCTCATTGTCAAATATCTAGACTTCAAGGAAAAGGGAAAAAAAAAAAAAAAAACGAACACTTCGTTGAAGGGGCACTGGTGAGAATCTTGTTTTATGTGGTAAAAAAAAGCATGGGAACGCTGATAAAAATTGGTTTCGATTTGGGATATATGGTAATCCGATTGTAATTAGGGGCCCTGAATCTTGTTTTATGTGGTAAAAAAAGCATGGGAGCGCTGATAAAAATGGTTTTGATTTGGGATATACGGTAATCCGATTATAATTAGAGGTTTGTTTTGTATTAATGTCATGAACTACAAACTATAAAAAGAGAGAGGATAATCAGTGTTATTTTAGAAACCTCCCACCTCACGGGAGGTTTTGTATTTGTCAGAAACCTTGGGGAGACCAGTGAAATTTACCTTACTTTGGTTGAGTTGCTCTAATTGAAATGAGATACAATTTAGTGTGTATGATATTCTCTTTAGGGGGTGTTTGGATGGCTACTTTTTACATTTTTATTATTACATTTTTGCATTTTAGGTGTCTGGGTGGAAGTACCCAAAAATGAGTTACGGGAAAATAAGTTTTTGATTTTTGAGTTTCGAGAAGAGAAGTGAGAATTAGGGGAAGATGAGCTTTTTGACTTCTCATTTTTTATTTTTCTTATTTTGATTAACAAAAAGACCTAAAATGTATAATACACATATTTTCCTCGGGTGATGCTAATGCCAAACCGTTTTTGTTTGTGCCAAAATTGCAATGCTTAAACCTTGCACCATTTACAAGGTACAAGCCTTTTATGCACTACAATTTTGGCACAAACAAAAATGGTTTTGTCATTATCATTTCCCTACTCATATCATAAAATGCATTATGCAAATATCTCTCAAACATTTTACAAATTTAATAATACATTTGCAGCATAATTAAAAATTCAAAAATATAAAAATGCAAATAGCTAAAACAAGAGGCTCCTAAACACCCCTTAACCTGCAAACGCGAACCTATTTAACTAAGGGGGTGTTCTACTAAAAAAAAACAAATTTTTCTAAGAACCTAGACGTGTCATTTTCTTATAATACATTACATAAAAAAACCGTAAAAAGCCATTTTTTTTTTTGGTTGGGAAAATTGCTCTAAAATGGTAGTAGGGGCAATTAATTGCAAAGACATGAAACACTTTTTGAAAATTGCTCCCAACATGAAACGCACTATTTTAATTGCACACACATGGTACCCATAATTATGTTGACCGAAATACCCCCTTGATCTGTGATTTTGAGTGTAATGAATTTGTTGAGGAGTACAACCATTGTCAATGTAGAGTGCAACAAAAGTGGATGAATGGTGCAATGGTCAGAAAATCTTCCCTGTGTGACTTGAACACACACCTTCTTGAATTTGGATAAAGGATATGTGATTTTCACTTGAGTAAAAAACAAGCAACATGGGTGCAATGCAGTTGTTGAGGAATGCAACAGTCCTCCATTAAGGGTTCAAAAGAAATGGAAAAAGAGTGCAATAGTCAATAAAAATATTTCTAAAAAGTTTGAATTGAGTAAGAAAACGTGCAACATGGCTACAAAGCAGTTGTTGAGGAGTGCAACAGTCCTCCATTAAGAGTTTGACAAAAGTGGAAGAAGAGTGCAATAGTCAGTAAAAATATTTTCAAAAAGTTTGACTTGAGTAAAAAACGTGCAACATGAGTGTAAAATAGTTGTTGAAGAGTGTAACAATTGTCCATTAAGAGTTCAACAAAAGTGAAAGAAAAGCTCAACAAATTCATTGCACCCACATTGGTCCAAATTCAAGAAGGGTGAGTGTTCAAGTCACATTGGGAAGATTTTTTTGACAATTGCACCCTTCATCCACTTTTGTTGCACTCTACATTGACAACGATTGCACTCTTCAACAAATTCATTGCACTCAAAATCACAGATTCAAGAAGGGGGTATTTTGGTTAACATTATTATGGGTTTCATGCATATGCAATTAAAATAGTGTGTTTCATGTATATGCAATTTGTAAAAAGTGGTTCATGTCTTTACAATTAATTACCCCTACCACCATTTTAGAACAATTTTTACCACCATTTTAGAGCAATTTCCCCCTTTTTTTCCTTCTAAAAAATACCTTAGCGGAACACCCCTAAAGTAGCCCCGTCCCTTACGGGACATCCTATAAAATTGGATAGATACTACAGTAAGGCCTTGTTTGGATAAAAAACTTAATCCGGTTTTTTGGTTTTTCCTCAAATAATCCAAAAAACCGGTTTAGTTTTTTCTTAAACTTAATCCAAATTATTCCCTCATTTGGCTAATAATCCAGATTATGGATTATTAGATTATTCATTTGTCCTTATTCAAAAAATTTTGAGTTCTGACCATAATTTTATACCTGTTAAATTCGTCTCGTCGAGAGGAATCCAGAAACCACAAAATCTTAATGCAAAACTAACGAATGCAAAAAAAATTTGAATAAGGACAAACAAATAATCTAAATTATTAGATTATTGGATTATTACCCAAAGCACTCTGGTTTTTTATACCCAAAAAACCAAAAAACTGGATTAAGTTTTTTACCCAAACGAGGCCTAAATCGTTATACACAGTGCCAAACACACGCTACCGTGTTATTGGTTCTTCTCTATCTCTACACACTACTGCGGGCCTCCGCCGTGAAAATCTAGGTCGAAAAACCAAGATGATGAAGAAGTCTGTACAGAGCTTAGTAGTAACCCTGCTTCCACAGAAAAGCCTCGGGAGCTCCCTGATCCGTAAGCCGCATCTGCTGCTGCCGCCATTGATGATGATGCCTCGTACACACCATCTTAAAACTCTTCCTTCGCTTAGTGCCCCATCGAATGTTAAATTAGACGATGATGGGCGAAGATATCTACGTAAATCTACGTTTGATGAGATTAGGGCGGATCTGAAGCGGCGTAAATTCCCGACTGCAATTGCCGACCGTTACGTCAAGGGGGCTCTTGTTCGTCTAGCTTTCCACCGAGATGGCGAAATACTGATGAGGCTCCCAGGTACTATAATGCGTTCAGATGGTATAATTGCTACTTGTGCCAGTCGTTTGAGTTTTCTCGAAACCAGCAAACAACTCAAAGACATCAAGGTTGATGTCGATTTTCGGATGGGGGTGCGAAGAGAATGGTATGAGGGCGTCTTGTTGGATGGTGATTTGTGTTCTAATATAGCTTTTGTAAGGATCATACCTCGCCGGCCGATACCACAACCGGTATTTGCAAAGACGGGTGACCTGTTTTCAGGTCGTGGGCTTGTGGCTTCGTCCTGTGTAACAGATTCTGAATCTTGCTTGATGGGTAGTCTTGCGTCTGCTGCCGGTTGCTTTTCTGATGATGGGTTTTTTTTGAACTGTTCTGGTTTGGGGTGTCCAAAACCTAGTGATTCTGCGGGAAGATTCAATGGCAATGCAATTGCCAATGAGGAGGAAAACTCTGAGTCGTCTCGCCAGATCATAAAAGCGTGCGTCAGACTTAGGCACGGTACTACTGCTATCGGAGGATGTCTTGAGGTTCCGGGACGAGGAGTTGTTGGCATCATTCACCATGAAGATCATTTTACTCACCAAATTGAAGCCACGCCAGTAGATCTCATTGTCAAACATCTAGAAGGCATTGCATCATTGCATGAGAGGTTTTAGAAATTACTGTGTGCTTTGTTCCTGCAAAAGAGGTTTTGGAGAGAGTGCTTATTCTTATGTGAGATGAGCAGAATCCATGATCACATTTCCCTGAAAAAATTGTAGATTACCTATACGGTAACAAAATCTTGCATCGAGAGTACAGATTGGCCAAACGTAGTCTGGAGTAGCTATGGACTTGAAGAGAACAAAGTCAATGAAGGTGATGGTGTATGCCTTGTAACGATTCGCCAAACGTAGTCTGGCATAAGTATGGACTGGAAGAGAACAAAGTCAATGAAGGTGATGGTGTATGCCTTGTAACGATTCGCCAAACGTAGTCCCTGCTGTGTATTTCCTGAATTCTTCTTCTTGTAACTCATTTGTTGATTCATGTTATGCACATAAGTGAAGGTGATGGTGTATGTTACGGAGCGACGATTGATATGTCATTGTTTTTGGTGCAATGACTAGGAAATTCCAGTGTGCAACTCTACTGGTTAACTTCTTGCTGCAGTTTTGCTTTCTTTTGTATTTCCTGCTATTTTGTTAGTATCTGATAATGGCACCTAAGTTGTGCGCCTTTTTATTACAGCTAATTAACTCGTCATATTCAGCAAATGATGAAGGTAAGAACAAGAGACCAGTTTGCTAAACAGAACCATGTTTCACTCTGTTGACAGCAGTATGCTTGCTATACTTTTTTGGAGCACTCTAGGGGAAAATGTCCTTCCTGGCCTAGTCCACGCCAAGCAATTTTTTTTCCCATGTCACAGACACCACCCACCACCTGTATGGCTTATGCTTCCAATGTCTCTGACATGGGAAAAAAGAAAGTCTAGGAGAAAAACACAATCAACCGAAGTCCTATCTCTTCATCATATCTAACAAAATCTCATTCCATGTAGTCACGGGACCCGGTAAATATCAGTGGACACAGTCATTTTGCACCCTCTTTTATGTTCCATTAGCAAATGGATTAGCAGCCACTTTGTGCATTTATTGCCAAAAGTTAGGTCTGTCTCCTATCCTTCCCCCGCCCATACCCCCAATTATTGGGGACTAAATGGGTTATGTTATTGTTGTTGTTGAGCAAATGGATTAGCAAACCAATAAGGTCCAGGGTGCCCATCTCCTCTCAATAGGGATAACTTTGTCACATCCAAGACCTCCAACCTTATTCTTTTTCCAAATTTCTTTTCTTTTTCCTTTGCGGCTTCCATTTCTGCTACCTCGATTTTCCTCATCTCTGCATTGGGATGGAGTTGTAATACCCTCTCTCTTGAGGGGAGGGCAACGCTTGTTCAGCATCTTACATCCACGAACTCTAGTTATCTTATGCAAACTATGAAATTGCCTATTAATGTCTGTAATACTCTTGATAGACTTAATAGTTAATAGGAATTTTCTTTGGGGTGACACTGCTAACAAAAAAAGAATACACCTTGTTAATCGGAACCAAGTCTGTCGGGACAGACAAGGGGATCTTGGTCTCGCGAAAGCAAGGAATCAAAACTTAGCTCTCCTTACCAAACTTAGTTGGCACATGAAGACCAAACAAGACAGCAAGACAGCCTCTGGGTGAATCTTTTAAAGAATAAGTACCTCAGACACCATTCCATTGACAGTGGGGCCAGAGATCGTTCGGTATCCCACACTTGGAGAAGCATTAATAACACCCACAAATTTGTTCGAAAAGGTACTAAATGGATCATAGGAAATGGTAATGACATTGATTTGTGGAAAGATTGGTGGTGTGGGGACAACCTCCTTGCCATAAAATTTCCTGGACCTCATGTGAATTCTGGTAGAAAAAATAGTGAGATCTTGGGTATTAACCAGACTTGGAATCTTAATAGTATCTCTCATCTTATTGATGGAGCTACCATTGAGATGATTAATAATGTTCACATTGCTGCCTATGCTTCTGATTCTGACAAACCGTCCTGGGCCTATGCTGTTGATGGCATTTTCACTACTTATAGTGCTTATGAGTTTATTCGGAAAGAAGCCAATGATCTTTTAGGATGGAAATGGTTTTGGAAACTTAAAATTCCTTCAAAACTCAAAACTTTCATTTGGTTAATTCTTCTAAACAAGCTTCCCACAAATAAACTTCGAAATCACAGAGGTCTAGTCAATCTGGGTTATGCCCCAAATGCAATTCTGAAACTAAGATATCAACCAACTTTTTTGGGAATGTCCCAAAGCCCAGGACTTTTGGTCTTTCTTTCGTAGTAGTCTATGGTTGAGTAATGGTTATGAATGCACTTTTTTGGATTGGATTACTCGTAATCTTAAGTCCAAGAAAATTTCTGGAATAGGGAATAATATACCTTGGAGCTGCGTCTTCTTAGCCATTCTTTGGCAAATCTGGAAAGATAGAAATTGGAAAAGCTTTGATAATGCATACACTCCATTGACTGTGAGCTTCAAGACTACTATTTCCTATGCCAAACATATTGAGGAAGCATTCAACACCTTACTCATCGTGAGGCTTAAAAAAACTACATTAACACGCTGGTTTCCTTCATCTTTAGGTCTTAAACTCAACATTGATTACTGTTGGTATGATACAACTCAGAAAGTGGGCCGCGGAGGGCTATTTTGTGACAAAGAAGGAGAATGGGTCTTGGGATTTTATGGAAAACTAATATGGGAATCTAGCTTGGCGGCAGAGATTTGGCTATTTATAGATGATTGACAATCATTTTAGAGAAAAGCATGCAAAATGTGACAATCGAATCTGATTCTCTTGTGGCAGTGAACTTAATTAATGAAGACTTTGATGGGAATCATCCTCAAGCAAACATGATCTTGGAGTCTAAGGCCTTGAAGGAAAGAACAAGAGCTACTCTGAAACATATCTACCGTAGTGCTAATGAGTGTGCTGATCATCTTACACGTTTCTGGTGCGGAGCAGATATAATGAACATCTTATTGTTACTGATGTAATGTCCCTCTCACTCAGAGAGTTCTAGAATAGAGAACGTTTAGGTCTTAGGGACGTTCTAGACTAGTTTCTTCCTTTTGCTCCCCTAACTCATCTCCCTCATGGAGTGCTACTTCTTTTGCTCAGTTTATTTGATTTCCTAATTACCAAGAAAAGAAAGCAAGGGATGTATGAGAAAAAACTTTTCAACAATTGTCTTTGTGTTCATTTACCAAGAAAGATGTTGGGTAAGACTTTCCTACAAAATATATCCCGCTAAAAAATTGAAGAATTCTAGTTTCAACAAAAGTACTCTGTTAACAAAACACATACGGAAAAATAAATTTCATTTTTCTTTAAAATCACTTCACTTCACTTCATTTTTATCGTAGAATATACTTCTCAAACAACATTTCCGACAACCAAACAGAGCTTTCGTGAAATGCAAGAACCCTGTTTAAACGATTTGCTTTGGTCTTTTGCGTAACAATCAGTTTTGTTTGCTTCATTGGCTGCTGCACTTTCCGGTCAATTACTAGTGCTACCCTTCATGTTGATTGATGGCTTTAGTAATCCCATGCATGCAATATTGGCTCCAGTTCCGGCTCTGATATTTTAGGGACCTAAAAGGAAATTTCAAAAATAAAGTTCTCCGCTTTAAGAATAAAATGATGAAAAAGATAATTGAACAACTCCAAAAAAAAAAAAAAAAGTATAATTCAGGAAGTCCAAAATTTCAAAATTATGTATCATCATAGAAATTTACTTTAATAATCACCTAGAGATCACTTTTGTGTACTTAGAGTGGCCAAATTACTAATTGCGCTCGTATAATAATTTTTCTTTTATTTCACTAGTTTATTTTGTATGAATTTGATTTTACAAAGCTATGTTAATTAATGAATAATTACCAAACTTTTGGGGGCCGGGACCAATGCAAAAACCTTTCTTGCGTTTACTCAGGGCGATACTGATTAATACAATGGACCTTAGCAATTGAATGAATTTACGTGATGTAAAGTCAAGTCTCACTATTAGTCTCGCCATAAAATGTTACCAAATATCAAAGAACAATATAATATTTATCACATTCACATGACGCGTCTGTACAAGATATGGCTCACGATGTAATATTTATAAATAACCTTTGAATTAAAAAAACTAAAAAAAGAAGATATGTTTATATATCAATTTTAGGTGGGCCCGCATTTGAAGGTTTATTTTCCAGTGAGTCCTTCGAGTCAGGTTTTTAATAAAAGAAAGAGACTGACGTCGTTGAAACTTTTTTTTTAAATTCTAATTCCAAGTAAAGATTACATAAGATTTAGCTAATGTTATTGTGAAGACAGTAAAATATTCACAAGATTTGACTTAATCGATTTGTTAAAAACAAAATAATTCAAACTCTCAACAAATTAAACCGAAGCTGTTACATGTAGCAAATAATTTAATTTGTAAATTATAAAATCATGGAATAAGTCACCACATTTCCTTACTTAGATTATTATCCTTAACTATGTTATGTGATCATCTTGCTATATTTGGTTGAACATGATTATTAATGTATTATTAGAATGAAGATTTGTTACCGCTCCTAATGAAAATCGTCCATGCTTTCTGTGAGCTTGACCTCTTTATTAACTAAATTTCATAAAAGAACAAAGTTTTATAAATGTACGAGAGAGAGAGAGAGAGAGAGAGAGAGAGATAGAGAGAGAGAGAATAACAGCCCAAAAGAATAAGATACTTAAATTGCTGGGGAAAAAACACACACAAAAAAAAAAAAAAAAAAAAACACGAAAGTACTTTATTTTGAAAATTGCACAATTTAATGGACTGTAATTCTGGGATGGAGGGACTACCAGCTTCTTTCTGAGCTACGGCTACACTCTAGCAACTGCCCAGAGATGTGTTTGGAGGGAATTGCTTATTCTTTTCTGGGGGGACACTAATCCACACGTTACAAGACTCATGCGCCACTCAGGCTTATCCTTGTATGTGTACTTAAATGTCTAAAAGTGTTCTCATGAGAAACAAAAGACACTCAGATTTTAGAATTCTGGTCAACTGGAGCTACCTGTTGCCGCAAAACCCTTCTCATAACCTTATTTGTCGCTGTCCGTGGTAGAGATGAGACGTGCACGATATGAGAAACCTGCAATATTAACTTAATAAGCAAAGATTGTGCAATCCGAGATTTATGCAAAAACAGTTAGTTAAGCAGGCACAATTTATATACCTTGAATAAAGGATTTAGTTTCTTCTGCAATGCCGAATTAAATGATGTTTTCAACTTGATTAAATCTGCGTCCGAGTGACTTGAATCCTTGAAAACAATGGCAATAATCAGCCTCTCAGGACCACCTCCCGGAGGTGGCACCCCAATCGCTGCTGTCTCAAGGATTTTGTTGTCAACTGCGTTACAAATGCGCTCAATCTCAACTGAACTTACCTGCCAAAAAACAATGAAAAGAGTTTAGACTGATTTACACAGAGAATGGAGCCCGGAATATAAAAGTAACTCTCTAGTCTTCCACGTGAAATGTAACTAATCGCGTGAGTGTTGTTGGTGCCTGTCAATTTATAAGTCCTAACATTTATTGAGAGAAGGATGTTTCAATCTATAATGTGAGGATCGGGGAATATAAATATTGTTTCCATACTTTCTGCCTACAGTCTGGAGCCTTCTAAATTCAAATTCAAAGGCAGTCAGGTCTCCATTGCATCCCTTTCCCCTTTCCTTGTGCACGAGGCATGCTAACACGAAGGCTTCATATGGATTTGTTGAGTGATTTACAGAAGCGAAAGAAAACATAACAAGATAACCAAAGCAATATGCTGTATTACGGAGAACAATGATTTCATAAGGATGCTCGAGGAAGTTTCAAGTCATGATGCAAAGCCATTTGACAGAGATGGATCATCTTCTAGTAGGTAGGGATGTAATGGCATTATTCCAGTCTAGTGCATGTAGTCTAGCACTTCAGGGCAATCAAGAACTTATAAACAACTTAATTTGTCCCCTTCCAGAAAAAAATTTACTCTTTGACTGCCCAGGCCTCTCAACACAAACATGATAACTCAACAGTCAAATAATATTGCGTAAGTAAGATTTTAATACTAATTCATACCTTGATTCCTCCAAGATTCATTGTATCGTCAGCCCGACCATGTGCATGATAATATCCTCTAGAAGTAAGCTCAAACACATCGCCATGCCTTCTTAGAACCTGGATGACAAAAATCATCCCCCATACGTTCAAAAGAGTTAATTCCTCATGCTTGTGTACTAGGAGGATGCTTAGCTTACCTTTCCATTCCAAACAGGCATTCCTTTAAAGTAAACATTATAGTGATCAGCATTTAGCAGTGTATTTGAAGCCCCAAACATCAGGGGACCAAGAGCCAATTCACCAAGTCCTGGAACATTTGGTGGCTACAAAAGAAGTATGAGAAAGTAGTTTAAATGATCCAAGGCATATATATACAATTCAAAACTTGTGATTGGGTGAAGCCAGTTGTCAATCAAAATGATTGGACTTGACCAATATTCCTACTAGGCTACTACAGTTCCAAATCCAACTAGGTTACTGAACTGTTAGTTGTACAAATACTGAACAAAACAAAGTTTGATTAGGGCTGGATTGGAAACTTTGCATGAATTCCATAAGAGACATTTGCAATAAGAAGATAATGTTCTGCATACAGAATAAAACTGAACGAAGTTTAATGTGGGAAAAAAATGTTTAAGAGGTGTATGCTATGAAATGTAAATTTAAACTGTTCTTATTTTGCGCATAAGTATGAACTCATCACATCTTTCAATAGGCCACTGTAAGTAGTAATAGTTCTTACAAGAGGAATTCCGTCATCGCCAATGAGAAACAGACTACAGCCCATAGCTGGTGTGCTGAAAGCAGCCAAAGATTGAGGTTGTAAAAATGAACCAGAAATAAATCCACCACCAATCTCCGTGCCACCACAATACTCCATGATGGGCTTGTATTGAGCCCTCCCCATGAGCCATAGGTATTCGTCAACATTAGATGCCTCACCAGTGGAACCAAAGCAACTATCAAATTTAAAAGAGGAAATTAATACTAGAACCGAACCGAACTTTTTCATAGGAAGCAAATACCTAGCATATAATGCATTTAGAGCTGACAGCCTGACATGTAGACAGGACATTTTGCGACATTAATCTCAGCAAGTCAATTTACCCTTTAAACGTACAAGGAGCACCCAGACTCGGAAAACCCATCCACACATGCTAAGCACACCATGTTTATATACTCTCTCTGTACCACTCACAGGGGCGGAGCCAGCCTAGGGCTGGGGTGGGCCCTGGCCCCCCTGCAGTTTAAAAAATGCACCGAAAAAAAATTAAAATTTAGATATAAATTAATTTTTTTTTGCTATTTTCGGCGCATGGTTACTTGTTTGAATTAAAATAAGTGTTTCCAACAAAATTTGAACCAAATTGTTATAGTCCTAACAAAACAAAACAAGCATGGCCCACTTATGAAAGCCTATATATAATAAACATATAAGGATAATAGTTGTCGGACATTAGGTTTAATGTGGAAACACTAAAAAATTGAAGAGAATTAGACGACTTCTTTGCATACAGCTTTCATCATAAATACATTGCGCATTTTTGTCGGCGCTAGATGAAAATCCTAGAGCCGCCCTTGAACTCGGCCCCCCCGGATTCTCAATCCTGGCTCCGCCACTGCCACTCAGACCCTGGCCAGCACAGCCACACATGCTAAACACGCCATATGTGCATGCTCCCTTCGTCCCTCTTTCTTGGTCTCTCTTTGGGAATCAAACTATTGAAGGAGACAATCGGAACCCGTTAAAAACATTATGCTTACGAATTGTCCTTTCTGGTCATCAAACTATGTAAGGTGCTATTACTTCAATTCAAAAGAGAAAGGACAAAAGAGAAAATCTATCAAATTTTGCTCATTGGCTAGTCAAAATGGACATTTTTTATGGGACACCCATCTATGGAGAAATGGATTGACATAAAGGGACAGAGGGAGTATGTAAAGATATTTGACTGCTGTAGGAAGAATAAACCAGGTAAAGAGTAAAACCAAAACTTACACTTACCGGATTGCAGACCAATCATAGCTATCTGTACTGTTTGCAGTTTTCCAAGTCCTTACAATACTTGGAATAACACCAAGCATCGTTACTTTAGCATCCTGCACAAGTTGAAAAGTTCAAATGCATTAGACATCAAGAAAGTCTTAAGAGTTCCCACAACCAAAAGAAAAACACAGTAGAGATTTACTTCCTCACTCTTTAGTCAACACCTGTGTGTGTGTGTGGATAAGGTTCACCATCCCATTTCTTACCTCTTTCCATTTGCAAGACTTACCTTATCCACATGACAGATCAAACTTTTATCCACATAACCCGTAGTAGCAACAGACTGGGCCTTGATCTTTATACATTTTTTTTTTTTGGGTGAGAAGAGAGGGGGCCTTGATCTAGAAAAGCACTTAAGAGATTTTCAGGCTTCAACAATTACCATGTCAAGAAAACAAATTACATGTCAAGAAAACAAATTACAGGTTGACTGGATGAGATACCATACTCTTGACTCGGGACGTGAAACTGCAAGGTTTCAGAAATCCTGCAGCACAATGCTGTTATATGAGGGCTTCACCATTACACAGGAAAGGGTTGATTTTACAGTTCAGGACAGGGTGTTCCACTAAAAAAAAACTGTTTTTTTTCCAAAAACCGAGACAGGTCATTCTCTCACAATACATCACATAAAAAACCGTGAAAAGCCAGTTTTTTCAAAAAACCACCTTACTGGAACACCCCCTAATAAGTAATATGCTCGGCCCTGTGATCAGTACATTTATGTCCATCTAGTAATTTTCTAACTTTAAATCTTGTAACACCAGAGCTGTCAGGCTGTCTCTGGCTACAAGAAGTATGAACAAGAAAATTTAGGCAACAGAGCTAGAGATCCATAAAAGTAGCTGATGATGGACCTCAAGCCTGCAGCATAAACAAAGACTTAGGCCTAGTTTTCCATTTGCTAAAATGGGAATTTGCTAAAATCAAGTGGAAGATTTTAGCAAATGAAGTGGAGAGAAGATTTTAGCAACAATGAATCTGGATATATGTGTGTCCAGATTCATTGTTGCTAAAATCTCCTCCCCATTTCATTTGCTAAAATGTTCCACTTGATTTTAGCAAATTCCCATTTTAGCAAATGGAAAACTACCCCTTAGTATCTCTTATCTCTTAGAGAGATACTAAGGTTAACAATCATAACCACTCACAACTAAGACATGGATGCATCAATCTATGTCTTACGGATATTACCCACCAAGAAAACGTAATTTGTTCATTTGACTAGAAAATATTGGAAAACTGATAGTCTAAATTTAGCAACACTTGTAGGAACATCATAATCAACAGCAACAAGCATAGGCAATTAATTGGTGACTGGTATACATATTCACAGTTGTTCCTACATGAGCATCGAACGGATAACTCCTCCACCCCCTCAAATGTATTCCTCAGAACACTTCTCAATACAACACAATATATAAATAACGCAGCACATGTCATCTTCTCACTTAGCCCTTAATGGCAGCATTTCCCTTTTAATTGTTACCTTCCAAATGATTTCCACATTAAACATTTCTAACTGAAATTCCTCATTGCCACCATCCTTTCAGTTAAATGAACAATTTAAACAGGAAGTTTCATGCTGGGACGAGTTCGTAAAATCACTTATGCACTAGCTCTAATACCCCAGGAGAGCACTAACATACTTAGAACGATGATTGTCAAGCTCGATACATTGTAAATGTAGGTTCTCAATGGGTATAAAATTAGGTGAAGGCTACAATATGGACAAAGAGCACTAGCGTATCCTTGAATTTCAAGAAGGAAGGTTGTTGCAGCGTCTTTGTAATTATGTTGTTCATATATTCAGGCCACAGAGAGAGATGGGTTTGAGTTGATTAAGGTTGGATATGGTGCGCTACAGGAGCATATAAGGGCTGTTTGGAGCTGTCTGACAGTCGCTACATACCATAACTTTCACTACATAAAAACCCTGAAGCCTTCCAACACGGCAGCACCTCATGTTTATTAAGAAAAGTAAATGCAATGAAACAAGCATAAAACTGTACCACCACTTGAACAAACAAAGTTACTTCAGCGAAGATCACACAATCTCCAACCATGATTTAAGCGCAACCACGATTCAAGCAATATCCCCAATTTACCTTATTCCCACTCACAAGATCTAAGTAAAAAAATTTAATGTTAGCTTTATATTTTATTTACCATAGAGACTACCATAAAATAATTAATGAAAACTAATGTATTGCTATTTAAAATCAGAATGTTGATTTTGAACCCACTTCATTACTCCAAACACCTATTTAACTTCATCCAATCCATTGCATACATAATTTTATTGTCCTCCTAACATTTGGTTTTTGAGGGTTCATTGAGTTCCTTACACATTATGTAACTAACTTAAGCCAATTATTGTGAAGGCAACAATGTTTCTTTTCTTGCGATATAGAACAGCATTGAAAAAAAAACCAATGAAATTATTGCTTGTTTTCAACGTACAAAAGTTCATCTTTCTTTATCATATAATGTCATAGATTATACCCTGACGAATGTTATGCTATAGCCACCAATGAACCACATTTGCTCCCCCATGGGTACACCATAACAGAGTCAAGGTCATCACAAAATAAATAAATTAACAACTCACAAAACATTGCCATCCGATTAAAACTCTTGGGGGCACATGACCCGGATTCTATCTCCATTTTTTCTCTCTCAACCTTTCACCCTCCACAAACCACCTCATTGATTCCCAAATCCAATGGCTGGAACACACTCTTCACGATGGATCAAACAAAACGACACCGTTCAGAGTCCCTGTTTTGGGAACCAAAAGCCTTTATGGGAATGGGTATAGAGAGAATGACAAATCAGAGGAGAATAGACATGGAAGAGATGAGAGAGAACCTTGACATTCTATTGTACAGTAATAGCCTTGAACTGTTCAAAGCCCCAATTGTATTTTTTGAGAGAGAAAGAGACCTTAAAAATCCAAATTGTCTGTAGTTATCTGATTTTGTGTAAGCAGATGATTGAATTCTTTTGAATGGTGACATGGTAGGTGGAGTGATCTGATCAGTATGCGTGGTTTGTTTATATAGATTTATACACACAAAAAAAAAATACTCATATATACATATCTTCCAAAAAAAAACAAAAACCTCACATGTATACATATGAAGAGAGAGAGAGAGAGAGAGAGAGAGAGGTGGTGAGTGATGGTGCGGTGGCGGGCACAATCGAGGCAATGGTGCGAAAAAAAGTGGAGAGAGGATCCAGATCCGTACAGATTTACCTAGTAACCGTGTGTAGAACAAAATACAAACAACAAAAAGAACCAAAGGTAGACTCAATAGTGAGAACAGGTTGCTACCTGTACAAATTTTGCGAAGCCAGAACCAAGGGGAGAGCCATTATATAAAGCCATGGATGCCCCATTCAAGAGTGAGGCATAAACTAACCAAGGACCCATCATCCATCCAAGATTAGTTGGCCAAGCAACAATGTCACCTTTGCGGATATCCATGTGGCACCAACCATCTGCAGCAGCTTTCAAAGGTGTTGCAAGGGTCCACGGTATTGCCTTTGGTTCCCCTACACCATAAATACATCTGATTAGGTTGTTTAATTTACTGCCACTGCCAAATCTACATGTGATGATTCAGTCTTTGCATTGCCAGGAAACTGACTCGCCCACCCGTTGACAAAAAGTAATGTCTGGTTTAGTTTGTTAGTGATCATCAAAAAGCAAATCACTAAGACTCCCTGTATGTAATAGCAAGTGGCACCTACTCTCTTTTAAACATCTTCAGTAGTTGAATTCTCTCTCTTTGTTAAAAGCTTCAAACACATACAAATCCTGAATGCCCGTTTACCGTACTAACAAGGGACTCATCTCCAAATGCACAAAGGCAAACAGACTAACAGAAACTGAGATGGAATGCACACTAATTGACCACAATTAAATAGTAAGATAGTACTATAGCGTTTGCCGTTTGCAGCACCCCAAAAACACTAGTGGAGAGTTTTTAGAAATGCTAGATCACAATATCATCTGAAAAGCTTAAGATGCTTGTATATAGACCCAAGAAGGTATATGAAGATATCCAACACCCTCCCCACATACAACGTGTCTCGCACTTGGAGACACAAACATCCATACACATAAAAGAAGAAAAAAAAGAAAGAAGAAGAATACAGCAGGCAACAAAAGCAAAAGCTTGAGCTTTAAGAACCCAAGACCTCTCGAAAAACAATGCTTTGACAACATGTTAAAATTGTCGTAAAAGCTTAAGCTGTCAAGAAATAGGCCCAACAACATACGTCAAGCCATCCAACATCATAAATACAAAACCTAGTACAAAACAGTTGAAACAGGAAACTTTGGCGAAATGCTGATGGCAAAGGATTATATTAAAGAAAACAATAAAAATTACTTCCTTCTCCAAGCATCTGTAGTCGGTTTAATATGTCCGTATTCAGCCAATTTTACAAAAGCACAGGCATTGGATATGGACCAACAATTCCATATTTATTTCATCAACAAGTGGACTTGTTAGTTGATATAAAAGCCACCATGGAATTGTCAACGGATGAGAGAAAAGCGATCATCCATACATGAATGAAGAAATAGAAAATGAAATGTTTGATAAAGTTTGGAGCTGGTCAATGTTATCATGCCCAACGTCTGTGAAATTTAAAGGTGTTGTAAAGTATAAGATTTCATTTCCCTTGTGTAAGGAGCAAAAACAATGCTGAGCCAGCACTGGCTACCACGGTATGATCAATGAATTTATGGATTGATGAGATGACATTCTGTACAACTATATATATAAATCACAACCCTTAAACTTTTCGTTACCTGTAGTTCCCGAAGAGAAGAGGATATTTGTGAATGCTTCAATAGGTTGTTCAACAGCTACAAATTCAACCTGTCTGCAAATTTTGGCACCAGCATTAGAGCTTAAATGGCAACTATTTTTTATAAAACTGGAGAGGATACTAACAATTCTTTTACATCATGATTATCTCAAGATGAAAAAGATGTTGAACCCAAGGAATCAATTATGACTTTAGGATGCCCCGCACTTGCATGCTCTCCAACCAGCATCTTCATGATTACCAGCCTTAGTAAGTACATGATGGAAGCATGCACCACACAACCGACTCTTGTTTCCAAAAGTATATTGAATGGACTTAACTCCGAAAAAACAAGGTTCATTTTCTTTTATTACCTGCTATATATGTGAATATATATGGCGGCCAACGCCCTCTCGTTATTTTATATTATTTTAAGGATAGTTTAGACCTTTTCTTAATTAGGGCTTCATTATGTTTATTAGGGTTTAGTGGGGCATTTTCTATTTAAGCCCTTTTTCATTCATTGTAATTGTATTCTTTTCTATGGAATAAACATACGTCGTTTCTCTCTCACCTTTGCAATAGTATCGATATATGTACTCTACTCTGATGCGAGGGAAAGGGCAGGTCGAAGACAGCTGTAGGGTACCTTCAGAGGGATCCGATAAATTCCAAATCGGGGGTGAAGCGATTAGCCTTACCGGATGACTTAAGCAGGAATTGACAGGGAATGAGAAATCTCCGCCCTTCTTGTCTTTACATGTTAAGTTATGTTAAATTAGGGTTCACTTTGTTATGTTTTCTATTCCTAGGGATAGTTTGGTCATGTATAGTATTGGTCTTGTATATGTTGGTGTATAGACCCATTTTACCAAGATAATGAGAAAACCTTTGATCTCTCTTTCTCTCTACATTCTAATATGGTATTAGAGCACCCATCCTTCATTGATGGTGATTTGTAGAGCTTAGAGATCGTTTTCCTCAGTTGACTGTGTTTGTCAGTCGTTTGTTGCCACTGTTCAACCATCGTTACTTCCAGTCACCCTTTTATACGATCGAAATCCACTGGGTTCCCTTCCATCCATCGTACGAACGTCGTACGACCTCTGATAGCCTCAGCTGGTGGTAACCTCGTCGTCGTTGGTCGCCGGAATAGTGCTCACAATCACTTTGAAGCTCGACGAAAGCAGGCGGAAGGCAGTCGGCGTGTTTCGTGGCTATCGGACTCACGTAGGTTGATCGAAATCGAGTTTGGAGCATAGGGTTTTGTGTAGACCTTCGAGAGACGATCACCGTGGTAGGTGGAAGGTCGCCGGACTACGTCGGAGGTGGCCTCACGCGCCGGAGAAAGGCGGCGCGTGGCGTCGAGTGAGATCCACTCGCAGGCGTGTTTTACACGCGCCAGTCAGAGGTTGAAGGAGGTCAAGGGGTCAGTCAACGGTTCACGCCCCTGGTCAAAAGGGTCGGGGTGCTGTCAGGGGGCTCATTCCACGTGTCAGAGAGGTCAAACGGAGGGTCCAGAGGGTTCAGCGGCTGTTAGAAGGTTCTAAAACCTCTCTGGAGGGTCCAGAAAGGTTCAAGCAGCCATTTTGACCAATTTTGACCACTTTTGGGAGCTCCAAGACTTGTTCCTGACTAATTTCGACGTTCCGGATACATTCGCGGGGTCCACTTCAGGTAATTTGACTGTTACGGGCGTGTTTTGACTGCTCCGGACCATTTTTGAAGTACCAAGACATGTTCTAGACTACTTTCGACGTTCCGGATTCATTCGTAGGGTCGGTTTACGGTGATTTGAAACGGAAATTGTTGGTACACATGGAGGCTTTCACAACTACTCAAGTTGGCGCCCTTTTTTCTGAGGGGGAGTTACAAACTCTTCGGCGCCTATTGGCTAGGCTTGACGCTCCATCTACCACTGCTTCTACTTCCACTTCCGCTGCGTCCACTGCCTCTGATTTCTTTGCTTCTGTTCATGCTAGCGCTTTCAGTGCTTCTAGCTCCCGTCCTTGGATTATAGATTCGGGTGCTACGGATCATATGACGGGTTGTTCATCATATTTTGATTCCTACTCTACTTGTTCTGGTAAGGATAAAGTTAGAGTAGCCGATGGTTCTTTATCTGCTATTTCCGGGAAAGGTTCTATTCATTATTCTCCAACCATTTCTCTTTCCTCAGTTCTCCATGTTCCCAATTTTTCTACTAACCTTTTATCCGTTAGTAGTCTTACCCAATCCTTAAATTGTTCCGTAACATTTTTTCCTACACATTGTGTCTTTCAGGAACTGGATACGGGAAGGATGATTGGCAGTGGTAAAGCACATGAGGGCCTTTATTTTTTGGAGTCTGCACCTAATCCAGTTAGTCCACCTTTGTCATGTAGTCAAGCTCTTGCTGCAGATACAGGTTCTGCTCTTTCCTTGCTACATCAGTGGCATCGTAGATTGGGTCATCCATCCTTTGGAATTTTAGAAAAATTGTTCCCTAGTTTGGCTAAGCAATGTTCTCGGAGTCAGTTCCTTTGTGAAGCTTGTGAGCTTGCGAAACATAAACGCTCCTTTTATGCTCCGGTAAATCAAAGAAGTGATTCGCCATTTATGGTCATTCATTCCGATGTTTGGGGTCCTTCTCCAGTCACATCTCTGTCTGGTTATCGTTGGTTTGTGACATTTATTGATTGTTATTCTATTGTCACTTGGGTGTATTTACTAAAGGCAAAAAATGAGGTTTTTTCGTGCTTTAAATCTTTTCACCAAATGGTGCGTACTCAATTTGATGCCAATGTTAAAGTACTCCGTAGTGATAATGGGACTGAGTATATAGATGGGACTTTTCGGGCGTATCTTAATGACTATGGCATTCTTTTTCAGACTTCTTGTGTTGGCATTCCACAACAAAATGGAGTTGCCGAACGTAAGAATCGCCATCTTGCTGAGGTTGCCCGCTCTCTATTGTTCACCATGAATGTTCCTAAACACTTTTGGGGCGAAGCTGCCCTTACTGCGGATTTTCTTATCAATCGCATGCCGTCTAGTGTTCTTCAGTTCCAAACTCCGATTAAGGTTCTCTTAGGTTGTTCTCGGGTCTCATCTCTCCCACCCAAAGTCTTTGGTTGTGTGTGTTTTGTTCATGCTCCTAAGCATACAGGTGGTAAGCTGGATCCCAAAGCCCGCAAGTGTGTTTTCCTTGGCTATTCTCCCACTCAGAAGGGTTATAAATGCTATGACCCACACTCTCGCAAAATGTATGTCTCCATGGATGTCACTTTTTGGGAAACAGAACCCCTTTATCCTCTATCCACTTCATCTCTTCAGGGGGAGAATGAGAGACAGGAAGAGATGTTGACATTTCATACTCCTGAGTCGTGGTCTTACCCTTTACCTTGTCATGGTGAGGGGGAGAAAGCACCTTTACCTGCAGAACGAGCAGAGCATGATGTTCGGGAAAGGCTGGATAGGCCAAATTTGCAGACCTTCTCTCGAAGGAATAAAGACAAGTCTACATGTGCAGTGCCACTTTGCCAATTTCCATCACCTACTCCAGTTTCGGACTCTTCCGCTGATTCATCTGGTAATGATTCTTTCCCTACTGCTGTTGATGATCTTAATGCTCCTATTGCTCTTAGAAAGGGAGTTCGATCATGCACCCAACATCCTATCTCCCAGTTTGTTTTTTATGACCGTTTATCTCCTTCGCATTATGCTTTTATTTCGTCTCTTTCTTCTATATCTATTCCACAGAATTGGCAGGACGCATTCATGATACCTAAGTGGAAAGAAGCTATGGTAGAGGAGATGACGGCTTTAAAAAAGAATGGCACTTGGGAGTTAGTATCTCTTCCAAGAGGAAAGAAACCTGTGGGATGCAAATGGATGTTCACTGTGAAACACAAAGCTGATGGGACAGTTGAGAGATACAAGGCAAGACTTGTTGCCAGGGGCTTTACACAAACCTATGGTATTGACTACGAGGCGACGTTTGCCCCTGTAGCGAAGATGAACTCTGTGCGAGTTTTACTCTCTTGTGCTGCAAATTTAAATTGGCCTCTTCACCAGTTTGATGTGAAGAATGCATTCCTCCATGGCGAATTAAAGGAGGAGGTGTACATGGCCATTCCACCGGGTTTTTCTTCATCTCAGACCGACGGAAAAGTGTGTCGATTGAGGAAGGCACTCTATGGATTGAAGCAATCTCCTAGAGCATGGTTTGACAGGTTTCTCAAAGCCATGCTGAGATTTGGATACAAACAGAGTCATGCTGACCATACTATGTTCATCAAGAGGAGTAATGGTAAGATTGCCATTCTTATTGTTTATGTGGATGACATAATCATGACAGGTGATGATGTGAATGAGATTGTTAGCCTTAAAGCTCTTCTTGCTCAAGAGTTTGAGATTACAGATTTGGGGTCTGTGAAGTACTTCCTTGGAATGGAAGTGGCTAGATCTGACAAAGGCATTTTTATCTCTCAAAGGAAGTACATCCTTGATCTCCTGGAAGAAACTGGTATGTTGGGATGTAAGCCATCCGATTCTCCCATTGAGGCCAACCATCATCTTTGTAGCAATGTGGGGGAGCTTACAGAAAAGGAGAGATATCGGAGACTTGTGGGTCGCCTGATATACTTATCTCACACTAGACCAGATATTTCCTATGTTGTGGGGGTTGTGAGCCAGTTCATGCATGAACCTCGTACTAGTCACCTTGATGCAGTTTATCGTATCTTGAGGTATCTTAAATCTGCCCCAGGTAAAGGAGTTTTGTTCTCCAATCATGGTCACTTGAGATTGGAAGCTTTCACTGATGCAGACTGGGCAGGTTCTATTGATGATAGGCGATCTACTTCTGGCTATTGCACCTTCCTTGGAGGGAATTTGATTACATGGAGGAGTAAGAAGCAATCTGTGGTAGCTAGATCTAGTGCAGAGGCTGAGTACAGAGCCATGGCTCATGGTGTTTGTGAGCTTTTATGGCTCCAAACCTTCTTGTGTGGTTTGGGATTTCCTGATCGTGGTCCTATGAAGCTCTACTGTGATAACAAAGCAGCCATAAACATTGCTCATAATCCTGTTCAACATGATCGAACAAAGCATGTTGAGATTGATAGGCATTTCATCAAGGAGAAGCTGAGCAACGGTTTGATATGCATGCCCTTCGTGAGATCCGAAGACCAATTGGCCGATGTATTTACTAAGGGTCTTAGTAGTAAAAGTTTTCACCCCATTGTATTCAAGTTGGGCTTGATAGATATCTTTGCACCAACTTGAGGGGGAGTGTTAAGTTATGTTAAATTAGGGTTCACTTTGTTATGTTTTCTATTCCTAGGGATAGTTTGGTCATGTATAGTATTGGTCTTGTATATGTTGGTGTATAGACCCATTTTACCAAGATAATGAGAAAACCTTTGATCTCTCTTTCTCTCTACATTCTAACATTACAAATTTTGAGGCGATATGGCAGAAAACCCTACTACTCAAGGTGATAGACCGAATCAGATTCTGCACCACCAGAATGGTATGGTGTTTCTCCCTGAATTATTAGTATATTTGATGAGCAAGACTATACTACACCCCTGTCCTATCAGAGACTTGAACCATATACTGGCCATTTGAGGTGGCAAGAGATAACACTCTAGCAAGCAACTATTGTGGCTTACTCAAAAATCCACACGTGTGGGAAAATGTTCAAAACATCAAACCTCATACTTTAGCACTACCAAAATTGAAGACAAGGTTCTTTCCAATGCAGAGAAGAATGATTCCAGTGAGACAGCTCTAAGGTGGCCAGTGGTTAATGCCAGTGATTTGGGGAATTGTCATTTCTATCAAGTATCAACCATGCAAGTGATTTGGCAGATTGTCCTTTTATCAATCTGTACATATTCTTTTTACAAAGGATTAATTATTCAAATATCTCATATCGATTCAATTCTACGGTCCATGTCATGGCATCTGAAAGTTTCAAAATTTGGTAACTGTCTAGATAAGAAAGATATCATCAATATGTCCTAGCCAAAATGCCAAATCCGACGTATAACTAATAGATGTCAAACAAACTACGCTGAGGTCACCAACAAAGATTAAAAGGTAACATAAAACATTAAAAGGAGATCTTGCCTGAGATGTTTGACTTTTAAGAGAAAATCATGCCAAGAAATGTCACCATCACGCAATTTTGTGGCAAAGTTGGAGCTTCTACTAGGAATAACAATAGCAACGGGTGGCTGCGCATCAATAACTCTTCTGCAGATTCGAACCTATATGTGAGAAATAGTCACAATAGACAGAAGAGAAGGAAAACACTATTCATCTAAAGAGTAGCAAGAAGCTTACGTGTACAAGGGTATGCTTTTGTCACCACGAACAATAAAATCCTGAGGAAGAAAAGTTTGATGACAAAAAGATTAGCCAACGAGAAAATGAAGGCATAATCCACCCAGGAAGAACGTAATTTGAAAATTGACGGACATGTAGCAGACTGGATGAGAATAACTTAGAACACAGTTTAACTAATAACTGATGAAAAAAGGCATCTAATATAATCTGATAACCATTCAAAAGCAAGTACCGGAAACAAGTACAATAACATTTGGCAAAGACAAGTCGCATAAACTAGCCCAGTTGAAGGAATAGAGTAAGCTACCACCAATACCAGTGGGAAGCTTCCTAATACAAATCCTGTGCCTCTATCTGCTTTGTCTCCAAACAGTCTCTCAAACCTAGAAGCTGTGATCCTCCTCCTTAAGAACCCTCATAACCCCTCCCTCCAACCTCTCTCACTCCCTCCTAAGATAGCCTCAGCTCTTGTCCACCAACCTTCGTTAATCTGACATTATCTCACAGGCCACCATAATTCTCAGAATGCACACTTTACCAGCTTACTCATCTCCATCCACCCACAATATATTCCAAAAAGGAGCACAATCTAGATAACAACTTATATTTCATCTAGTAAATGTCTCAAATTGCGTTCTCTGTTCTATGGTACATCTATTCCATCAGTGGACAAGAAAAACGAGACCCGTGAGATTGTATAGTTTGTCCAGTTCGAGTCTGAAAAGAATTCTGTGGGTTCCTCAGGCTTTTATGCAATTACATATGCCTTCTTCCATATTTAGTGCATACAATGTACAGCTTAGATGGATTTTCCCAGCATGCCTTTAGTGTCTTTCTTTCTTTTCAATTTGCGCAAAAATAATTAGACCATGTGAGTCAATAAACTGTACTAACAACACACAACAAAATAAAAATTATGAAGGAGAACTTGCGGAAAAAAAAATGCGCATTCTGGATCACTGTCCACTTATGATCAATGATCACTGATCACTGTATACCAGTTGGAAAGGCTCCAGATTGTCATGATTTGGACTTTTGTAAGGACATTATAAATATACTGGGTATTAAGCCAATATGGAGAACTTTGTTCGTTCATGAAGCAAACCCGAAATGTTTCGAGGTACTTCATAGGTTTAACAACAAACCAAGTAATTTTATAATCATACCTCTACCTCCCCATGCTACAAATATTTGATTAACAACATGCACAGACAAACTTAAACTTCCACAAGCATACTCTTGAACCCTAATGTAGAACCTCGGGTCATAGTGGAGAGGCCCATAGAGCTCATTACTAACTTGAGAGGTGCTATTATATGCATGTGGTACCAACTCCCATAAACTAACTTGGGAGGTGTTGTTATACCTACATGCGACAAACTGTAACACTACCCTTTACGTGTGACCCCACTTGTATGTTGAGATATATACAGAAGGTGCAGAAAGCACAAATTAAGGATAACAAATTATACACCAAACCCAACTGATTCTTGCCCAAAGCCTGTCAAAGCTGTGATTAATGGTTCACAATTATAAAGAGCTCATTCCAGTAAACAGTACACATAATAGAGGAATAAGGCTCCATGAGATTTTCAAACCTCTTTTCTCACTTGCGTTGGAAACTGAAAGCACATATGTAACTCCTAAAAACAAAAAAGCATTATGATTTCTTAATTTAATCTTGCCTGAACCGCAATCTGGAGAGATTTACCTGGGTAAAGATCGCTTTTGCCTTTGATATTCTGAGCCTGGCTGCTATTTCATTTGGAGCAAAGCTATCAGCAATGGACACAACTACATAACCTGCCAGAACAATAGCAAGGTAGATCACCACAGCATTTACATCCATTGGCATATCTATTGCAATTGCAGATCCTTTGTCCAATCCAATTGACTCAAGCGCATATGCAACTAACCTACAAAAAGAATTTAGCAGGATTCAATAAACAAAAAATAAACAGTTGGCCAACTGTCTGTAAGAAGAGAACAGAAAACATCACGAAAACTAAATGCTGCTCACCCATCATTAAAGCCAACGTTGATACATATACGTTTAAAAAAAAAAAAACGTTGATACATATTATGCACTGGAACAAAATAGGTCCTCAAAGGAACAAAAAGTACAATAAAACACATGGAATCAATTCACCGTAAATATCATAGCTACAGTCTCATCCTGAAATTATAGGCAGTTATCCAAGGAAACAACTTTACATCTATCTCACTCCCAGCATTGCTTCGTGAAAAGTGAATTAGTTGCTTATCAATACATGTGATAGAAGCACTACATAAAGAAATTACAAGATTAAAACATGCTAAGTAACCATTTAGTTAAATTATGAGTTAATCAATCATTGAAAACTACAGTTTGACAAAATAATGAACCAAAACTTCAACACTATGGCTTATGCATAAAAGAATCATACCAAACCTCTGTGCGCAGTTCACTAAGAGTCATCTTCTTAAGAGGCAATTTATCTTCTCCTTCATCACGCCATACAATCATTACATCATCCAAAGTCCTATTTTCATTCAAACTCAAGCAATTCCTTGCCGGATTCAGATGTGCTCCAGGTAGCCATTGACCTCCGGGATGCGACGAGTCCTCCCGTAGTATACATTGTGGAGACACCGAAAACGACACACTCATTTCGTCCAATATACATCTCCAATAAACCTACCAATTAAGGGAACAAAATAAGTACCATCATTTTCAATGACCAGTAAAATTCAAATGGGAATGACCGAATCTTTTAAGACACTGTGACAATACCTCAGGCTTCGAGACTGAAAATTTCTGGAATTCAAGGAAGCTTGATATGGGATCCTTATATCTTGAACCCAGGAACTCTTTCCCGCTCCTCTCCAATAGCTTCCCAACATTAGTTGAGGCTGCTCTTTCCCTACCATATAAAAGGACAAGTACAGAGGACCATTTAACTGCCCGAAATAATGGCATAGCAAACATCACAATAATCAAAGACAGTATAAATATTTCTTCTAAATCTTGCACATGTATTTTCGTACAGCACTCACCTGAAATCTGAACTATAACAATTGTATATAATGCATCCCCACCAAATTCCAATAAACTGAAACTGTACAAGTGTTCTTCTCTTATTATGTATACCAGACATTAAAATGCATGCCAAACTGTGTTCTTGCAAGGGGAAGGGAAGGAGTTAAATTATTGAGACAGGATCCGGTTGTAAGAAAGGATGAGTTCGTCAAATGCAACTCTAATGTAGCCAGTCCTTACGATAGCAAAATGGCAAAAAGGATCCATCTTTGTTTCGGTTAAATTGTCAATTCTTGTGCCTTGACAACTACCGCAAGGGAAGCCATTCACTTCATATGCAGGGATACTTTGGCAAAAGTTACTGAATGGGAGCATGTTGTTATGAACTGTTGCACAATCCTAAGTGTAGCAAGCTGATCAGATGGCTACCACCACTTGTGGAGTTCAAATGAAATACAGATGGAGCTGTTTATAATAGGCAAGCAAGAGCTGGAGGCCTAATCAGGGGTAAGCATGGCAATGGGCTAATGGTATTTCATCAAAAAAATCGGAGGTTTAGCACAATCACAGCAGAGCGTCGGGCAATCAAGGATGGTCCTCATTTAGCCGCAACAATAATCGTCAAAGAAATCCAAGCAGAAACAGACGCACAAGCAGTAACAGATGCACAAGCAGGAATCTCGGTGATTATGGGTGATATCAGTGATGCACATCATCTTAGTAATCTTGTCCCTGATTTCAGATCTTCGATGGAGGAGCTCCAAGTGACAACCATTGGTCATGTCTACCAAGAGGGAAACTCATGTGCTGATGCACTCGCTGGTCTCGAATGCAGCGATTGTGGCAATGTTTTTTTTTTATCGGCAATGTTATTACCATATTTCATCATCAGCTGTTCTAGGACATTTGCTTAATGATGTTACAGGGGTAGCATACCCCAGAATCTGTATGAACACTGCCTAATCTCTTTAATGTACTACAACATTTCTTTCTTTGATGACGAAGGAACTACCCCACAAAGGAGCCACTAATTGAATTCCACCGTATAGCGCGCAAACCTCCGGCTGACCGAACAGCCACCATGGCCTGGCCAGTAGGTTCAGTACGTACCAGCCTGGTAAGACTCGAACCCTGCCCACACAATGGGGCAAAGCCAAGTGCTTTCTGCTGGGGCAAGCCCTTCGGTGGTGGAAAAAAACTACTACAACTTATTCCCTTAAAGTTCTAACATTTTCAGGTAAAAATTATTGAACAATCTTTCCATTTAATAACACTTACTTTGTTCCCTTCCAAGTTCACATCGGGGCAAAGCCATATGTTTCTGTTTGTACAGAAAAACATATATTTACAACAAGAGCAATGCTAGGACACGTCCAAGTTTACACCGACTCTAACCTATCATTGTTTTATAACAAACCGTAGGATCTATATGCTCCCAGAGAAATATAAGAATCTTCCATTCAAATGTAACCAGATCACCTAGCTCAGTTTACCAGACAATTTCATCTCGTCTCCTTGATACTAAGACTCCGTTCAGTTATTAGAGAATATTGCGCGGAACTTTTATTCTGTAGTGAAGTAAAATCAATGAAATTTATTTTTCTCTGTGTTCTGTTTGAGCAAAAAAATTGCAGAAAAATTAAATTCACTCCTTATCTATTTTGCCGGTATATTTTGTAGGTCTCACGACTTCTTTGGTTACCGAAAGTTCCTGAACACTGAAAATTTTACTAAAAGATTTGATTTTCCCTCCATCATTTTCAATTCTTGAATGTAAAAATTAAAAAATAATAATAATAATTCTCTTCAATCAAGATAAATGAAAAAAAATAAAACCCCTATTAACTCTATGCTGATGTTTAATACTAGATATCAAATGGTGATGTTTAAAAGGAGATGCGTACGGGTCGGGTATCCAGGCGGGAGGGTCGGGTCCGAAGTCACGGTAGCAGCCGTAGTACATCATCTGATGAAGAGAGAAGGGAAATTCCGGCTTAAGGAGGTGTTTGGAGATTTGTCGCCATGTCTCCGGAGTGGCAGGCCCGTAATTACGGACGATTGCGGAGAGATTTTGGTAGAATTGCTCAGCGACGTCGGGAGGTACGAGGGCTGCGATGTCGGAGGAGGAGATGCAGTCCAGAGATTTGTAAGACATCTCGACTTTGCTTCACTACCTCCTCCTCTTCTTCTTCTTCTTCTTCTTCTTCTTCTTCTGGAGTATTTGGACTGGATAAGTCTGTAATTGTATGGGTTTGGTGATCAATCATTGATGCGGTTTGGGTATATATAGACATGTGCGAGTCACGCACTAGTCACACCATGAAGGAGGAGGGGAAAACAAAAATGATAACTTAGAGGATTTTGAGAAGAATTTTGACTTGAGAGTTTTGAGAAGAATCACTTTGTTTGGTTCAAAGTTTTGCGAAGAATTTTTGAGAAATATTTTTGAGGTAATGTTTGGATAAGTTTTTGAAAAAAGTAATAATTAGAGAGATATGTAATAATTAGAGAGAGATAGAGAGAGAAATAAGAATAATGATTAGACAGAGTGGTATGCATAGAGAGAGAAATGTGATTAATGATTGGAGAGATGAAGAACGAATCTTTTTGAAATTTTTTTAAAAAATGTGAAGTGAACAAAGTGTTTTGTTTGGTTGGTTAAGAGTTTTGAGAAATATTTTTAGTATAATGTTTGGATGAGTTTTTGGAAAAAATAATAATTAGAGAGATGTATAATAATTGAAGAGATGTAGAGATATAAATAAGAATAATAATTGGATATGAATAGATAGATAAATGTGATTAATGATTGTAGAGATGAGAACTGAGAAAGAATCTTTTTAGAAACGCTAAGTGAACACAATGATACTCTTTTATCCAATCATTATTTTAATTTCTCTTTATCTCTCTCTAATTATTACACATCTACCTAATTATTAGAGTACCACTCAATGGAAATTATCCTCTTCTCTGCAAAAAAAAAAGTCGTTTGTACTTTATTCTCATTAAATACACAGAATAAAGTACTCCACCTACTGATCAAAAAAAAAAGTACTCCACCTACTTGACTACTTCCCGTGATTCATACATTCGGCCCCCAATGGAAATCTATAAATCCTTTCTGTGCAAAAAAAGTCGCTTGTAGGTACCAACTGTCCTTTTCCTAAGGGCTCATTTGGCTAAAGAGGAAAAAAAAAATTATTTTTTTGATTTTTTTCGTTTTTCTTTATCTAATTTTTTTTGCATTTGTAAATTTTGTGTCAAATTTTCGTGGTTTATGGACGAATCCAAAAAGTATAAAATTATGGTCGAAACTAAATTTTTTTAAAAAAAAGCCAAAATTAAACCAATAAACTACTCCCTCCGTCCCTAAACTTTTGACACTTTTTGGACAGTGTACCATTTTCAAATGCCTATATCTTTCAATGTAAATGTCAAAAAATATGCAATATGGATCTTGTTTGATAGATTTTAATTAGTTCTATTAAACGAAGTTTTCAAAATCACACAAAACGTTATAAAAAGATATAAGCAATTTAAAATGACACGCAATCCCAAAAAGGTCAAAAGTTTAGGGACGAAGGGAGTAGTTTATTTTGGTTTATTTTCGGCTTTATTCAAAAAAATATTACTTTTGACCATAATTTTATACTTTTTTTTTACTCATTGAGACGAATCCATAAACTACAAAAATTTGACGTAAAACTAACAAATGCAAAAAAAAAAAAATTGAATAAAGACAAAACGAAAAAAACCACAAAACCAATTTTTTCCCTTTTTAGCCAAAGGAGCCCTAAGTCTTAATTGTCATATGTTGTCTCTTGCTTTTTGAATGACAATTTTACCCTTTACACTATTCCACTATTTACGAACTCAAATACTCAATACTAGTATAACATTTCGATCCACCAGGTAAAACACACAGCCCGCCCAACCCAGCCCCGGTTTTTTAGGGCGAGGGATAAATATTTAGGCCCATTGGGCTGGGCTGAGTTGATATTTTAAGCCCGTTTACTAAATGGACCGGGTTTGGGAAATTCCTCTGAAGCCCAACCTGACCCGGCCGATTTAAATAATATTTTATTTAAATGTTATATATAGAGATTGATGGATATCGGAGAGTTTCATCTTTTTTAATATTTTAATTGTACTTTAATTTATAGGTCTGTAATTAATATTTTTGTAAGAACTTAGAACTTTAAATGTAATATTACAGTTGTGAATTATAATTGTGATCGTTATGGTTGATTAATTTATATTTAAATAAGACTATACTTTAGTAAAATAAATAGGCTTCTTGGACGAGTTTGGAAAATTAAAATTTTATTTGGTTTAGGCTTGGACAAATTAAATGAAGCCCGATTATAAATGAGTCGGGCTTGGGAATGCACTAATCTCGTTATTATCTAGTACCAGCCCAGCCCGGTGTATGTGCACCCTTAGGACATACAGTCCCTACAAAAAAAGAAGAGAGCAAACATGAGTTAAAAATGTAAAACAAAACACTGATGACACTTTTATAAAAATGAAAACGATCATAAATTAGTAAATTTTTAGTAAATTATTAATACCTGTATTTTGGAGTTTTATTATGGGAAAAACTAGGGCCGTTACAGTTTTGGCTGAATAATTGAGCCAAATTAATTTTTTTGTTTTTTTTTTTCTATTTTTTTGCCTTTGTTAGTTTTGCGTCAATTTTTTATGAAATATAAAAAATAATTAAAAAAATATAACTTTTGAGATTATTTCTGTCTTTATTAACAAAAAAAATTGTTTGGTTAATACTTTTTTACTCCCTCCGCCCCCAAATAAAAGTAGATTATTTCATTTTAGGTTATCCCTCAATAAGTGTGTTTTGAAAAGTTAATGAGTAAAATTTTGTACAATTATTATTTTGCCATTTGGAAGAGGTAATGAATAAATAGTTAATGGGTAAAAGTGAAGTAAAATTATAAAAAAATAGCAGTGAATGTTGATGAAAAATGTGTAAAGTGGAGTAAAAGTTGATGTAAAATGTAATGATAATGTTTCTTTAATAAATTGGATCAAAGCAACACATTTAAAAAATGATAGATGTAGTACTTTATAAATTTCTCTCGTCAAAACGAAACAATAATTTACAAAAAATTGACTCAAAATGCCTCTTTTTTTTTATTACTTTTTATGACAACAGATACTTTCTTTTTAAAAAGTTAACAATTTAATTTTTGGAAAATAATGGACGAGAAGATCCACTTCAGATTTGGGAAAAAATGTCAGAGGTCAATTTTGTCAATTAACCTCACAACTATCACTTCAAGGCAGGTGAAAGGAGCCTGTCAAAGCATTGGAATCCGCAGCCAATGACACTCCTATTTAACGCGTGAAGGCCACTGCGGGATGCCCATTGGGTTGTTCCTAGCTTTTGCCTTGAATATTTGGTGAGAAATGGGGAGAAAAGTGTCAAAATAAAAAGTTTGATTGGCTCATTCTCTTTCCTACATTTTCTCAAAAAAAATGGTCCGTTTTGGCTAGAAAAATGTACTCCTTTCTTATCTCATCGTTTCTCTACTCTCAAACAGGGCGTGAGTGTGTGAATAGATAATTGTGTAGAGTTGTGTATTGATCGGTTGAACCTATTGTGCTCTCCCTCTCGAAATTCTTACTACGCCGTATCTATTTTTCACTAAAAAAGGATATTGAACAAGCCAATTACATTATTCGCAACACCTAAAAAAAATTATATCTTTAAATGTATATTACTTATATTATTCGATATAGATTTTATTTGATAGATTTTAATCATTTCTATTAAATAAAATTTTGAAAATTATAAAAAATATTACGAATTGAAAAGTAGTATATAAACAATTTTAAAATGACACGCACGCCAATAAATTTGCAGACATACCAAAAATTCTTTAGTGTTCTTAAGGCGCCACCACTAGACACTTTTATCTACCACATATTTATGTTGGATCTACTTCTACGTGTATGAACCTCACAGAAATGCGTGGTGCATAGAATTACATCGGTACTTTGCTTACAGTCACCTAGCGGTATTCTGATAAATGTGGACTTATGAAGGTAATTTAAAAGATCTCCTTTTAAAAAAGATGAAGGATTTTGGATACTATTAATAATAATATCTCAATGGCTTTTGTTTGAAGATCACAAGAGAATTTGACCGAACTTTTATTCTTGTTAACTATAAAAGCTCACGATAATTTTAAAATGTTTGAATAGACATGCAATCTTTCTCTTTACATTTTTAACGGACAACACGTAACTACATAAGTGAACTTCCATCGAACAGTGTCACTCCCGAATTTAAATCCTGCTCCACCGGACCACCACTTTTCATTGGCACAGTCATATGGGATCCGCATGGGAGAAATGGAGATCTATATCCTAATTAACGTGGTGTACGATGAATGTGCAAAATAATCTTGACTTCTTAACTTAATTAATAAAACTACGTTGTCGCGCCCCGATTTTTACCGGCCGCTCGCCTGCTCCACTTCGGTGGGCATTTTGGCGATGCTTTCA